>JAAOOA010000377.1:0-327500 GCA_012861695.1 Trematomus loennbergii
CACACACACACATACACAATCACCACACAAACACACACAAACACACACACACACACACACACACACACACACACACACACACACAACACACAAGTGTGGGTTTCACCAGGAATGTACACATGAATGCATGCACACACATACATGTGAATATGGAAGACGGCAGCCGCTAAAATACAAAAACGAAATAAATGTCTTAAAATCAACTAAAATGCTATTAAATGTAATGGTTTATAGTTCTGTATTTAATTGTACTTGTATTTATTTACATTTATTGGCATTTTAAGTAACTTATCATTTATTATTTATTTTTAACTTCAAGCCGCTTTCATTCATCATACCTAACTAAATCCTACATGGACATAATAGTACCAGGTCAAGGACACACACACACACACACACACACACACACACACACACACACACACACACACACCCACACACACACCACCACCCACACACACACACAACACACCACACCCACCACACTCTCTCTCCCTCAGAAGACAGAGTATGTTTGGAATCAGGAAATGGGGTTTGCCGTCTCTGAAGAGCAGCGCTTGTCGTCAGTGGTGTGTGTATGTCAGGAATGGGAGGCCATAAGGAAACCATTAGTATGTTGCTCATAAAACTCAATTGAAGAAGAAGCGTCGTGCGTCACAAGCGAAAGCCTTTTGCACATTTCAGCCAACACACACACACACACACACACACACACACCACCACACACACACACACACACAGAGGCATCCTGATGCTCATCTAATATAAATATAGGAAGCCGTAAACACAGAGGCCATAAAGACAGTATGTATGCATTAAAGTGACTTACAGAGCAGTGTTCAAGTTAGTTGAGAGAGCTAAGAGCGCCCCCTAGTGGTTGTAAAGCTAAGAAACCATTCATTTATTATCCACTGATCTGACATGAGACACACCTTTGTTTCAAATTATATTGCATTATTAATAGTTTAAATAACACAGCAGGAGAGATATTTACCAAAATATGAATTTGGCTATAACGTCAGTGCAACCCAGTCATTGAGTTTTAATTGGAGAGATGGATGTTAAAATGCACATTTGTAAACTAAGAAAATATACACGAGGTAGCAGACAGAGCTGTAGCATTGGAGCAAAAAAACAAAAGCCATATGTCGAAATTATTACTTTATTAATTAACTTGTCGCTGTGAAAATTGTAAAAAATAAAGTGTCATATGTTTGTCATCCAAGCCACAACAGTACATTTAAAGAAATGGTCATCCTAAACATGTATATGGGTGGCTGTGGCGCAGGGGGTTATTGCGTTGGTGTTCGGATCAGGGGAGGTTCAAACCCCACTGCAGTCAGCATGTCGTTGTGTCCCTGAGACACTTCACCCCAAATTGCTCCTGTGGGGATTGTCCACAGTATTGAGTATGTAAGTCGCTTTGGATAAAAGCGTCTAACAAGTGATATGTAATGTAACAAATGTAATGTATACAAGCCGTCCCAGAGCTGTGTACTGCATTTAAATAACTAAATAAGTTATACATATTTCATCTATATTTGGGTATATACAATGATGTACAAGTATATGGCTATCTGCTCTCAAATAATCAGATTTTCCTGTCATGCGAGGCCATACTCCATATTTTTCAGAAAGGAATCTGTTTCCACGCTAGTTTGGATTTTTCTCATGATGATATATAAGTAATACATCAACATATACTGTACAGAATATAGGTCTGCTTTCTGGAGGTATACACATATTTGATATATTAACATTTCACTCTTTATTGAGTCTTCCTCTTACATTTAACCTCCACTTTTGTCCGTCTTTAAAATTGTTCTCCCTCCAGAGTAACACAGTGCTACATTTATTCAAATGTATTTGACCGCTTCATTTGCAAAGATAATCAAAATCATGATGGTATTTAAAGTGGACCTATCATGCAAAATGCACTTTGTACGTCTTTTCTACATGAACATGTGTCCCCGGTGTTCCAGGAACTCACCAAGTGTCAGAAAACACAACCCTCTCTATTTTCCTCCATACCCAAATCTCTAAAAAAGGGGCTGCAACGGATCTGATCAAAACTGATCCAGATTTGAACACTGTCCTGACGTCAGGACGGTGGCTATTGGGCCAACTCCACCAATCAGGAGGAGACAGCCACGGCCATTGCCGTTCGAAAGCGCTGGAGACGCTGTAGTACATATGCCAGGCCTGTAGGTGGTGCTGTTCTCACAGAATCAGCCCTTGCTAAAACAGATCTAAAAAATGTCAAATTGAGCGAAATGAGGCATGGCTAAAATGCATGATCTGTTTGGTATTTTGAAAAAAAAAAAGTATAAATATGCCTTATATAGGTATGGTCCTACACTATATTATTCAAATATAGCATGATAGGTCCACTTTAAGTAATATATCAACATATACTGCACAGAATATAGCTCTGCTTTCTTGGGGTATACACATATATGAATTCTATAGCACAGCTCAGGGCCCACTTAAGAATCTTAAAAATGTTCACGGCTCACATTTTACCATAAACAATACGGAGGCTAAATAAAGTTCTGATTGGTCGATTCAGAACATGTGACACGTTGTTAATCCAGTAGAACAGACCGCTGTCAAGGACTGTAATGACCGTTGCTAAGGACTGTAATGACCGTTGCTAAGGACTGTAATGACCGTTGCTAAGGACTGTAATGACCGTTGCTAAGGACTGTAATGACCGTTGCTAAGGAGGATCGAGAAAGAGAAAGGAAAAAAGGTTCAAATGAGAAAGAAATCTTAATAATTAAATGTTTCCACACAAATCATAATGTTTTGCAAATGCCTTCACGGCCCACAGGTTGGGAACCGCTGCTATGGCAAACTACTCTGAATTGAGTCTTCCTCTGACATTAACCTCCACTTTCTTTGAATGTGTTCCTCCTCCAGACCAACACGGTGCTGCACATCGACATGGAGACGGGCGCCGTGCGGAGACTCCTCCTCTCTCAAGAGGACGAGAAGCCCCAAACCAGAGCCTCCAACTGGTGGAGCAGCAAGGAGCCACAGGTCAGAGGTCACGCTGTTACACAACTCTTACACTCTACATATCTGCATGTGGAGAAATGAAGAATGTCCAATTTACGTTGTTTTTTTCATGAAGATGTGATAAACATTTCCAGAATCAGAAACAGGTTTAACGCCAAGTAGGTTTACACATAGAGGGATTTTGCTTTTGTGTATACGGTGCATTCATAAACACAGTAAGAGGAATTCAAATTGTGAAAAAAACGAGCAAATATTGTACGGTATAAAACTACAAAAATAATAGTACATATATAAAAATATAACAATTCAAAACATACAGAGGAACATGCAATGTTTAAAGTATACAAATAAACAACATGTGCTTATTTTTCAGCAAGGAGGACATAAAATGTGTCACGACTTCTCCCACAAAACTGGCTTCTCTTCTATAAGGAGAACGGGTGAGTGACTGGATCTAAAGTAGATAAACATCACAATCTCAGTCACACGCTGGTGTTCATCTGTGTGTGTGTGTGTGTGTAGGAACCAGCTGGATGTGCTGGATGTTCTGGAGGGCAGTGTGCACACCATCTCTCTCCCGGTGAACCTGAAGTCAGTCTTCCTGGTGGCCGAGGACCGCTGGCTGCTGCAGGAGAGCAACTCCAACAAGTGAGTAGGACACATCTCTCTGAGGGACTTATCAATACGGCACAAGGCAATTCAAAGTAAAAACTGTGCTGGAAATTCCACTCTTAATCACCTTCTGGTAGAAAAGAACAAATATACAAGCTTAAACCAAAGTTGTGTTATTTAATAAAGAGTTATAGCATTTAATAGAATCAATCTCGTTTCCAGCTGGAAGGACAGATAACCTGCACCAATGTGTGCTAAAGAAATCTGACCACATGCAACAGAACATACAAACACTTTATACACTCAAAAGCAATTAAAGGGGAAGGTCTCAGTCGTAATATTACAGGAAGTGTTGGCCAGACGGTTGAAACTTGCATGCATTACAAATCTAATATAAATCCTAACAATGGGCGAAGAGACAGCCTTCTGTCTGTTCTAAGGAAGTGAGAATTAGAAGCTAGATGTGAATTCAAACCACGGGGAAATCCAACCAGAGAAGGAAGTTATACTTAAATGAGACTTAATGATATATTTACTTCAACAAAAACATTAAAGCATTAAGAACACATCATTTAAAGTCATTAAAAAGCATTAAAAAATACACTTTAAACATGGTTAGATAGATTAAGACATGTAATAATAATAATAATTACATTTGATTTCTAAGCGCCTTTTCAGGTGCTCAAAGACACTTCACAGTGGTGATAAAAAGGAAATAAAATAAAATGTAAAAAGTTGAATTAAATATTAAAACAGCAACACAACATAATTCACACATTAAAAACCAGTCTGAAGAGGTTTGTTTTGGTCACTGTTTTGAAGGTGGGGGGGTCAGTGCAGAATCTTTACTGTTTGAATAACTGATTGTGTGTGTGTGTGTTTGTGTGTGTGTGTGTGTGTGTGTGTGTGTGTGTGTGTGTGTGTGTGTGTGTGTGTGTGTGTGTGTGTGTGTTGTGTGTGTGTGTGTGTGTGTGTGTGTGTGTGTGTGTGTGTGTGTGTGTGTGGTGGGTGTTGTGTGTGTGTGTGTGTGTGTGTGTGTGTGTGTGTGTGTGTGTGTGTGTGTGTGTGTGTGTAGGAAGTTCCTGCTGACGAAGCCCATGAACATGGGGGCTGAGGACTCTGGAGTGTGTCAGCTTCACAGCCTCAGTGAGGACGGAGTCAGCCAGGGACATGGAGCCAGCTCAGGTGAATACAACCAGAAGGATGTCATCATAATAATAATAATATATTACATTTGTATAGCGCCTTTAAAAGGGACCCAAGGCCGCTTTACATGGTGTGAACAAACAAACAAGAAGGGCAAATAATCAAGTAAAAATTAAATAAATAGTGGAAGCAGATGAATACTTCAAGATGTCCCTACGATGGTGTCGGAGTCGGGAGGGCTACTAATTGACCTAACAGAAGTTATTGAGTCTCTGTAAGTTTAGTGCTTGGCTCAGATCCACCAACGTCAGCAAGATCTCTCCTCTACTAACTCCTGAAGAACCAGGTTCAATTAACTGCTGTTTCAATTCAGACGACCCGCTCAATCTGTTTAAGCGATCCCGAAGGATTTTGTATATCAGTAATGAGATGTGGCCCTACCTAAGTGTGAGTGTGGCAGTTCTTACCTTTCAAGCAGGAGAGGAGAGCACAGATTTATTTTGAGTTGTCCCAATCCAAAAGGTGGATCAGTTTATTTGAAGAAAAATTGGTCCACACTTGAACAGGGTTTTACCTTCTCTCGTTACAACATGACAATCATACAGAATATTTCATGCTGGGGTCAATTACTAATATGAAACCTCAATTCACAGTCTTACATTCATTACTCTAAATTGTAACTTCAACTGCCCAATTCAGTTGTGATATTTAAAATCGTCCGACAGAATTTAGAGGCATCTCCTCATAAATGGCCGGTGATAATAAAAGCACATTCAAGCTTTCATTAAACAAATCAATTCGTATACACACCTATGTCCAGCATGAATTCAGAGGACCATCCTCATAGGTGGCTGGTTATAAACATTCAACACACTTCATCAGCATTCAACAAAGAAATTCGAGAGATATTTACCAAGTTTGAGAGAACCTTACCGAGGAAAAACCCAGCTCTCGGGAGAGAGCTTTACCAGGAGAGAGCTTTACCAGGAGAGAGCTTTACCAGGAGAGAGCTTTACCAGGAGAGAGCTACCAGGGGAAAACCCCCCTCTCTCTCGTTTGCTCCCTCTCAGCCAGTGTTTTTATGCTCAAAACAGGACAGACAAACCTAAAGACACCTCCTCCATACCCATATTTGTGGAAACTGGGCATGGCCTCTGATGTGCAGGACGGGACATGTCCAGACCTATTCTATGGCTATGGCATAAACAGATTTTTGGGGCCTTAATATTTCTCCAACAAGTCAGGAGCCTCCCCCCCCCCTCTTGTGCACCGCTGTGAGGGAAAAACTGTCTCCCCTCTCTTATCAGTGACACTCATAAACCATAATAGGCCTTACACTCAACTTAACAAACCACTTTCATTGTGGGTTATACAAGAATATAATTCATCATATTTGATTGTAACTAACTTTCGTTTTAAGTATTCAACCTAATATGGAGGTCTCAACAATGGTGTTTTATGTGAGTTGAAGTTGGACATTTGTTTGGGATAATTACAAAGCCAGAAGTAAGGGGTGAAACAAAACTCGATTTTTTGTAAATGTGTGTGTTTTTTAATATCACCATTATCAGGGAAATCTACCTCTATAGATAAGATAAGAAAGATAAGAACTTTATTGATCCCAATTTGGGACATTTTTGCGTTGCACAAGGCATTGTACACAAGATAAATAAAAGACTAGACATAAACAATCCAAGATGTGAAACATCTCAAATAGAAATAAAATAGCATTAAAAAAGTAGAACATGTTGAAATACAAATTTACAGTAACAACATTTAAGAGATTTTTATCAGAGATTATGAATTATCTCAGAAATTCTGACGTATTTCTTGGAAATGTACCCTCCCTTCCCCTCGCTCTATGCTCAGAACCTCCCTCTGCTCTGTGCAAACATTAAAGCTCTTACGTTTATATCCAGCTCTAATTAAAGACATAATGTCAATCCTATTAACAACATCAAGCAGACGGACATAAGGAGAATGCACTGGTGCCTCGGGCGGCCATATGTCCGCGCTGACAATCTGTCAACTGCCCTGGAGTCAAAACCAAAACCATAAAGGGAGCCATGTCATCACTATCAAACTTTAATACTGCTCCATGTCACAGTTAGTGAGAGCACAATGTGAAGTCATGAGTAACGGCCATCCATTTAGACCAGGAAGTTCATGAGTCACTGCAATACACAGAAGACCTCACAGAGGAAGGGGAATGTTAGTCGTTATCTAAGAAGAAATATACGAGTTTATCCAGGCTTTCTGCAGTGAGCTCAGAGATTATAGGCACACCATTTTTTATTAAAGGTCACTATTATGCTAAATCCTCTTCTTCATGTCTCTACATCAACATGTGTCCCCTCTTCTTCATGTCTCTTCTACATCAACATGTGTCCCCTCTTCTTCATGTCTCTTCTACATCAACATGTGTCCCCTCTTCTTCATGTCTCTTCTACATCAACATGTGTCCCCTCTTCTTCATGTCTCTTCTACATCAACATGTGTCCCCTCTTCTTCATGTCTCTTCTACATCAACATGTGTCCCCTCTTCTTCATGTCTCTTCTACATCAACATGTGTCCCCTCTTCTTCATGTCTCTTCTACATCAACATGTGTCCCCTCTTCTTCATGTCTCTTCTACATCAACATGTGTCCCCTCTTCTTCATGTCTCTTCTACATCAACATGTGTCCCCTCTTCTTCATGTCTCTTCTACATCAACATGTGTCCCCTCTTCTTCATGTCTCTTCTACATCAACATGTGTCCCCTCTTCTTCATGTCTCTTCTACATCAACATGTGTCCCCTCTGTGTAAAGAGACTCTGAAAGTTTCAGGAACAAAGATTCTCTCTCTTTTTGTCCTGATCCATTTCTATAAAAACCTGTCTGAAAATGAGCTGATCAGATTTTGGCCACTTTGTGATGTCATAACGATGTTTTGTCTTGTGTAACCATTAGCCAATCACCAACCAAGGTAACCCCCCCCCCCCCCCTTATCACCTGAATCTCCTCCTAGAGCACCATTGAGTTCTTTTTAACAAATCTCTCTCAGAGGGGCGTGGGGAGGGGCTCCTTATTTTCATCTAAAGTAACAGACAGAGAATCAGCACTTTGAAACAGGGCTGAAACAGAGGGGATTATGGGTAATGCTGCAATGATCTGTTTGGTGTTTCAGCCAATCAGAGACAGGTTCTGTATATATCTGAGACCTATAATATATTGATGAAGAACAGTACAATAGGGGACCTTTAAGTAATAATGATTGTTTTCTCTGTTCCATCATGCTCCGTTTGTCCTCTTCCCTCCCTCTCAGCGGAGGAGTCTGTTCCCCAGATGGTGTCCAGTGAGCAGCTTCCCAACGAGAACCTGAGCGCCGCTCTTGACCAGAAGATCGTTTCTCCAAACAGAATCCTGTCCGACAGCGGCTCCTTCGCTCGGATCGTCGTGGGCTTCCCAGACCTCGTGGTGAGGATTATAGGAGGACATGAGGGGAAATTGTGGGGTCTAATCTAGTGTTGGTGCTCGAGATGAACTCATGAATATTCACACACTCACAGCTAAGCTACTGTAAGTGTGCGTTTGATTTTTGACTTCATTTCTTTTCTCATCCAGTCCCCTAATGAGGTGTACAGCTTTAAGAGGCCTGTTGACCTATCAGAGGTCAGGATTGCTGAGGGCGGGGCTAACACCTTACTTCGAGGCGGACTCAGGTCCAGCACGCCCAAACGGGACAACTGTGTCAGTCTGCTCTCAGCCAATCAGGTGGTCCGAGCCCTCCCCCCCAACAAGGTGCCCCTGAAGGAGGTCTACCCCAAAGGTCAGAGGTCACATCATACAAAATGAGCTCAGAAAAAAGTGTTTAGGAGATGTTGTGTCTGCCCAATTTGCACTGCGCAAGCGCGAGTTGGTCTGCCATATTGGACAGCTACGTACAGCAACCCAAAGGACATTTGACGTCCGTACTGATCTAATAACAGAGTTCTGTTCTTGAATCAACTTGTTTTATGAAAAGTAATTTCCCTTTTCCAGGAATCTCAACAGAAAAAGTTACGCCAGACTAATACATTTCTAATGATAATAAATGAAAACAATTCACAGTTGAGAATTAGATATTAATTATGAATGCCATAAATGATTGCATACATTTACAGTTTCTTATTTTTCCAGTGTGATAGCTGTCAAACAGAAGTTAAATCCATTCTCACTTATTCTAAGAATGTACTTAACCCACTAAAAGGATTTCCTCTCAAATAATCGGGAAACAATAACTCATCTCTCTCGTTCAGATTAATGCGGTCGTTTTTTTTCTTCTTTGCGAAACGCCGCTTTGTCAAATGTCCTACTTGGATTGCCGTACGTAGCGGTCCAATACGGCAGATCAACTCGCGCGCAGTGCAAATCGGGCAGACATGCAAATCGGGTAGTCACAGATGTATTCAAACTGATTTCGTCCCTCAGATGTCACTCCCCCGATGACAGCGGCGTACCTGGAGGTGACTGATCTGAACTCCAAAAAAGTGAAATACATTCCCGTCCCGAGGTAAACACATCCACCTGTTTCCTACTGTGTCTTACTCTGACTTTTTATAATACTTTATAATAATAAGAACATCATTTTGAATCATGTAGCACCAGCTAGTGGGCGGAGACAGCATTGCATAGAGATATATTGTCTCATGATGTTTTTAAAGTTGCAAATTAGTATTTTAAACATATTTTTGTGTAATATTTATAATACAGCTTTTCCTCATATCAGAAATCCAATAACGCAAAGATATATGCAAATATTAAATAAATAAATATTTAGATTCTCTGATGTTAAAATTGTACATTTACAAGAGAAAAATCTCAAAATTAAAAGGAAATAAAAAACAATATTTTGTCTGAGATAATAGTGTCAAGCATTTGCAAGAAGTAATCAGAAAGTCTCTGAGAGAAAACTCCCAAAAACAGTCAAATCGTCCAAAACTTTATTTTTTGACAAGAGACAATGTGTTTGGGATGTTCTGTATAAGTCACTTGTTTATTTAGATTTTTGCCTTATTTCATATGGAATATCAGATTTTCACCTGCTCATCTCATTTTATATTTAATTGAATATTCCATTCCATGCACACTTGATGTAAATAATCTCCTGCTTATATTGTGTATATTGTGTTAACAGAAAATTGGCCCTTCAATAGTGTTTTTACTTGTCAGTCAGATTATAGATATTTTATCTTCACGGTCATCTGTATATGTTTCTTACTCTCTAATGCTGGTTTATTTCTATTTCTATTTTGAGATGTTTATATTTTAGAACTGTTATTTCTACTGTTTTAGTTTGTTATTAAGTGCAATGCGTTGTTTTATTTCATGCTGCTGAAACACAAACATTTCCCGAATTGGGATTAATAAAGTGCATCTTATTTTATCTTTCTTATCTAAATCAGAATATTCACCACAATTGATACCATTTTTGACCAATTTAAGTCAATTTGGGGGAGAAAAAAAACACAACTTTTTCTTTGAACATTTTAAACCAAGAAAAGCCCAGGCAGAACATCTTTAAAAAATAATCAAAGTTCACATTAGAGAAAACATTACATTTCACAATTAGGACAGTCTTGATGCCTTTTTTGAGTTTTTGTGTGTTGACTGCCTTCCTCTTTGTGCTCCTCAGGTCAGTGACGGTGTCTCCGTACACCAGCTGGCTGTCCAAGGTGTCTGAGTCTGACGTGCTGCTCTCTGATCTGGGGTCAGGGGCGTGGTCACGGTGGATATGGGGGGGTACGTCAGACTGTGGGAGACGGGACTGGACAATCTGCAGCGCTCTCTGATGGAGTGGAGGAACATGATCGGGACGGAGGACGGCAGACCTCTACAGGTAAGAATATTACTTTGTTTGGGAATCGTAACCCTCGTGCTAAAGTCAACTGAAAAGAAAGTGCTCTTTGGAAGATAATTACATGATGTACACAGACTGGCATTTGAAGAGTATTTGGTAGTTACTGTATGATCAGGACTGAAATATAAGTATAAAGATGTAACTCAGTTTAAGTGGATAATAATAATAATATCTAATATTAGGTTAGTTTTATTTATTTTCTCAGAATTTTTAGATTTTCTGAAAAAAACACAGATTTATTTGAATTTTGACATTTTCCCCCAAAAATGTCTGAATATTTGTTTTCTCAGAATTTTAAGATTTTCAGAAAAAAGTCAAAATTGGGACTTCTAATTCTAATATTTTCAAAATTCCGACTTTTTCTCAGAACTAAACCAAAATGCACCTTTGGTCAAAGAGTCACAATCTTGACTTTTTTGAAGCTTCTGAAAAAAATGTCAGAAGTCAAGATTTTGACTTGTCAGACCAAAATCATTTTTTCTGACTAAAATAATTGAAATATAAGAATGATTGGGACGGAGGACCGCAGACCTTTACAGGTAGGAATATTACTTTGTTTGGGAATCGTTACCCTCTTGCTGAAAAAAATTGCACTGATGTCTTGAGAGGATACAAATATAAAAACTAACCTAATACTTTACGGAAAAATACTTTTTCTCTGAAATACTCAAAATGTTGCCTTTTTTCAAACTTCTGAAAGAAAAGGTCAGAAGTCAAGATTTTGACATCCAAAAAAATGGAAAAAAATGTTTAAGAAAGTGTGAAGCCAAAAATGTCCTGAGTGACTCACACGGGTTAAATGGTTAATATAGAAGTTGTTGAATCACATAGTTGAGAGATTTGGATGATAATTGGAAATGCTTGCAGCCTGCAGTTTCTCTCACCACCACCGAGGGGTGCATTCTCTCCTCACAGTACATCAACATCCCCACTGTATTACATTTTCAAATGTTGTAAAGGAAAGTATATGTTCTATATATGCATTCACAGCATTACATCTCCAGGACAACTGGGGAAACTATATTCCTTCAAAACAATATAAACACATTTGTGTGCAATGAGGTAACATGAACACAATGAAATTATAATGATGTATTTATTGAACAAAACATTGACTTCACATGATACTAAAACAAATGAATGATTAAAACAGAAATGGGAATCGTAGTGGATTCACACTGCACAAACAGCAGCCTGTGACTGTATATTCTAATAATATATAAACAAATCAAACGTTCATACAATCCCCCTGTCCTGGTGAGCTCCCTTTATGCTTCCCTGCTCCCCTACACCACCCAGTGTTCAGGAGAATATTACAACATATTAACAAATAAACATACAGATAAAATGGCTGCAACAAAGATAAGATGTATTTATGATCACTCACTGAAACTTGGCTGATACCCAAACAACATGTCAGCATAATGAGACAAGTCAACTCCTCGTTTGTGTTACACAGACAGGGGGATCGAAATTCTGTTTCTCACCATCCCAAAGAATACAAATATATACAAAGAAATATATACATACTGTACATACACACCTTTACACCCACTTATATGTATATATATATATACAGACACAAATATACATATACACACATTTAGAGGCAAGTGTAGTGCTTAAAACAGATAAGTCATTATCGTAGGTGACTTCAATATTCATGTTGACAATAAAGATAGCTTTACTATTGCATTAACCGTCTATTAAACAATGTAAAATGTGTGATATAAAAATAATTTGTGATTGATTGATTAAACATTTTCCATAGCATGATTGATTTAATAATGTATTACTCACTGAAAAACAATCAATGTTAAAAAGACGCACCAACTGATCTGTACATTACTGAAGTTATTTTACTTGAACCTTAAGTATAAAACAGACAACATTTAATCTGCACCTCGAGGGTTGGTTCAACTATTGACAATTCAAAAACATTTTACTACAGCTGGTTAAAAACATAATGCATAGAAACAAAACTATGAGATGGATTATAACAAATACTCACAAAGTGGAAATGTCTCAGAGTGGCCTGATGGAGCCTGTTGAAATATCATCCAGAAATCTGCTGTCAATGAAGAGGACATGATGCTCTATCTGCTGACGTGATGATGATCATGAGTCAGGATGAAGATCATTGGATGGTGCACTCGCCTTTCTTTTTCAGTTCTTCTTCAAGGTTTTTGTTCAATTTTTCTGTTTTCTGTAAGCGCTTGCTTATATCATTGTTTTCTTCAGCTTGTTTTCTGGCCTCCTCTTCATGTTTCTGCCTGATTACTTCCTGTTCTTTTTTATAGTTGTCCTCCATATTTTTTCTATTCGCCTCCTCCTCCTGTTCTTTTGTCTTTTTGTCTTCTTCGTTTCTTAGTTTCTCCTTCTCGTACTCTTCTTGCGACCTTTGAAGTCTTGTTTGCCCCTCTAGTGTATCTTTTCATTTTCTTCTTGTTGTCTGATCCGCTCTGCTTCTCTCTCCTTCTCCCATTCTTTTTTGACTTTTCCATCTCTCTGTTTTTCTGCTCCAACACTTTTTTCTCCCATTCTTCGTTTAATTTCTTCCAGCCTTTTCTTCTCCTTCTCCTCTTTCACTCTCTTCTCCTCATCTCTCATCTCTCTCTCCTCTCGTTCCTTTTTGATATTTCCTCCATTTCTTTAAGCTTTCTGTCTTTCTCCTGCTCACTTTTATCTCTATCTTTTTCTCTTCTTAGTTTCTCCTGCTCGTACTCTTCTTGCATCCTTTGAAGTCTTGTTTGCTCCTCTAGTCGTATCTTTCCATTTTCTTCTTGTTGTTGATCCGCTGCTTCTCTCTTCTTCTCCCATTTTGCTTTTTGCTTTTTGATCTCTTCGTTACTCTCCTCCAACAATTTTTTCTCCCATTTCTTTCGTTGAATTTCTTCCTGCCTTTTCTTCTCCTTCTCCTCTTCCACTCTCTTCTCCTCATCTCTCCTTCTCTCCTCTCGTTCCTTTTTGATATTTTCCTCCATTTCTTGAAGCTTTCTGACTTTCTCCTGCTCACTTTTATCTCTATCTTTTTCTCTTCTTAGTTTCTCCTGCTCGTACTCTTCTTGCAACCTTTGAAGTCTTTTGCTCCTCTAGTCGTATCTTTTCATTTTCTTCTTGTTGTCTGATCCGCTCTGCTTCTCTCTTCTTCTCCCATTCTTCTTTTTGCTTTTCCATCTCTCTGTTTTTCTGCTCCAACACTTTTTTCTCCCATTCCTGTCGTTCTTTCTTCCTGCCTTTTCTCTCCTCTCCTCTTTCATCTCTTCTCCTCATCTCTCCTTCTCTCCTCTCGTTCCTTGTGATATTTTCCTCCATGTCTTGAAGCTGTCTGGCTTTCTTCTCACTTTCGCCTCTCTCTTCTTTCATTCTCATCTTCACTGCTTCCATTTCCTCTTCGTGTTTTCGTTGTATCTCCTCCCTCTCTCTCTGTATTTTTTCTTCCTTCTCCTTCAGGATCTTCTCCATTTCCTTCTTTATGGCCGCCTCGGTCTCTTGAAACATCTCTGAGGTGAAGCAGCTGCCACCATTTCCTTCAGCATTGTGTTGGTCTTCTCCATCAGCTCTCTGACTTGCCTGCGGTCGGTCTTTTCTCTGTTATTGAAGACTTGGTATCTCCCTCCACAGTCATTGATCACTTTTTCCAAAAGGTCATCAGATTGTATGTAACTCTCTATTGTTCGATCCAGATCGTCTCCTCTGGTGAATATAGGGATGATGAAATCTCCAGATCTCTTGCCAAACATTTTTTTGATCAGTTCCACAGTGTCTTTTTCCTCCTGGGTAAATCGGCCGATCTGCAGCACCAGTAAGAACACATGAGGTCCAGGAGACAACAAGCTGATGCATTTCAAAGCTCCTCTTGAAGTTCATCATTGGACAGTGTTGTGTCAAACAGACCGGGGGTGTCCACCACAGCGACAGGACGTCCATCAATCTCTCCTGTTGCTTTCTTGCAAAGCCTGGTCACTGACTTTGAGCTGGCAATAGATTCAAAATTATTTTCGCCCAAAATGGTGTTTCCAGTTGCACTCTTCCCACTGCCAGTCTTCCCAATCAGCACCATCCTGAGACACTCTCTGTTCTGACTTTCATCAACATCTCCCTCCTGACTTTTCTTTTTAACGTCTTGCTGTTCAGCTTTAAGTCTTCTGATGGTGTTATCCAGCTCTACAACCTTCTCCATCTGAGCCTTGGTGAACATGTCCTTTGTAAAGCTCCTAGATCCTTACCTATCATCTTGCACAGCATCAACAGCTCTGGGATCTGCTGCTGGTCTTGATGTTGAGAACAACATGTCTTCCTCCACATCTTGACGGAGCTCCTGGAGGTCCTTGTTCTCCTTTAGTAAGTTACAACAGCTGGAGCTGTAGGATCTGACTCCACAGTGGACAGAATCAAGGTGAAGTCGTTGACTCGAGAGCTGAATGTGTTCTGGAGGGTCTCTAACTCTCCCTTGTCTTCATCAGTGAGGGGACCCACAGGTAGGACCAGGATGAAGGCATGGACGCCTTCAGGATCACAGAGGGAGATACACCTGAATGATTCCTCCATCACTTCCTCCTGAGGTTTTCCACACAAAGCAGGGAGCTCCACCAGGGAAACCCTTCGTCCACACACCTCTCCCTGATGTTTAACACACTCTGAGGAGTTGGAGACTGAAGGAAGCTCTCTCTGACCTAAAATGGCCTCGGCTGATGAAGCTTTCCCTGCTCCTTTCCTCCCACACAGAACCAGGTTTAAAGCTGGTTTGGCCTCAGAAACTGAAAAGGAAAACACAGAATTAGAAAAACTACTCTTCAACAAAAAACTGAATTGGTAATTAACCAATGAAAGGGTAATATATTTTAAAAGGTGGACTTGAGTAAATGTGTCAGCTGTTATCTCAAAACTAGCAAAATCACCAGAGAGCTTGCATACATTAAATGGAGAAAAAAAAAGATGTTTGTACCCATAATCTAAAAACTGTGATTTTAGATGTTAATTTACATTAAATAATGTTCACTCAGTTCTGTTAAACTCACAGGTAGGTGGCAGAAATTCATAGCTGCTGCTCCGCTTCACAGGTTGCAAATCTTCTGACACAAAAATAAATCAGAACATTCACAACATATTTCATGAATACTTGAGGAAGCATTGGTTGTTCTTTTGAAATTATAAATATAGCATATAATATATAATAAACAGCATATTCACAGAAATGTTACTAAAGTACAGAGGTTACAATTCTTTATATTAATTATCCACAATCAGAGATGGAGTCGTTACTCAAAATAAGTAATATATTACTTTACTTCGTTACTCTCTACATATAGTAACTCGTTACTTTACTCGTTTCTTTACATTACTTTTGCGTTACTCAGCAACAGCCTATAACCAAAACTTAAAACTTAGGCCAACATGTGCACACATAACAATACTATTGCAATAAGGAAGAAATAACACAAGTTAATAACGGTGAACATTCTAGTTTTGCTGCTTGTTCGGTGTCAGCACTCACTCAACATCATCACTGTGGGTTCGGGGGTCTTTAGCTACTAGCTTCGTGTTAGCATGTTGCCTCTGCAGGTGCTTGGAGAGGTTTGATGTTGTTGTGTTTGCAGCAGAGCACCTTACCGTCACATTCCTGTCCTTTCTTCTGACACATTTAAAATAATGGGCATACCCAGTGGCGTCGCCTGGCCTGGGCATCCGGGGCTTTAGCCCCGAATGTTTTTTCTGTAGCCCGGACAATTCTCCCTCAATAATATAATACATTAACCGTGCTTTACGTGAACCTCATCATGACACAAGAGAGGACGGCAGCACTGTAATTTCCCGTGTTCATTGAATGCAACAGAGGCATGACACCAGACCAATCAGAGAGTTGCATGGAAATAAACGTGTGCTTGTGTCATTCAAGCTCGGCTCTGTGTGTGTGTGTGGCAATAGCGCATTTAGTGTGATAGAGAGAGAGAGAGGGAGGGACCCGTGCCAGCATGGACCGTGTTGTTAGCATCTGGTTAGCTAGCTGCACTAACGGACATATGGAGATGTTTGTTCCACAAGAAGCTGGAGGAGAGTCCTCTCCTCTCAGACTGAGAGACTCAGGTGAGCTAAAGGACTCTCTGAGTGTTTAGATACATAACTTTAGTCTAAGTTATCTCAGTGGGTCTCAAACGGCTTGGTCACAAATTATTCAAAAGATTATTTCCGCGGCACACCTTCATATGATCATTATAGTTATTAAAAAAAAGAGAATAAAGGAAAAACAGTTATGAAATACTATATGGCAGTAAAACAAGAATAGAGTTTAAAAGGGGAGTGATTAGTAAAATATCCATAAAGAAAAAGTACATCTGTTTACAGTTCTGCTTCATATGGGTGTTGAGAGAGGTATCCATAGATCTCTTCATTTTGCTCTCAAAGTGCACCAGATTGATGCATTTAACTTCAATATTTAAAAAAAAATCTTCCCGGGGGAGCATCCCCCCGGACCCCCCTAGAGAGGTGAGCCCCCCACTCATAAAAAATACCACTTTACCCCTGCTATATGCCGTGAGTGATTATCGAGCCTTCATTGTAACAGTCGCGGGTGTACTGTGTGTGTGCGTGTGGGGAGTGTTGCAGTGAAAAATGCCACTGTAGTGACGCCGCCACTGTGGGCTAAGCCCCGAATGTTTTCAGGTCCAGGCGACGCCCCTGGGCATACCTCCTCCACCCTCAAAAGTTATAGCTGATGTCTCTGTCTCAGTCTGCAGCTCAACCCCTGTGACAGCTGCATGTGGACAAGTCGCGCAAATGTTACAGAAATATAAACCTGCGGCGGAAATCCTCTTGACTTGAAATATTTTAAATGTTAAAGTTAAAAAGACCTATCATATTTACCAATCTTATCTACCCCTGGAACTAGCTTAACTAGTTATACATGTTTATTACTGTCGTGTCGGGTGACTCATTACTGGATCAGCGAGCTGCATTAGACACAGACGGGCAGGAGAGGGAAAGAGAGGCTCCGTGTATTAAACCCGCCGTGTTATTATCCAAAGTTACTGTAAACTTCTGAATAATGTACTAACTACTCGTCTAGTCTGTCAAAGGGAGAATCTAGTCATTTTTTCGCGCAATGTTAGTAACTATAGTGTGATTACTGAATTTATAAAAGTAACGCGTTTCGCGCAATGTTAGTAACTGTAGTGTGATTACTGAATTTATAACAGTAACGCGTGTCATTACTCCGTTACCGACAAATGTAATATTATTACAGTAACGCGTTACACCCAACTCTGTCCACAATAATACATTCTGAACTCACCTGTTGATGCTGTCGCCATAATGTCACTGCAGGAACAAATCAAACATGCTCTTAACATCTTTGTTTTTGAGACAATTTTATTTTTCGAATATTGTGAAACAATGACTTTGTACTACTCTATGTTTCTATAAACTGTATATAAGTGAAAAGAAGTTTGGTATAATCATCAGGTTTGACGATGAGTTTGCTTTTAAAAAGAAATCATCTACCAATCTATGTTTT
The DNA here is from genome assembly GCA_012861695.1 of Trematomus loennbergii. Taxonomy (NCBI): domain Eukaryota; kingdom Metazoa; phylum Chordata; class Actinopteri; order Perciformes; family Nototheniidae; genus Trematomus; species Trematomus loennbergii. Next base: position 18,173 of record JAAOOA010000377.1, read on the forward strand.
AGTTTCGTATTCATAGCTATAGTGGTGATGTTAGTGGTACAAAGTTAATGTGTTACCAGTGGCGTACCGTGGGGCTTTAGACAGTGCCATCTGTAAACTATTGAAAAGCACCTACACACACTTTACACGTCTCTGTTCCAGCCAACGCAGCCATAATCAAGTAATGCGCACATTATGCCAAACAGTCTCTCCCAACATTGATCAATAAAGTATCTATTATTAAACTTATGTCATTGTGCACCCTCACGTCGCTCTAAAATTATGCGAATAATAATGTACTCACCCGTCACTTGTAAATAAAGTCCATGCAACGAAGGGAGTGTTGTGACAGCCCGATTTGCATTGAGGAAGCGCGAGATGGTCCGCCAAGACAGGTAAATACGGCAGCACAAATAGGACATTTGATACAGTGGCGTTTCGCAGAGCAGAAAAAAACATTAATCTGAACGAGAGAGATGAGTTATTGTTATTACAACGTAACTTCACTATTATGTAACTCCTTTTAGTGGGTTAAGTACATTCTTAGAATAGGTGAGAAATGGATTTAACTTCTGTTAGACAGCTATCATACTGAAGTAATATTTACTGTGAATGTATGCAAACATGTATGGTGTTAATACGTGATATCTAATTACATTAACTGTGAATGTCTTTCATTTTATTTCAAATTAAATAAAATCACATAAAATATTTTCCATAAAAAAGTTGATCCAAGAACAAATCTGTTATTAGATCAGTATTTTTCTTATATGACAATTATTGCTAAATTTGAAAGGTCTTTACCAGCTTTGGAATTATATCTATATATATATATATTATATATATATATATATATTATATATATATATAATATATTATATATATATATATATATATATATATCCAAATGTTGACTTTTTACCAGAAATATGCAAAAATTCTAATATTTTCAAAATTCTGATAAAAAAAGTCAGAAGTCAAGATTTTGTCTTATCAAACCAAAATCATTTGTTCTGATCAAAAGTCTAAATTCAGACTTTTTAAATCAAAACTCCCAAAAAAAATTAAAATGTTTTTCAATCAAAATGATTGGAAAATAAGAAAGTGTGAAGCCAAAAATGTCCTGAGTGACGCACACAGTTTAAATGGTTAATCTAGAAGCTGTTGAATCACATAGTTAAGAGGTTTGGATAGTAATTAGAAATGCTTGCAGCCTGCAGTTTCTCTCACCACCACAGAGGGGTGCATTCTCTCTTTACAGTACATCACCACCCCCACCGATGTATTATATTTTCAGATGTTGTAGAAGGGTAGACAAACTTTTACAATTCAAGGTTTGTATTCAAAACGTTACCAAAGTAAAGTATATGTTCTATGCATGCATTCACAGCATTACATCTCCAGGACAACTGGGAAAACTCTATTATTCTATTATTGCATTTGTGTGCAATGAGGTACATGAACACAATGAAATTAGAATTATGTATTTATTCAGAATCAGAAATCCTTTTTTAGTCCCACAGCGGGGAAATGTACATTGTTGCAGCAAAAGTGGCATAGCAGGTACAAAAGAAAAAAGGAATGCAATAACACAGAATAAGCTAACATGTTAATATATAAAGAAAACACACATTACCTATACCAGAATATACATAAAGACACATAAATTGTTAAGTACACATCCATGGCTAAAAATGATGAACTTCAGAACTTATTGACACACAAAAAGAAATGTTGGGACATTCATTACAATGATGGTTTCACATAAAGGTGATTGTTGCACAGTATTTCAAGAGAAGTGTCTTTATGCACATCATTGAACAGAAACCTTAACACTTTGAGAACAAGCTGCTCACAGACAGGCGCCCTCTTGTGGCAGCACATGCTCTACATATTGAGAGGTATATGTAAATAAAACAAAGGATGACACAACATTGTTTTGGCAAATGTGGCAGTGAGTGATTAACACAAGACCATGAACATGAACACACTTACTGAGATGACATGTTCGACTCAAAACCACTGAGTAAATGGCAATACTGTCTATTCTGATCATATAAAAACAATTTCATACAATCCCCCTGTCCTGGTGAGCTCCCCGTTATGCTTCCCTGCTCCCCTACATCACCCAGTGTTCAGGAGAATATTACAACAGATTAACTCTCTGTTAAACGAATGTAAAATGTGTGATATTGGGCTATATATTGATTGAACATTTACAGTAGCAGGATTGATTTCATACATGTATTTACTCACTGAAAAGCACGCATGTTATAAAGACGCACCTTCACCAACTGATCTGTACATTACTGAAGTTATTTTACTTTAACCTTAAATCCATAAAACAGACAATGTTTAATCTGCACCTTGAGGTTTGGTTCAACTATTGATAATAAAAAGTAAAACATTCTACTACAGTTGGTAAGGTTACGTTTGCAATCAGTAAAAACATAATGTATATAAACAAACCCAAAAAAGATACTCACAAAGTGGAAATGTCTCAATGGGTGCTAGTTCTTTCTGAGTGGCTTAGATTGGACCTTGTTGAGAATTATCATCCGGAAATCTGCTGTTCAATGAAGAGGACATGATGCTCTATCTGCTGACGTATGATGATGATGAGTCAGTGTGAAGATCAGAGGATGGTGCACTTGCTTTGGTTTTGCAGTTCTTGTTCAAGGTTTTTCGTCACTTGTTCTATTTCCCGCAAGCGCTTGCATATATCATTGTTTTTCTTCAGCTTCTTTTCTGGCCTCCTCTTCATATTTCAGATACATTTCTTTCAGTTCTTTTTGAAAGTTTTCCTCCATTTGTTTTTTCTTCATCTCTTTTTCTCTTCTTAGTTTTCCTAGTTGTTCTTTTTCCTGCTCGTACTCTTCTTGCAACCTTTTAAGTTTTGTTTGCTCATCTTGTAGTCTCTTTTCATTTTCTTCTTGTTTTCTGATCCGCGCTGCTTTTCTCTCCTTCTTCCATTTAGATTTTTGCTTTTTTATCTCTTCTTTGTTGTGCTCTCTTTCTCCGCCATGTATTTGCTCCCATTCCATTCGTTGAATTTCTTCCTGCCTTGTATTCTCTATCTCATCTCTCCTTCTCTTCTCTCGTTCCTTGTTGATAATTTCCTCCATTTCTTGAAGCTGTTTGGCTTTCCTCCTCTTACTTTCGTGTCTCTCTTGTTTCTTTCTTTTCTTCATTACTTCCATTTTCTCCATGTGTTTTCGTTGCAGCTCCTCCCTCTCTCTCTGTATTTTTTCTTCTTCTCCTTCAGGATCTTCTCCACTGCCTTCTTTATGGCCGCCTCGGTCTCTTGAAACATCTCTGAGGTGAAGCAGCTGCCACCATTTCCCTTCAGCATTGTGTTGGTCTTCTTCATCAGCTCTCTGACTTGCCTGCGGTCGGTCTGATCTCTGTTATTGAAGACCTGGTATCTCCCTCCACAGTCATTTATCAGTTGTTTCAAGAGGTCATCAGATTGTATGTAACTCTCTATGTTTGATGATCATTCAGATCATCTCCTCTGGTGAATATAGGAATGATGAAATCTCCAGATCTCTTGCCAAAAAATGTTTTGATCAGTTCCACGGTGTCTTTTTCCTCCTGGGTAAATCGGCCGATCGGCAGCACCAGTAAGAACACATGAGGTCCAGGAGACAACAAGCTGATGCATTTCACAAGCTCTTCATGACATCATCATTGGACAGTGTTGTGTCAAACAGACCGGGGTGTCCACCACAGCGACAGGACGTCCATCAATCTTTCCTGTTGCTTTCGTGCAAAACTTGGTCACTGACTTTGAGCTGGCAGTTGAATCAAAATATTTTCCGCCCAAAATGGTGTTTGCAGTTGCACTCTTCCACTGCCAGTCTTCCCAATCAGCACCATCCTGAGACACTCTCTGTTCTGTTCCAGCTCTACAAACTTCTCCATCTGAGCCTTGGTGAACATCTTCATTGTAAAGCTCCTTGATCCTTTACCTCTATCTCTTGCACAGCACCCAACAGCTCTGGGATCTGCTGCTGGTTCTTGATGTTGAGAACAACATGTCTTCCTCCACATCTCTGACGGAGCTCCTGGAGGTCCTTGTTCTTCTTGAGAAAGTTAACAACAGCTGGAGCTGTAGGATCTGACTCCACAGTGGACAGAATCAAGGTGAAGTCATTGACTCGAGAGCTGAATGTGTTCTGGAGGGTCTCTAACTCTCCCTTGTCTTCATCAGTGAGGGGACCCACAGGTAGACCAGGATGAAAGCATGGACGCCTTCAGGTTCACAGAGGGAGACACCTGGATGATTCCTCCATCACTTCCTCCTGAGGTTTTCCACACAAAGCAGGGAGCTCCACCAGGGAAAACCCTTCGTCCACACACCTCTCCCTGATGTTTAACACACTCTGAGGAGTTGGAGACTGAAGGAAGCTCTCTCTGACCTAAAATGGCCTTGGCTGCTGAAGTCTTCCCTGCTCTCTCCTCTCACACAGAACCAGGTTTAAAGCTGGTTTGATGTGTTCAGACTTTGGTGCCATCATCAAACCTGCATCCTCAAACACATCACAGCTCACATGCTCTCCATTGTCTCCTTTGCAATTTGACCCAAACGTGTTAACAGCTCTGAATGGTCAAGGTTCTGACTAAAAAAACTGTATCTACATATTCTGATCATATATTTTAATGGTGGATGTTTTATAACATTGTCATTGAAACCTGAACTCCTCTCTTCTGGTGGTGATATTAATACAGTGAATGATTGAATGATTTGATCACCAAAGAGTTGCAGGAATCTGCAGAGTCTCAGTTTGTGTTTCTCAGTGAAGTGCTCAGCTGTAGAACCAGCAGGAACACATGAGGTCCAGGATCAGAGAGCCTCACACAGTTTTTACATCTTGTGAAAGTTGCCATTGGGTGATGTTGGGATGCAGCAGATCTGGGGTGTTGATAAGAACTATTTTCTTTCTTTTAAACTGTCCACTGAATCTCAGACACCGGTGTGGTTCTTCTCAGTGTTGAACACAGTCTCTCCCAGTATGAAGTTCCCCACTGAACTCCTCTCAGCCCAGCTGTTCCCCAGCAGAACTACCCTCAGCTCAGAAACTGAAAAGGAAAACACAGAATTAGAAAAACTACTCTTCAACCAAAAACTTAATTGGATAATAATGAATGAGAAGGTAATATATTTTTAAAAGGTGGACTTGAGTAAACGTGTCAGCTGTTATCTTTAAACTAGCAAAAATCAACAGAGAGCTTGCATACATACATAAATTAAATGGAGAAAAATGTTTGTACCTACAATCTACAAAACTGTGATTTTAGATGTTAATTTACTTTAAATAATGTTGACTCAGTTCTGTTAAACTCACAGGTAGGTGGCAGAAATTCAAAGCTGCGCTCCGCTTCAAGGTTGCAAATCTTCTGACACTAAAATAAATCAGAACATTCAAAACATATTTCATGAAAACTTGAGGAAGGGTTGATTGTTCTTTTTAAATGACTTATGTTGTGTAATATATCACAATAAACAGCAGATTCACGGAAATGTTACTGAAGTACAAAGGTTATAATTATTTATATTAGTTATCCAGAATAACCAATTCTGAACTCACCTGTTGATGCTGTCGCCATAATGTCACTGCAGGAAAAATCTACTTCAGCTGGAAACCAAATGCTTGGTTAAAGAACCTAGGAGAGGATATGTAAATGTGTCAGACTCTCAGTTCATAATAGAAATAAAGTCTACTCATAGTGTACTCTTTATATATAAAGTCAAGTTAATCAAAGTTTGAAAATAGGTTTGCTGTTAATATGACAAAACAAAACATGTTCTTAACAATCCGTGTTTTAGAGACAAAAACTATTTTCGAATACTGTGAAACAATTACTTTATGTTTCTATAAACTGTATTTAAGTGAAAATAAGTTTAGTATAATCATTAGGTTTCACGATGAGTTTGTTTTTAAAAAGATGGTGATAGTGATACAAAGTGAATGTGTTACTAAGGGTGTAAACTGCAACTCATCTTGTTTTATAGCTGTTGTAATGCTTATCAAAAAGGTTTCAACTTTCTTGTTCACATTCAGTCTGAAGTTCAGACTCCAATCTTATCATGTATAGTTATAGAACAATAAAACACATGAATACATTTCTCAGTACCAGTACATTTCATGGTCGCCCAAACATTTTTTTTCATTCATTGCAAAAATGAATATATTCCTTTAGCTCTGCTGTACTAATGTGGTGACTTTACAAACAGTGATTCTGCTGCAGCTAATCACCTGAGTAGTACATGTACCTCAGGGTTAGTAACAGTCATTACATTACATTACACATGTCATTTGTTAGACACTTTTAGTGTTTAATGTTTTTAGTACTCTTTACTCAACCAACTAAGAACGACTTCTTTCGTACAATGATACACTTTGTTTACTTTAGTTTATTTAAATCATAATTCAGGTGTGTCTACTCACCAGGTGAGATCCTCTTTGCTTCCATCCATGAAATGTCAAACTCTGAAATGAAGCCGAACTTGAGACGACCTTTGCTCTCAGACTGAGCTGAGCACACGATAAACGTTCATCAGCCTCATTAATATTTAACAATCACAGCTTTACACCAGGATCTGGGAAGCCTGGTGGATATACAACTATACTATACTTTCTACTGGAGGTATCAAATCTGATCTAATTACAAATAACAATTCCACGTGTAGCACCTCTCGCCCCATCTCACACCAAGAACAGAGGCACTGACATCTACCTAGGTCTGAATAGTGGTATGCCGTGAATAATTCTGGGAAGAGTTACATTTAGTTCAACATTCAGATTAAATTGTGCCCACAATGTGAAAATAAATGTAAAATAAAAAATAGAGGACTTATAACATATCAATAAAACTTTTATTGATATGTTATAAGTCCTCTATTTTTAAAAAATATTTACATACATAACTTGACAGGGATTAACTTGATTCAATTAGAGGTAGTTTCCATAAACCTATATTGTGCTCTGGCTGTGGTCTGGTCTGTTGTAACTGCTGGTGGCAGATTTTGCAGCCTTTAGCATTGATTGGGTTGGCTCCCACTTAAAGCATGGCTCCAAGTCTGCCATCTTTATTGTCATGAGAGACGACAGTGTCCCCTCCAGGGCCAGGCTGTTCCTTGTTTTTGTTTTGTTTAGTCCCACCACAGAAAACACTCGCTCTGCGTCAGCATTTGAGTGTGGCAAGACTAACACAAGTTTGGCAACAGTGGAGAGTCTATCAAACCTGCCCACACCTGTCACCTGTAAAACATGAACAACAGGGTTAAGTTGCACAATGAATACACACATGTCACTCGAAATTAGTCCACATTGTGGAATGAGACACACTTAGATATCTGACCTTGTGTTTTAAACTGGCCATGTTGGCCCAGAAGCCCTCAATATCTGGGTCTGCTTCCAATATTGGCACAGGCATGGTCTGGTAGTCCAGGAACTCCTCCCCCAATGAGTCATGATCTTGTGGGCTGTGGTAGGGGAGAAGGTGGGCATACCTTTTTTGAAGAGAAACAAAGGTAGAGTTACAAACTTCTATTCACTTTGAGATATACTTCAAAGGTAAGGGTGAAACTGAGTAGTTGGTATATTTGTTTATATTGGTTGTTAATTTCTGAAGAATTAGAAAATAAATTAATATATACATTTTACCTGTCAACAAAGTAGAGGGCATCCTCCACCCCACATTCTGCCCTCTGCCTCACATCAAGAAACCTGGCATGCTTCAGCAAGGGCTCACTTAGAGGCAGCCTTTGTAGAGCATACTCTACAGCTTTCACAAAGAAGTTGAGGGATGCGGTGTGGAATAACTCCACTTTCTGGGCGGTGATGTCCCCAGCATCCAGGAGATGATTGAGCCTCACCCTGGTGATGAAGCCGACATTCAGTTTGTATCCTGTTAGAGATGCAGAAAACACAATCAAATCCAATGTACTTTCATAAAAGCACTTACATACACACCTTTCCGTGAGCTTCATTATAGCATTTGAATGATTACTCATGTAATTCCAAAAGACAATTACACATATAAATACTGTACTATACAAAGGTCTGAACATGCCCAGTTGTTGAAGGCTTTTTTTCTCTGTGTCAAATCATGAAACAATCAGTCTAGAACTAATCCCATTATTGTATTCATATATAAACTTCAATATAATTAGATTTAATGTGAAGTGTGTCCAGACTTTTGACTGTTACCATATATACACACACACTTCATCTTACTTTACTTTTCACTAAATTACAATTACCAGGCAGATGGTTCTCCTTATCCACATATGGGATGTCCTGAGGCTTAAGGTGGGTCTGCAGTACTGTGGGCAAGAGGAACTTGGAGCAGAGCTTGCGGATGAATGTAATCATCTGAAATATATTTAAGAAAGTATTACATCTTACCCGAATATTACATTAACAAAATACTGGAATGCAGGCTTAAATCACTTCCTCTAGATATACCTCATCTTGCAATAAAAATATAGATGGATGTTGTCTCTGGAAGAGGAGATTCAGAGAGGTGAAGGCTGGTATGGTTGCTTGGTAGAAGAGGAGATACACTTCAGTCATGGGGTCAGAAAAGGCTCCCTGTAGCCTCTTCAGTCTTGGCTGATTCCCCTCTATAAGTGAGAGAAAACAAAGATACAACTCACACACATAATGTTGATTTCAAGACTGCATAATATAGCATATATTTGGATATATATCTTACCTGTTGATTGGAAATAGCTGGCAAGTGGCTCGTACAATCTCAGAATGCGGGTCACACAGGTTTCAAGGCTCAACCACCGCACAGAGGCATGCTGTAGGACTTCCAGGTATTCTGACTCAAAGAGCTCACAAAACTCTGTTCAAAGGAAATATATTCCACAGTTGTATAAGACGCATATTACCAGTTAACTACTTACATTTTAGTTTGTATAATTTGTGTAGAACTGGCTGGAAAGTTGATACCTGCCAGAAATCCCTTGCGGTTGGTGCTTCCTTTAAACCAAAAGCCCACATCAACCACAACGTCCTCCAGATCAAAATGTGACACCTGCAATTAAACATTTTTTGTAACTGTATCCCCTGTACATCACCTAAATATTTAACATATATTCAACATACACTTACCTCAGTAAAGGTAAGACCTGCTCGCTTTGCAGTGTTGTGTAAAATATGACACGGGCAACCATGTACATAAACACTGTGGTTGTTTTGCAGAACTCTTGATGCGATTGAATTGTGTTGTCCGATGTTCACGGCTGCATTGTCTACAGAGAGACCAATACAGTTGCACCATGGAATCTTGTGGTTTTGTAAGGTGGCATCAATCTTTTGGAAGATTAGCTCTGCTGTACCAGATCTGGTTCCACTTGTGGTGCACATATCTAGGAACCGATGTGCCACCCTATTCACATCAAACACACGCACAGTAAGGGGGTTCATCTTTTCTCTTCCTGCATTGACAAAGAAATTAGCACATTGTCTTAGGGAACATCAAATAAATATATATCTCATACTTAAAAAATATGGCTAGAATAAAAAAGAAAAATAATGTTGTTCATACCAGGATGTAAAGGTATTTAATTCCTACCTGTGTCATTTGAGCCATCTGTAATGATGGTGTATGGATTCTCCCTCATCAGCATCACCAGTGCGTTCTGGTAATGTGGCGCCAATACTTTGTTTATGAGGCAAGAGGTCTTGGTCCTTGCACATTTATAGTCCTGTGCAGTGGGTGAGTCTTTGAAGCACTCTTTCATGAGTGGCCCCAGATGATCTGTGACAGCCAGTGGTAGATTATGGTTTGCCAGCATCACCGCCATCTTTAATTCTGCCCTCCTTGTCTACAAGATACAGTTGGATTGGTGTTAGATTATGAAATATGTGAATGTACACAATGAATTAGTTAATAGAGTATGCTAGTTCCAAAAAGGCAAAACTCTATTTAGGAAATTAGCTTATCATGTAAACAGTATAGTGTCTTTATCATCCACTAAATAACCACAACACCACTGAGCATAACCAACCTTCACTTCTTGGACAGTCATTGCCCCAGCAGAAGGAAGTGGAACTGAGAATTGCTGAATTCCAGTGCTGGATTGCACTGCTTTCTGTTTTTCCTGATGGCATTTGCTGTTAACGTGCCTTGCAACATCGGCTATTCCCTGGTGACAGCAAGCATTTTCTACTCTGCATACAGAGCACCAGTAGTGGGTACTAAGTGTCCCCTTTGTAATGAATGGCCATTTATGTGACCATTCATTTTTAAAAGAGCACCTATATGTTGCGGCACCGCCCTGGGCTCTGGTCTTTGTACCAGGTGTCCCCTCTTTCTCTGAGGGCTCATCTATCTGTGTCAACAGTAGTTCTTCCTCTTGTTCCTGTGTTTTTTCCTGTGGCCTATCTGCTCTCTCAGGGTCATAGGACTTCTTGGGGGCCTGGTTTGCCGCCCACATGGAAATAAGGGTCCTTTTCTTCCCTGCAGCTGTCCCTGACACTTTAGAAAACATCCTATAACAAACAGCAAACATTTATTTATCAACTATAAGAAAAATATTTTCTGGTATTAATAAATTCTTTATTAAAATTATTTGTTTTATTTAAAAAGAACAAAAGAAAGTATTGTACTTTACCTATGGTGCTAAAATATCTTATATTATATACATATATAAATGTTTGATAATATATTATATTATGTTATTTCAAGATGGAAAAATTATCTTTTTGATAATATATAATATATAAAAGTATATCATTAATATATGATTTTTGGATAATATATTATCAAATATAACAATCAAAACGAAATAAGTAGTAATTATTAGGGCTATACTGGCACTTGTTAGCATTAACTTTAATTAATTAAAAAAGAACAAAAGAAAATATTTTTACTTTACCTGTGGCGCGAAAATATCTTATAATATATTCTCCTTACCTTCTCTTATTCTTCTCATCCTCCTTCTCCTTCGTCTTTGCTCAGACCCCCGGTATACCCTCGTTACATCCAATCAGTGTGCAAATACCGTACAGCCAATCACAATGCGTGATGCTGTCCAGGTTGCTAGGCGGCAGTGCTACGGACCGCGGGTGTCAGGTGACGCAAACAGGAAGTCCTCCGTAAGCCTGACCGTCTCATTTCGTAGACCGCTCGGTTTGCTGTTCCTTCACTTTATTTTTATATTTATATACATTTGTTGTGAACGAAAACTTAGCGTGAGGAAAGGCATGTGTGGCGTGAGTGCGTGAGATATGTGTTAATTGCGTGACTCTCACGCTCAATGCGTGAGTGTTGGCAGCCCTGATAAAAGTGTCCTTTCTATCATAAATCTTATAAACATCTTTAGTTAGCATGTTTCACAATTTAAACAGAAACTAAGGCATATTTCATTTTAAATGAAATTATTTACTTTAATCACCAATGTGTATTTTAACTAGTGATAAATAACTTGTATTTTCAAACAACACATCTTACATTCAAGCAGAAATAAATAAATTATACACTGTAGGTTTTAACAACCATTTTAACTGTTTTTAACCACTTTTTAACTGTTATTCTTAACCATGAAAACACATTTTAGTCAGCATGAGTCAGCATGTAGCTGCACTACAGCTTATGAAATGAATGAACTACTAAAAGAGAGTGGCTTTAACTAAAATGAAAAAATGCTCCTTTAATATTTAGGCATGCTATCAGCTTCTTTTCGAAAACTAACTAAGTACTGTTAGCCAGCCCATTAGCTCCTGCTAGCGTTTAGCATCAGCTCACAGTTAGCGCTAGCTCGCGATTAGCTGCTAATCGCTAATGATCTTATTCAAATGTATTTACAATGATACAATGTGCACGAAAGCAAATCAAAAACACAAGACATCACTTTCATAAGCCAACTGTTTTGATATGAAATGTATATTGACCATAAACAACAAAAACGAACTGTCATTGGCTATAGGCTATTAGCAGGCTAGCCCTTCAAAGTGTTAACAAAGAGCTTATTAGGCCTCAACTCACCTGAGTTTCCACACAAATCGACACTGGCTGTCGTCTTCTAGTTTGGATTCACACAGGGGTTCTGCTAAAATAATAGTATGTTAACTAACATAGTTTGAGTATGGATAACAAGATTTGTAATGCTATTATGTACAACTTTAACAAGAACTGCTCGACCTTTTCAGTGAAATAGAGGGATAGAGGCGGAGTGATTCGTGCTACTCATCTCCCTGGGTTTACATTTTAGAGCGCTCCGTGCCGAAGCAACATGTATTCATACATATTAATAACATAAAGGGGTCTAGTAGAGGGGACCACAGAGGGGAAATGTTAAATTGATACAGCAAAGAGCCAAAGATAGCTTTATATTATTGTATTATTGTAATGCGTTTATATAGGGGTTAGTGGCTCCTCCATCACGTCTGCAGTTGGTGCAAAATGTAACAGCACAGCTTTTAAATGGCACACACGTATACACAAGAACATTTCCCCCATTTTAGCTTTACTCCACTGGTTTCCATACATTTAAGGATTCATTTTAAAATGATTTATTCACTCTTATATCCCTCAATGGACTTGTGCTATGCTACACCCCTGAACGCCCATCCGCCTTATAAGGTCAGCAGATCAACCCAGTCAAAGTCAAAGCTCAGAGATTCTCAAGAAATAGTCAAGGTTTTGACCCGTTTGAAGTTTTGAAAATTCTGACTTTTTCAAGAACACTTTTTTCTCAAAACCAAAAAACTTTTGGCCAGAAAATTCAAAATTCTGACTTTTTTTAAACTTCTGAGAAAAAACTCAAAATTATTTTTTATAAAAAGTCTTGACTTCCACAACTGAAAATAAAAAAAATATTTATAAGAATTCTAAGTCAAATTTCTGACTTTTTCAAACTTCTCGGTTTGTTTTTATGAGTTCTGAGAAACGGAACGGAACTAAATAATTCAGACATATTTCGAAGTTCAAAAAAATATGTTTTAGTTCTGAGAAAAAAGTTGGATAGTGGCAGAAAAAGTATTCAGATTCTTTACTAAGAGGATTAGGGCCACGCTTAACATTTTGAAAAAATATTGAATTTTGACTTATTTTTCAGAACAAAAAAACCCACAAGAAAAGTCTTAAATTCTGACATCAATAAATAGAAATGCTTGCAGCCTGCAGTTTCTCTCACCACCACCGAGGGGCAGTGCTACTTTAAAAACGCCCACAGTGTTCAGATTTCCAGCTGGACGTCACTCTGCATGCTCTCCTCACATCAGCTGCACAACATTCCTGATTTTATGCTAACCGGAATGTTTCCAAGCCCCAAATGTATGACCTGCCTGAACCCGGGGTGGGAGTTTATGAATGGACGGGCATTGTGCCGATGATGCAATAAGTTTGACCCCTTCGGTATGGGTCGGAACATTTCAGGGCAGTGTACTGAGAGAGCATAGTGAAGGTGCCCACATATACATCACAGGCAGATTTAATAGCCATATAGATAGAGATAGTGGAGCCTTCCATATGTAGAGGACATCATCTGTGGTCTGTGAACAAGGCAGAGAGAGAAAGAAGTGGATGTCAAAGAAACTGATCATAAATTAGATGATCAGGGACTTCCTTTCTTATGTAAGAGTGGTTGGATTTTAAGTTAATAATACAAACTCACTCACTTCATTATTGGGTTCTGTGTAACTTATAGGAAATACAAGTTGAGTTTTAAGGGGTAAATGGGGGGGAAGGGTTACATACACTCCAGAATTAAGCGGGTTCTTACTTGCTTTACTCTGCTACCAATTTTAATGTCAATAAGGCAAGTAGTTCATTCTCAGAATAAGACAAAAACAATAAAGTAATTACACTAAAATGGATTGACTTACATAATAAGAAAGTAGGGAGAGTGTAAACAGATTCATATGGGTAATACACCAACACACATACATATACACACACACACACCTGCACATCTTCAGTGCACACAGGGCTCCCTGAGATTCCTGCAGAGTCAGCTCTTCTTTGATGGGGCACCCTGAGTCCACTGCAGGTCAGACTAACAGACTCTGCCTGTGCTCGGTGTTAGCTCACCGCAAACAACAGTAGCACTACTGTATTTAAACATACCTGCCTACAGGGCTCTCTGTATACCTGCACAGAGACGTGTTACTGCACCAAACTGTGCACACACCTCGCCTCCACATGCTTCCCTGTTTGCACATGGCGCAGGTCTGCTTCTTGTGAAATACCTTGTTTTTATGACACGCTTAGAGAGTGTAACAGTCTGGATTCTGACCAAAGTACGAGTAAATGCACTGCAATGTGTGTGTGTGTGTGTGTGTGTGTGTGTGTGTGTGTGTGTGTGTGTGTGTGTGTGTGTGTGTGTGTGTGTGTGTGTGTGTGTGTGTGTGTGTGTGTGTGTGTGTGTGTGTGTGTGTGTGTGTGTGTGTGTGTGTGTGTGTGTGTGTGTGTGTGTGTGTGTGTGTGTGTGTGTGTGTATACAATTAAATAACATAAATTAAATAATAATAATAAAACTAATATTTGAAAACTGACCGCCTCTCTGGTTCCTCTCCTCTCAGATCACCATCCAGAGGGACAGCGGTCTGGATGTCAGCGCCCCGAAACACGGAAAGATCGACGCAAACAACGATCCTCACGTCGGAGGAAACCAGTGGGCGGGAGGCACAGGTAACAGAGACTCTGACTGACTCTCAGAGGTGGGAAGTAGTGGAGTACAAATACTTAGTTACTGTACTTAAGTACATTTTCTGGTATCAGTACTTTACTCCACTACTTATTTTTCTGACGACTTTTTTACTTTCTACTTCTTACATTTTGAACACAAATACCTGTACTTTCTACTTCTTACATGTTGAACCAAATACCTGTACTTTCTACTTCTTACATGTTGAACACAAATACCTGTACTTTCTACTTCTTACATGTTGAACACAAATACCTGTACTTTCTACTTCTTACATGTTGAACCCAAATACCTGTACTTTCTACTTCTTACATGTTGAACACAAATACCTGTACTTTCTACTTCTTACATTTTGAACCAAATACCTGTTCTTTCTACTTCTTACATGTTGAACCCAAATACCTGTACTTTCTACTTCTTACATTTTGAACCAAATACCTGTACTTTCTACTTCTCACATTTCTACACAAATACCTGTACTTTCTACTTCTTACATGTTGAACTCAAATACCTGTACTTTCTACTTCTTACATGTTGAACCCAAATACCTGTACTTTCTACTTCTTACATGTTGAACTCACAATACCTGTACTTTCTACTTCTTACATGTTGAACCAAATACCTGTACTTTCTACTTCTTACATGTTGAACACAAATACCTGTACTTTCTACTTCTTACATTTCCCAAACAGGCTGGTTCCTTTAGTTTGAATGTGTGTTTGGTGGCGTGATCATTATTATTTAGAGTCATTGCGTGCCTATTGATTTGAACACGATCCGTGTATCCATCATTTCCTAGTCTTCTCTAAAGAAGAGGGACCAATGAAAACGTTGTCATGTTGCCGTTGTTCAGCATGGAAACATTCATTAGCTAACAATGACATTATTGTTCTATTAATATAAAGGGAGGTCAGGTACTCTTTAAAACAGCTGCTAGTTATGGGTACTTTTTACTGAAGTACATTTCAAAGCCCTCTTTACTTTTACTTGAGTAAAGAAGTTTAGTCAGTACTTTTACTTTCACCAGAGTATTTTTAAACATGAGTATCTGTACTTCTACTTGAGTAAAGGATGTGTGTACTTTTGCCATCTCTTACTGACTCAGCATCACGCAGGAATCCCTTAAATCCACCATATGGTGATTAAAATCTGTGAAGAAACTTCACACACAAATCACTATGATTGATGGCATGTTAGGAAGTGTAGATATGAGAGAGAGGAAGTGCTTATTGCCTCTGGGCAGGTTTGGATTAGTGTTTGTCCATAATAGTTGGAAAAGACAATAATTGTGATTATGATTTATAGTTTCACTTGTTTAGCATACCTTTTTTTTGGTCAATATCTATCTGTTTTTCACTGTTAGTCATATTAAACTTGAAGAAATGACCTTGAGCTCCAGCAAATTGAGGGCATTTTATCAGTTAAACAAGAATCCAATGATAATCTAAAACAAAATAATTAAATAGTTCAATAAATAGTTGGGAAAAAGCTAGATTTCCAGCCACGGTTGCAGACAAAAAGTGCTTTAAACAAATGTGATTGGTTCAAGATTCAATTATGTCTTTCATCAGAATCTTAGATTAATCTCAGAACTCAAAGAATCACCTTTGGTCAGATCTCCTTCTTTTTACATGTGACATTATTATATTCTTACAGTATACTTAAGACATGAAAGATAAAACGTGTAAGAAAGTGCAAGAAGAAGATATTGCAAGGGATATAAAGCTGCCAGTAAAAATGCAGGAATACATGACTATGAAAAAGGTTACAAATACTGTTGAGTGAGATAAAAAACTGCAGATTTGATGTATAAACAAATCAACTTGATGCCTCTTTATGGAGTGACTTCATCACTAAAACGTTCCCTTGCAGGTGGCAGAGACACGGCGGGGCTCGGGGGGAAAGGAGGTCCCTACCGGCTGGATGCAGGACACAAAGTCCACCAGGTAAGAAGCCAATCAGTTCACAAATATAACAATACCATGAGCCAAAGATAATAACATAGAGGACCAAGAACTGAGCCTTGGGGGACTCCACTAATAAATTAAATCCCTGTTAACTTCTGGAGGGATCCCAACTTCAGTCAAGTCAAGAACCAACTGGAATTTAAAGCTATTCCCACCACCATACATCTTAATACAGTGGCGAGCCGTGACTTTTACCTAGGCCCTCTGACCCTCTGAAATGCTTTTATAGCAGACATCGGATCAGAAAGTGTCTCTTGATTTGATCTGTGATGTTTCCTACCAGGTGTCCCAGGCTGAGAAAGACGCCGTCCCAGAGGAGGTCCGCAAAGCAGCCCGCGAGATGGAGAGAAAGCCTTCAGAGAACGGTAGATAACACACACACACACACACACACACACACACACACACACACCACACACACACCACACACCACACACACACACCACACACACACACACACACACACACACACACACACACACACACACACCACACACACACACACACACACACACACACCGATAGGTCTGTCTGTTCTAGTTTGTCTACAGTGTCCTAAGCTCATAAAGCCCTTTTTCTGTCTTTTTTTTACTTTTCTTCCTCTATCTACCTGACCTTATTTGGAAAATCAGGAAGCAGATATTGGCAGTAGCACAAGTAGAGGCTTTGAATTGATCCTAAAATTGCAATTGTTATTTTCCACTGCAGCGTCAGAAGGTTGCATTTAAATACTTGCCTGTTTTTAAAACAAATCTGATGTTTTTGCTGAAAAGCATGGAAAAAATGTGAGAAAACCTGCGAAAACCTGCAGTGTTTGCAATAAATGTAGATGATCTGCAGCAATTATGACCTGGTTTTGGAGGTTTTGTATTTTAAATCTTACGTCAGATCCTTTATCTATGAAAGAGTTCTGTAAAGGCCGAAGCTAGCATTGAGAAATGTCTGAATGTTCATCCTCCTTAACACAGCAGACCCGCTATGTACTTTCATAACATTTAAGAAAGACACAACAATGTCAAGCACGTGTTTAATCATGTTGTCTGTGATCGGGAAGTCCTCAGCAGATGAGTCCAGATAACTCATATCCAACATATTGTATGCTTTAAATGCAATGTGTGTTTAGTCTAAAACATAGCCAATGAAGTCATGTGCCTCTCCTCTCTGTGTGTTTCCCTCAGGCTGAAGGAGATCAATATGAGTGAGTACGACGCTGCTATGTACGAGCGGTTCTCCAGCGCCGTCAGCAGGCAGGTCCAATCTCTGCGCATCGTGCTGGACAGCCTGCAGGTCAGCATCACACACTGTAGCACAGAAACACCAGACAAAACAGAAAGCATTCATATCTAGATGTTTGGGTGGATTCTACGAAGTCTTTGTCATCTGAGAGATAAATAAACATGTCAAACAAACAACTGTTTGCACCATATATGATACTAAGGTGTCAAGAAATACCAAACATTGTGTAAACATTACAAAATTAT
This sequence comes from Trematomus loennbergii, assembly GCA_012861695.1. Taxonomy (NCBI): domain Eukaryota; kingdom Metazoa; phylum Chordata; class Actinopteri; order Perciformes; family Nototheniidae; genus Trematomus; species Trematomus loennbergii. The sequence goes on from JAAOOA010000377.1 coordinate 36,268, forward strand.
ATAGATTTTTTTAACGGGTGAGCATTTGGATTGTTCTCTTGTTTTAAGCATGCTATTTGGGCAAGACAATATTAAAAATATTATGGTATAGTCACTTAAAGGTGGGGTAGGTAATTCACTTCAGAAACACTTGTTGTTATATTCCATGGAATGCTCTTAACATCCCGATATTAATGAATATATTAAATGCTTTGACAATAAATACATAAAAAATGTCATCTGTGGAAGCCGTGGCGCTGTAAAAAGCACACCAATCATCTGAGCCGGCCCGGCTAAAATAACTGGATGGCCTACCTGCCTGTCAGCCTTCCATCTGTGCACAAACTTATCTTGCCCTCATTGGTCATGTGTGCGTTCGTGTGTGTTGGAGGAGGGGCTCTGTAAGGAAGTCTGAAGGAAGACGCAGATTTTTTCCGGTTGTGTACTTTCAAATTCTTGCGCACTCGAGCTGGTTTCTCCATCCTTACCTACCCTACCTTTAATTTTATAGTATATTTTCAATTTACACAAAAAGTTGTTCAACTTTATGATTCCAACACACCCAGCATGCATCAACCAATATCTCCTCAAAGAAGCTCAAACAAAGACAGGAAAATCTAAACCATAATAATAAAATGGAGACAAAATCACTTCCTGGGATCTTGCTTATTGTTCTCTCAACCAATCAGGACGCTCCTTGGGGACAGCGCCCCCTCCTTCCTGGGGTAGTTTTAGGTCATCTCGACATTAACCTGTTAAGCCCGAGAGACCCCGGTACCGGGGCACTGCCGCAACATCTTGCAGGAAACAGTGTCTGAGGGCATATTCATTTAATAAACTATAAATGTTTTATATCCATGTAACGGGAAGAAACTCATCTAACTGATCATTTTTATTTATTTTCAAAAGAAAACCCACAATGCTAACACCGAGCCTCTGAATTAGCAACGAGCGAAAAATGCCAACAGATTACTGCACCGAAAATCACTCACAAAACCTTATTATTTATCTTTTCTCCACATCCATGACATCGTTTCACATCGTGAGGTGACACAGAATCGATGGGTACCCTCATTATCACTGAATTATACGAAATCGCAGACATCAAAACATTTGACGCTAGGTAGCTAAAAATGCTAACAAGGTTACCTTGGCTCTGTAGTCTCTCCAAAGTGGTCTTCAATGGCATTAAAACGATAAAAACGCTGCTGAAGTTAATCCATAGGTTAATCCAATGTGTCTGTGTCTGTTTGAAATGATTTCTGATAATCCATGAGCAATGAGACGGATAATCCATGCTTTTCCGTTTCTAGATGTCAGAGCTAGAGTGTAGCCTCACTCTAATGCAAAATTACATGCGCAAAGCCCCCACCTTTTTGTTTCACAATGAGTGTGTGTGGGGACTCCCCCTTCGATTCTATTGGCTCTAACGGTCAGAAAGAGGTGTCAACCATCAAATCGAGCAAGGGGGCCAGAGATATGGAAAAATTTCCACCCAAATCACCTCAGAGGTGGGGTGTTTTGGCTAAACTCTCTAAAAAGGTCAAATGTCACTTGTTTTGCATCAATCTTGATACAGGGTACTTATTATATGTTGTACTTTGGATTCCTAAAGCTTTTAGTCTACTAACCCATCATCCAAGGGTAGTTTTCACTATAAGTAAAAATAATTTTTGGACGGACACTATAATTTACAGTTTTTTACTATGTAAAATCTGAATTTTCTTTAAAATAAAAACATCTATATTGATTCTGACTTTTCTACATCCAACTCACAGGTTTATCATTACTTTGAGAAAAAAGATTATTAATTTAACCCTTTTAGAAGGGAAGATATGGTCATTTGTTCTGGGAATGTCATTTTCGAGCAAGAGACCTGAAAAACAGGCTCAGGGCTTAACAGGTTAAGGAATACAATCTAGTGAACCTGGCCGACAGAACATAAAAAGTTGAGACGTGTGTGTGTGTGTGTGTGTGTGTGTGTGTGTGTGTGTGTGTGTGTGTGTGTGTGTGTGTGTGTGTGTGTGGTGTGTGTGTGTGTGTGGTGTGTGTGTGTGTGTGTGTGTGTGGTTGTGTGTGTGTGTGTGTGTTGTGTGTGTGTGTGTGTGTGTGTGTGTGTGTGTGTGTGTGTGTGTGTGTGTGTGTGTGTGTGTGTGTGCGTGTGAGCATGTGACTTTGATTACAGAGCAGCGACACTGAGGCCTCCTTCACCCAGACCACAAGTAGCAGACCTATAGTTTTAGGGTCACGTCTAAGGCCTCCTTCACACGGGAACGTTTGCGTTTATGTATGAGGGGCCGTACAGGCCGTAATTCATACTGGTCCTCTCACGCACATACATTCTCCTTTTACATACATATATTTTCACTCTTACACACATATATTCTCCTTTTACATACATACATTTTCACTCTTACACACGTACATTCTCCTTTTACATACATATATTTTCACTCTTACACACATAATTCTCCTTTTACATACATACATTTTCACTCTTACATACATACATTCTCCTTTTACATACATACATTTTCACTCTTACATACATACATTCTCCTTTTACATACATACATTTTCACTCTCACACACATATATATTTACACTCACACATTCATACATTCTGCTCTCATATTATCATATTTCAATGCACACATTCATACATTGTCACTCACACATTTATACGTTTTTCACTCACACATTTTTACATTTTGTTCTCATATTCATATATTTTAATGCTCATATTTATACATTTTGCTCTCATGCACATTCATTCAATGTTTACATTTAATATTATAAATAATATATGCATGTATGAAGACAATATATGTATGCAAGAGAAGAATGTATGTATGTATGAAGACAATATATGTATGCAAGAGAAGAATACATGTATGTGTGAGAGAAAGTATAGTGGAAACGGAAGGAGTATGGTTGAAACGGAAGGCAGGTCATTATCGCGCTGTGATTGGCTCAGAAGGTCGAGCGGGGCGGGCTCATGTTCAGAACTTCTGATTCAAATCAACATGATGGAGGGAGATTAATCCGTGTATCTACGGACCATTTGTTTTTCTTTATTAAACAAGTAAACGGAAGAGTGTCTGCGAGGCGTTTTTTGCTTTTTGTTTTTTACCTTACTAAATGGTCTAATGGTCATTGTAGCGAGGGGGGGGGGGGGGGGGGGCCGCGAAACTCGCGGAAGTGATTTCAAAACAAAAGCACTCTTTGCTTGGAACGTTGATAATATTATAAACGAGGGGAAACAAGGTGAATTTAGCGATCACAACGAAAACGGCCAAGACACACATTGAGCCCAGAAAATGAATGTTATTAAGGGCTGTAAATATAATATAGTCTATGTCTAAAATGGACAACATTGTTAGGAGATTTAAACTATACAGCGATTCTGCACTGCGGTCACTCAGCCGTCTCTCCACGTTGTTTTTTCAAATCAGCTGCTCTTCATTTTTTTTTTCAAATATTTTTTACCACAAGTTCTTAATAAAACTGACACTGTTGGACTCGGTATTAGTTTGCCTGCTACTAACAATACATTGAAGTACTTTTACTGTGTATTTTTGAGAAATACCCTGTCAAAGTCCCCTCCTGAGAACAAAAGCAAGCCACTTCTGCTAAGTTTGATGAGGGAATTATTTTTTGTTGTCATTAGTTCTTCGTGAGATTGATCCTGTTGGACTCAGTACTAGTGAAACCCCCACAAGTACTATGAAGTACTTTTACTGTGTAGTTACTTTATAAACTCTGAATCTTGTGGTGCTTGAAGAAATACAGACTGGTTAAGCCGGCCAGGTTATATATATGCCCTTTTTTGCAATATTTATTAAAATGTCACTAGTTATTTAAACAAACCACTATCTGAGGATAATACAAGCAACCATAAAACGCCCTTTATCTCGAGAGCCATTGAAGCCCATGAAGAATTTATCCTTCCACAAATCTTTTCATCTGCTGTATTAATAAAGTTGCCACGTGTTTTCAAATTCAAGTTAAGGCACTATCTGTGCAGAACATGAACCTTTTAACTGCCAGACCAAGAAAAAAGCTATGGAACAATTATTTGTTTGCATTTTTTTATCAAATGGGCCACAACTAACCACAAACACATTTCTTTTTTTTGACTGACCACACAGTTTTGTTTTTTTGAGCCAGACTACCAACTGGTCGAGCTGGCCTTCTATGGTAAAAGTGCATTTTCAACAATCATCATACAGTACAGTATTTGTATGCATCAAACTCAAATAAAACACAAACTGAAATAAAAAATATTTTGGAAAATTAGCAATATATAGATATATTCATAAAAGAAAATAAATTATAATTGTAAAAAAAGGAAAAAAGTAATGTTAAGTGTTTTTCATAATAAAAAAAAGACTTGCTCATCTTACTGTATATGCTGAATTGGCCTAACAAGAAACCACTGGCCTAACAGCAAATGTCTATATCCTGTGTTGGCCTAACTTGCTCATCTGTGTGCAACTTCGGGCTGAATGCCATGCATGAAAGCTGCTTTATGAATTATTATCACTCTTTCACTCTGAGAATCATAAGGCAGTACTAGATGTAGTAATATTACCACAAATCTAGCCATTTATTTACCATATTTTATTGAAAAACATCTCTGAAACTCTGAAAAAGTCATATTGCTAGTTTACCATAAAAGGCCAATTCGACCGGTTGGTTGAGCATATTTTCAAAAAAATAATTACACCCTTGTTAAAACTTTTTTTGTGCATCAAGTTATCTGATTATGTTCACTCAGTGCTCTGACACTAAAATATGTCAAAAATGACATGGTTACCTTACAAAAGTTGACCAAAAAGAGTGATTTCGTCAGCAGTGATTTTTAGCATGCCAACTTTCTCAGTTGAAGCCATAGACTGTATATATAAATACAAGTTGAAGCTAGCTGAAGGGCTTTCTATTCGAACCACAGTGACATCTAGAGGTTGTTTTGTGCATAACATGTCAACCAAATTGTAGAGCTGGCTGAATCAGATGGAGTAAAACTTTTTTATTTATTTTTCAACAAGATATCAAGACACAAAATGAGCTCTACCAAATGGTGGCGCTGGCTGTTAAAGGGTTACAAATATTCTTCATTTGCAGTATTTTATTTTAAAAGTGTTCAGAAAGACTGCATCAATGATATGCTATATATATATATATATATATAAATAGTAATACTATAATGATAATAAATACTGTATCGTATAGTAATGAAACGTAAAATGGCATTTAACTGACGAGGTATTTTGCTGGTGAGAGATTTTAGTTGCTTTAGCCTGTAGAAGCTAGGAAGCCTACTATTGGATTTGTTTTAGAAAGGGACAACATGTTTCAGACCCTATTTTCCTGTTCCATGTTAAAATAAATCATTTTCAGTGGTACCGCTGAGACAGAGTAATGTTTTTGGTCATGGAAAATTAGGTATAGGTCATGGAGAAGTCATGGAGAAGCATTGGTGAAAAAGTGTATGAACCCTGATTAGAACATTTGCATGTTGAACTACATGCTGGATATCTTCCCCAGCCTCAAGGAAATACAATAAAATAAATGGATTCATAATTTTAAACAATTGATAAAAATGTATAAATTAATAATGTTTGGTGCAAACATTTCAAATTTAAATACAAAAGGAAAAAAAAGTTTACTTTTGAAATGATTTCTCACAAAAACCTTTCTAAATTATTAAAAAGCGTGTAGTCAATAGTCGTTTTTCTGCCTAAAATAGTTGAAATTGCCCGCTATTTGAATTGACTTTGGTTGAAGTTAATACAAATATTCATATTATATATATATATATTTTAAAAGACAGCAGCCAACAAGAGTCACAAGGGTGTGTCACTTTGCTGAAGGATAGACCAGCTGTCCAGGCCAGACCTATGGGCCAGACTCTAAAGACTTTGCATGGTGTAAAATGCTGCTGCTGCAGTACTAGTGCTGATATCATGTCTACCATCCTCTTAAAATACTCTGTCCAACAATTTAAGTCTCATGAAGAAAGGTGTTTTAACGCTTATTCAAAATAGTAGAGAAACATGCATTCTAGTACTCAGGAGGGAACTTTGACAGAGGATTACAAAAAAAAAAGTACTTCATTTTATTGTTGGTAGCAGTCAAAATAATACCGAGTCCAACAGTGTCAGTTTTATTAAGAACTTGTGGTAAAAAATATTTGTAAAAAAAAATGAAGAGCAGCTGATTTGAAAAAACAACGTGGAGAGACGGCTGAGTGACCGCAGTGCAGAATCGCTGTATAGTTTAAATCTCCTAACAATGTTGTCCATTTTAGACATAGACTTATTATATTTACAGCCCTTAATAACATTCATTTTCTGGGCTCAATGTGTGTCTTGGCCGTTTTCGTTGTGATCGCTAAATTCACCTCGTTTCCCCTCGTTTATAATATTATCAACGTTCCAAGCTAAGGAGTGCTTTTGTTTTGAAATCACTTCCGCGAGTTTCGCGGCTCCCCCCCCCTCGCTACATTGACCATTAGACCATTTAGTAAGGTAAAAAACAAAAAGTAAAAACGCCTCGCAGACACTCTTCCGTTTACTTGTTTAATAAAGAAAAACAAATGGTCCGTAGATACACGGATTAATCTCCCTCCATCATGTTGATTTGAATCAGAAGTTCTGAACATGAGCCCGCCCCGCTCGACCTTCTGAGCCAATCACAGCGCGATAATGACCTGCCTTCCGTTTCAACCATACTCCTTCCGTTTCCACTATACTTTCTCTCACACATACATGTATTCTTCTCTTGCATACATATATTCTTCATACATGCATATATTATTTATAATATTAAATGTAAACATTGAATGAATGTGCATGAGAGCAAAATGTATAAATATGAGCATTAAAATATATGAATATGAGAACAAAATGTAAAAATGTGTGAGTGAAAAACGTATAAATGTGTGAGTGACAATGTATGAATGTGTGCATTGAAATATGATAATATGAGAGCAGAATGTATGAATGTGTGAGTGTAAATATATATGTGTGTGAGAGTGAAAATGTATGTATGTAAAAGGAGAATGTATGTATGTAAGAGTGAAAATGTATGTATGTAAAAGGAGAATGTATGTATGTAAGAGTGAAAATGTATGTATGTAAAAGGAGAATATATGTGTGTAAGAGTGAAAATATATGTATGTAAAAGGAGAATGTACGTGTGTAAGAGTGAAAATGTATGTATGTAAAAGGAGAATATATGTGTGTAAGAGTGAAAATATATGTATGTAAAAGGAGAATGTACGTGCGTGAGAGGACCAGTATGAATTACAGCCTGTACGGCCCCTCATATTTATGCACAGTATGCGTATTCAAAAAAGTCTTCCGTTCACATGTATTCGTTTCATTTAACGTGTCTGTTCAAACGAGGCCGCTGGAAACGCTGTAGTACATATGCCAGGACTGTAAGTGGCGCTGTAACTTCCGCCAAAATACACCAAAAGCAACGAAGAAGAGCAGCCCGAGCAGCCCCGTCGCAATGTTGCCATGGCTACCCTTCTGTTTAAGCCCCGCGGTGTATTTAGCAACATGTAGTTCATGTAATTCTCCATGTCCACTTGTTGCTGATGGTTGTGGTAGAGGAGCTGTAGATTTTGCACTAATATCTGTAGCATGGTCAGTAGCAGTAGCACTAGCAGTAGCTACTGACAGGAGGAAGTGTGTGGCGATTGCTGGTATTCAGCGGGATATAGTCATTTCCTCAGCATATGGATAAATGCAACGGGGAAGTTAACTGAAAGAAACCGAATCTGTGGATATTGCATCGACCGACCAAGAAGCACGTCTCTGTGGAGAGGATGTGCTCAGAAAGAGAGATATTCTCTACAAACACCCGGGTGAGATCGCACCTTTGTCAATATAATGGATCAATGCATGAAATCTGACTCTGTTTATTTTGTTTAAGGAGTATATTGGGCGTTAACAATTCTGGTTTGCCTTTATAATATTATTTCATTCAAGAACCCCTTGTGCGTTTAATTAACACAGCTATTTTGATAGTTGCTACAGCAGTGAGCAGGAGAGGTGGGGAGAGGCGGGGCTATCGTTATTTTTCAGGAAATATTCGTATAGAGGTGATTACACGGACTCTGTTGACCCCCCAGAGCGTTTCGTTTGCAAATCTATCCACCTTGGGACCCGTTATCGTTTGTGGGGTCAGTTTCTATCGGCCTCGTGTAAATAATAGGGCTATACGCACGCAAAACTATGCAGATACAAGCAGTTTTCTCCTCGTGTAAACGGCGCCTGAGCCTCGCTCTATTATTCTCCTGTCCAGGTGTGAAGCTCTATTTGAATATGTTGTGGTGTGTGGATGTTTGTAGGTGTGTGTGTGTGGGTGTTTGTAGGTGTGTGTTTGTGTTTTCCATCCAGGTGTTTGCAGCCACGCCACCGTTGGCTTTGAACACGAACATTGCTCATTGTTTGTTTTGGTCCTTGAGCCCCGGGCTTCTTTCCCTCTGTGAGGATAATGGAGATTATACCAAGTCATCTTATTTTCTATCATACCTGAGGAGTGATGTGTGTGTTTTCAGGCCAAAGGGAAGGAGCGTCAGTGGCTGAAGAACCAGGCTCTGGGAGAACTGGACGACGCTAAAATCATCGATGGACTGACCGGAGAGAAAGCTATCTACAAACGCAGAGGAGAGCTGGACCCAGAGGTGTGTGTGTGTTAATACAGATGTTGTTCTTTGTGTTTGTTATTTTCTGTCTATAATTCTTTTTTTTATATTCACAGATATTATAAGCATTATAAATACATAAAAAATATCTGATGCAAAAAACATACAAAGGCAGATGCTAAAATAAATACATATTTAACAGTATTTTATGAATTCCTGGTAACAGTTTTAGGCAGTAAATGATCATTCTTGAAGTGTGAATATTGTTTTAATAGAAATATAATAATTATGTGTGTGTGTGTGTGCAGCTGGGCAGTCCCCAGCAGAAGCCCAAGCGTCTGCGGGTGTTAGCGGATGTTTCCGGCAGCATGTACCGCTTCAACGGAGTGGACAGACGGCTGGAGCGCTCCATGGAGGCCGTGTGCATGGTGATGGAGGGGCTGGAGAACTACGAGCACAAGTTCAAGGTGAGACACCACTACTAACACCATGACAGAAACACCGTGTGTGTGTGTGTGTGTGTGGTGTGTGTGTGTGTGTGTGTGTGTGTGTGTGTGTGTGTGTGTGTGTGTGTGTGTGTGTGTGTGTGGTGTGGGTGTGTGTGTGTGTGGTGTGTGTGGTTGTGTGTGTGTGTGTGTGGTGTGTGATGGTTGTCAGTCTTACACACTATCTATTCAGGGTTTCTATTTCAAACAGTGCAGTAAAGATGTATGATGGAAGATGAGTGTTAAGAACTTGTCAATTATAGTTTTATTACAGCCGTTACTCTTAACCTGTTAAGCCCGAGAGACCCCGGTACCGGGCACTGCCGCAAACCCTTGCAGGAAACAGTGTCTGAGGGCATGTTCATTTAATAAACTATGAATGTTTTATATCCATGTAACAGGAAGAAACTCATCTAACTGATCTTTTTAAAAAAAAATTTTAAATAAAACCCACAATGCTACATTAACACGCAGGGTGTTTCTCAATCGCGAGTAAAGCTGCTTCAGAGCCACTATTTCAAGCATACTACGTCATCGAGTGCCGCCGAAGTACTGTTCCAATCTCCAGCATACTTGGAAATCTACCGAGCCCGGCGTACTCCGTTTGGAGAAATGTCGAGGCTGCACATGAGTAGACTCCGCGGTCTTAAAATCCCCACAATGCTTTGCGCACGGACCAATTTCCCCAAATCTGTGGCGGAAGATGTAAGGCGGGGCCTCTCATATGACAACACCTGCACACTTGCTAGCGTGTTCCACTCTTCGTTTTCCGAATGCCAGGAAGTATTCTTGACTCGCTTCTGAAGCAAGATGCTCGGCAGACATGTGCTACCAAGCAAGCGTACTCACGATTGAGAAACACCCTGAGCCTATGAATTAGCAACGAGCGAACAATGCTAACACCTTACTGCACCGAAAATCACTCACAAATCCTTATTATTTATCTCTTCTCTACATCCATGATATCGTTTCACATCGTGAGGTGACACAGAATCGATGGACACACATTATCACTGAATTATACGAATTTGCGACGTTATAAGCAAAAACGGACATCAAAACAGTTGACGCTAGGTAGCTAAAATGCTAACATTTTTACCTTGGCTCTGTAGTCTCTCCAAAGTGGTCTTCAATGGCATTAAACGATAAAAACGCTGCTGAAGTTAATCCACAGGTTAATCCAATGTGTCTGTGTCCCTTTGAAATGATTTCTGATAATCCATAAGCATTAAAACTGCTTTTCCGTTTCCAGATGTCAAAGCTAGAGATAGGTTCACTCTGATGAAAAATTACATGCGCGAAGCCCCAGCATTTCTCTTCACAATGAGTGTGTGTAGGGGACCCCCCTTTGATTCTATTGGCTCTAACGGTCAGAAAGAGGTGTCAACCATCAAAATTGAGCAAGGGGGCCAGAGATATGGAAAATCCCCCAGAAGTGGTTTCTTTTTGCTAAATCTCTCTGAAAAGGTCAAATGTCACTTGTTTTGCATCAATCTTGATACAGGGTACTTATTATATGTTGTACTTTGGATTCCTAAAGCTTTTAGTCTACTAACCCATCATCCAAGGGTAGTTTTCACTATAAGTACAAAAGAATCTTTGGACGGACACTATAATTTACAGTTTTTTACTATGTAAAATCTGAATTTTCTTTAAAATAAAAAACATCTATATTGATTCTGACTTTTCTACATCCAACTCACAGGTTTATCATTACTTTGAGAAAAAAGATTATTAATGTAACCCTTTTAGAAGGGAAGATATGGTCATTTGTTCTGGGAATGTCATTTTCGAGCCTGAGACCTGAAAACCAGGCTCAGGGCTTAACAGGTTAAAAATGGAACAGAAAAAGGACTCTGTGTTTTGAAAAATACTCTGAACTTATGACTTATTACGTAATTTAATATATTCATATTTAAATGTTGGAGTTTCTTGGTCCCTTATGCGTAAAACACGCTTCTTACCCAACAGGGATATGATTCGATGGATGGGTGTCAAATAGAGATGACATGACAAAAAAGAGTCTTTATAAATCGCAATAAAAATGTATTATTTTTTATATTTCACATATATCAATATTTAAGGGATTTCTTGTCCATGAAATGTCAAAAAATCTATCTGTGAAAACAAATAGTCCAAAAAGATTTGAACTTTATTCTTGAAGAACACACTTCTTACCCGGCAACAGCAAAATAATTTGATGGATGTGACATAGAGATTTCACGAAGAAAGATTATTTTAAAGAATCTCAACATTTCTAGTTTCATGTCTTTTTAATCATAGCCATCGAGCATAACAATTGCAGGAAAAAAATAGTGTGTTGTAGAAAAAACATCCCTAAAACTTCAATTTTAGTCATTTTCTGTTGTGTTTTGCTCCCTGAAGCATATAAAAAACCTTACATACACAAATATATACCTATATATCATCCAAGACGCTGAATCTGACATTTTGAAACAACACTTTCTTACAGCGATATGATTGGATGAGACACACAGACGCACCACAGTCAATCTTTCCTTATTAGAAAGCCCTGAAGGTCTGCAGGAGGCATGTCTGCTCTCAACACATTCACCCTGCGGCAGTGTGTGTAGTGTGTGCAGAGTGTGTGTGTAGTGTGTGTAGTGTGTTACGACGTGACGTTTCTGCACACCTTCAGCTTTACACTTCTCTACACATGCTATTCCTGGTGTCGATATAAGAGGGGGTTACACAAAGTTGTGCAACAATTAAATGTTGTTGTTGTTGCCACGTATGTTCATGTGTTACGATACATGTAACCTTTGTACGGCTATTGGGCCAACTCCACCAATCAGGAGGAGACAGCCACGGCCATTGTCGTTCGAAAGCGCTGGAGACGCTGTAGTACATATGCCAGGCCTGTAGGTGGTGCTGTTCTCACTGAATCTGCCCTTGCTAAAACAGAGCTAACATTTTTCAAATTGAGCGAAATGAGGCATGGCTAAAATGCATGATCTGTTTGGTTTTTTGAAGAAAAAAAAAGTATAAATATACCTTATATAGGTATGGTCCTACACTATATTATTCAAAATAGCATGATAGGTCCACTTTAAAGTGTTTTTTTACTCTACGCAGGTCCTTTAAAGTGTTTTTTCACTCTACGCAGGTCCTCTAAAGTGTACTTCTTAAGTACAGTACTTGTGAAAATGCACGTTGATTTCCACCAGTGATGTTAACTTTGTGTTGGCAGATTTTGCTCTTAATTCAAGTGTTTTCTTTTCCACGCAGTACGATATCGTGGGGCACTCAGGCGACGGGTACGACATCGAGCTGGTTAGAGCGGATAAAGTCCCCAAAAACAACAAAGAGAGACTCAAAGTCCTCAAGGTACAGATTCATATCAGTCTGCTTTGTTACTGTGCACCTGTTGTTCTCTCACACACACAAACACCCTGAAGACAGGGTTTGGTATTGTTGCATTTATTTCCTTTTTCCCTAGTTAACTGGAATAAAAAATGTTTGTAACTTTATTGAACTGACCCTCAAATATACATTTTCAAATCAGCCCATGAGTATCTGTTTTCTGCTTTTTCCCTTATTAACCACAAGATAGCCTTAGAACATTGGGTATTTTATGCATATGTTTTAATTTTCCTCTGGTTTATAGCCATTCTGATATTATATAAATTAAATTATATATCTATATTTGTTGAATAACCCTCTAAGTACATTCCTCACAGTAGTTTGAAGCCTCTGGTACTCCATCTTCTAGCCAAACGTCTCCACCTGTGATGCCTAAATGATTTCTACATCCTTCTCTTTCTCTCTCTGCAGACGATGCACGCTCACTCTCAGTTCTGCATGAGTGGAGACTTCACTCTGGAGGGCACAGAGTCCAGCATCAAGGAGTTAGTGAAGGAGGAGGCAGACGAGCACTTTGTGGTCGTGCTCAGCGACGCTAACCTGGAGCGATACGGCATCCGGCCCGAAAGATTCGCTCAAGTCCTGACCTCCGACCCCCAGGTCAACGCCTTCGCCATCTTCATCGGATCCCTCGGAGATCAGGCCGAAAGGTGAGGAGGGGGAAAGAGGAGATGAGGTTGTGGGTAAAGTAGAGGGTGAAAATTAGGAAGGCTAATGAGGAAGTGTGAAGAATTAGTGATAGGGTAAAAAGCCAAATAAGATAATGATTACAGCAATAGGAAGACAAGAGAGAGGAGAGGGGGAAAGAGGTGAAGAAGAAAGGTGAGGAGGGGGAGGAGGGGAGACAGGGTTGGTGGACTTAGGTAAGGGTGAAAATAAGTTAAAGGCAAGTTTACTGTAATAGCATGTGTCAAAAAACAAAAAAAAGCATTAAAGATCAAATAGCCAAGAGAATACACATTTAAAATTATAAAACACAATAATGAACATAACAATGCAGTGTAAGATATGAATGGCTATTTAATTTAAATAAATAATAGGCAGCGGCAAAATTAAGGCTTCAAATAAGCACAGAAGGAAATGATCAGTGATCGGGTTAAAAAACAAAATACGGCGAATATGGATAATGATGACAGGAAGTGGAATAAAAACTAAAGGAAAGGGAGAATAAGTATAAATGAAAGAGGCCAAGAAGACTGGACTAATGCTGTTTCTCATTCCGAATACATCTGTACTTACATTTTCTGTTTCGAGTGCATCCAATTTCGTGTATGGCTAAATTAGCTATAATGACCTGGATGCTGCGCTCATAACGGCCCCACATGTTTCACTTCTTCCACTATATCATTGCCTTCTTGTCTGCGTAAAATAATTGTATCTGGAAAACACAAAACTATCTAAAATACAAGTTGTACATGTGTTTCATTTACTTTTTAATAAACGTACTGCCATACTGGTCTCGAAAAAAATGGCACTGTTAATTTGATAAGGTTAATTGAGCAGTCTGATTTGATATCGACAATTATATTGTGCTAAATAGCTAGCTATCAAGCTAACAGCGGCGATTGTCACAGCAGCTATGTGTAATTTGAGATATTGGTACATGGTCTAAATGCATATAATGCACAAGTTCTCACAGTGTACGAATTGAGACACAGAGTACAGTAAGTGACAAGGAGATGGAGACCATGCAGAGACCTCAAACTGACCAGGATTTAAGTGAGTTAAGTTAAGAGGTTCTGCTAAAGTTACACCACTTAAAGTTGAACTGTAGCCACTCATCCAAAAGCAATAAAGAACAGCGAGCCTTCAAAGTGCAGCAGAACAATGGGTCTCTGAGGAGCGACTCTGAACCCTCCTCATGTTCCCTCTGATGATCCTCCTGACCTTTGTTGTGACACCCAGATGACGCCCTGAGCTTCACACACAGAGAAAGAGAGGGTACGTGCTCTCTTTAGGCCTCTCTGAGAAGCTGCTGACTACGTGGGTAGAGTCACGAGATTCAAACACCTTCAGGAGGAAAGTGACCTGTTCAGAAACAACTCATGACTCTGTGTCGTCAGTGGAGTCAGATCAGGAGAGCAAGAGGAGTAAAAGAGAGGCCTCTGACCTTTAAAGACAGAAACAGGAGGAAATACTCAATCAGAACAGTAACGAAAGACAGTTAAATACTTATTTACATAAATTATTACCAAACCGTTTGAGACCCACTACTTAGACTAAAGTGAACTATCTAAACCCTCAGAGAGTCCGTTACCTCAGTGAGCTGTAGTTATCAGCCTCTCAGTCTGACAGGAGAGGACTCTCCCTCCACCTCTTTCATAACAGCGCCTAGCACGCTCGTGAACTGTTAGCGCCGGAGCCTCGCAGCGGGTAAACTGTGGCGCGCATCATTTTACAACTAAAGACACAGCTACACAAAAAACGCAGCATGTGTACGGCTCACGTGCACGGCTCATGTGCACGGCTCATGTGCACGGCATGTGTACGGCTCTGAGAATCTGCCTTGGTACAAAGTATCAGTGAAAACATGGGACGGAGTTTCATTGATTTGGGCATTCTCTCAATAAGCAAGTGGAATGGATTTGATAATGAAGCAGTGACACAGCGCTCTACAGAGAGTGGCGAGTGGATAGACCGATGCACGGACTTTCCGCATAGTAAAAGTGGGGGGGTCTGAACTAATCATTTTGAAAGGTGGGGGGGACTTGTCCCACCCTCATATAATGGTTGTGTCGCCCATGCTATCTAGTACCGATCCACCCAACAAACAAGCTCTTGTCCGTTTTTTGTCTTTTGAAACGATTCTGTTGCCAGTCTCTGTTTTTAACCTCCCATCTTTTTCTTTTTTCCGTTTCCATTCAGACTCCAGAAGACCCTTCCAGCGGGCAGATCCTTCGTTGCCATGGACACCAAACAGATCCCCCAAATCTTGCAGCAGATCTTCACGTCTACGATGCTGTCCAGTGCCTGAGACTGACTTCTTATCTCACAGAATAAAAAACTCAAAATCATATCTGCAAGCACGGAGAAACCTGTCAGACTTAAAACCACTTTCTGTATCAGATCATTCATTTGATCTGAGCTGTATCAGAGCTGAAGACTCGCCTTGACGGGATTTTTTTATTATTTTACAGATGGCCGTCAGCAGAATCTAAGTGTTAGCGTGACAGAGTATAATGTTTAGCAGGGAATAGTGTGTATCGTCCGCATAATGACAAGCACTGTGTGGTAACTACAGTGACATAATGACTGCCTGGAGCCTGGCTCAGACCCCATGTGGGGATCAAACGCTCGCCATAACCTGTTGTTATTTATGTGTTTTGGGGCTGACGCACACACACACACACACACACACACACACACACACACACACACACACACACACACACACACACCACACACACACACACACACACACACACACACACACACACACACACACACACACACACACACCCACACACACACACACACACACAACACACACACACACCACACACACACACACACACACACACACACACACACACACACACATCTCCGTCCTGTTTTTAGGTTATGAGCAACTTTACCCAGAAGGGAAGGGAGGGTTGTGAACTTGGAGCGGCCCTCACTCATTTGGACTTCCTCCTCATTAATCGTCTGTCACACACACATAGAAAAAGACACACACAAACCCTTCAACCCTGCAGGAAAGATTTGTGGGAAATTCTCTGACATGTCCGTGTTGCTATGTCTCAATTTGGATTCTTCCCTTACTAAACTGCCTCGTAGTGTTGTCTCAAATTGCTCACATTATCATATACAATAGCAAAAAAGAGTGGTGCAGTAGAAACAAAATGATGTATGCTGATTCGAAAGTTAGCATTACATTATAATCGCATAAAATTATTTAACGTTTATGACACCTACATGTTTTGTTCAGCAGGATACTCCATATATTAACACCACTAGAGTAAAAAGCTAACGTTAGGCTATAAAGGAACTACAGGACGGTCACATGACTTCACGTCACCCCCGTGTTTAGTTGTGTGTGTTGAGAGATAAACTTCCCACAGACCTGTGTTTTATTGTATTTCTGCTCTCTGACATCATGCTGTGCAGTCATTCATGTCAGTGGTTCCTCACAGCCTCGTGCATCCAATACTGTGTCAGATTCCCCTCCGGTTGAAATACTCCGTGTCTGATCAATGTGATCAATACAACAGCCTGTCTAACTATCAGCCTGCATTGATCCTCTCTGAGTTTTCACACTTTGACCCTCTGCTCTGTTTGTTGGAAGGAACTAAAGTAAAAACATGACTGTAGATATTATTC
Source organism: Trematomus loennbergii (assembly GCA_012861695.1). NCBI lineage: Eukaryota > Metazoa > Chordata > Actinopteri > Perciformes > Nototheniidae > Trematomus > Trematomus loennbergii. The sequence continues at coordinate 53,098 of JAAOOA010000377.1, forward strand.
CTTCATCATGTTTGCAGTTCTTCATGATTGAGAATGTACTGTATGCATTTAAAGTGTTGATCATCTAGATTTGAATTATTTTAGCCTTATTTAATTGTACATTTGTATAACTTATACATAATGTAATGGATACACTTTTAATAAATCATGTTAACATTGCTCCGTTGATTCTCCATATGTGTGCTATTGCCTGATTGATACTCATAATAGAAATGGGTCATTGAAAGTCAAGTCATTACTTTATATATTTAGTTCAGGCAAGTTATTTTGATATATTTCATATTTGACGTTAGTAAATAGTCTATCTGTCTGCATTTGAGGCTCACAACGTTGCGTCATCGTTTGTTGTGATTAAGCCGACATGAAATATGTTGCATTTAAGGGAATTGGGTCTGTAAAGTCCTTAAAAAGTCCTTAAAAAGTCCTTGATTTTGATTAATAGGAGTAATAGGATGTGTGAACGCTAATTACTACTGTTAAAAAACTGTGGCTCAAAAATCTCTAGATTTGATCATTTTGAATTTTTCAAAGCTTCAAATTGTGCATTTTAAGCATTTATAAATGCCAAAATCATATCTCGAACTCGTATATAAAAATATAAGGATGGGTGTGAGAACAAATTGTTGTGTCACTGACACACCCCCAGCTCGCCACGGGGTCACGAGCGTGATGACGAATCATCATTTTTTAAGGAAATCGTTTTTATCTTTTATTATAATTACTGTGAAATGTATTATGTTTTTGTCATTATTACAACAAATACACACTTGCAACTGATAACACTGGCAATGATTTTATATTTATGAGACTATTAAAAAAAAGATCATGCTCCAAATAAGTGGGGGTCCAACGCCCACTACACCACTGTTAACGACCTAATCATGCTCCATAATCCAAGTTATTACAAGCAATGTGTATTTTTAAAGAGATAAAGACATTTTGAATAACAACCAGTGGCGAACCGTCAGGGCCTTCAAGGTATTCAGAGAATACCCTTGAACACTCAGATAAAACAAACAAAAAATCGATTTAATTATATAAATAAAATGAATAAGAGAAGAGAATCGTGTGAGAGAAAAGAATCGTATCTTGTTGATCTGTAATATTACAATCCTTCAACCAAGGTATTCTATATCCTTGATAGAATGCCCTGGCCGTTTCACTGAACGAGAGCGTAAGTTTGGATTGACAGTTTGATCAACCAATCATATATTGATTTGTAGCCAATGGGCGTGTTCTTTCAGAGTTTCCCTCGGTTCCAGGTTACTCTAGATCAGGGGTTTTCAAAGTGTGGGAAGGTGAGCCTCCCCTCAGAGAACATAAGAACAGCCGCCCCCCCTCCCAATTATTATTGCTATTATTATTATTATTATTATTATTATTGTTGTTGTTGCTATGATGCAGGGCATTGAATTGCATTTCAAAGAGGTCCAGTAAGAGAAAATGTCATTAAATGCTCTGTTTTCGCTGTCTACCTTTCTCATTTTGAAGAAGCCAGTTGAAATACTCCGACTGTTTCTCTCTTCTTGTCTCGTCTCTGTGTGTGTGTTTGAATCTATCGTGCTGAGTCCCAGTCTTCTCTGATGTTACACTGCAACCTGCCTGTCCAACCACACACTCTGTCTGTCCAACACATGTCCTGCAATACACATGCTGCAGCTGCCCAGCTACTCACTGTTTGTAAAAGTAAATAAATAGTATTTTCATTTCAATAATTTACTTTCTTTACCCTGCTTCATAAACAATACTGACATCCCTGTGCTCCTCCGAGTCTGGGGGTCCGGGGATGTGAGGACAGCGCGAGGACACAGGGAGGCTGATTACTTCATAAAAGAAATGGCGGTCAATATTAACAACGTAGGAGCTAAAACGCTTAATAACCTTCATTACAAAGATGAGGCCGTTAAATGGGCAGCGGAGCCGCTGTGAGTAGAAAGAGAGAGAGAGAGACGCTGAGCTGCGCCATGCAGCGATCAGATGATACGGAGCATAGAGAGAGAGAGCTGCGGTCCGCGGGGCTCGGCCTCCGCCTCCTGTCCCCACAACTCTTATTATTCCCGGGACAATTGTTATTTGTTTGTTTGCTTCCCAACCCTGCCACTGTGCTACACGTCCCGCCCGCCCCGTCTAACAGTACAGAAAGCGGCGAGATGCATTTCCTTAGGAATCGACAAGCAGAAACTAAACTAACATTTATGGGCGAAAAACGTCACTTGTCCGTATGACACGTCAATGGAAAGATGTATTTGTCTGATAATATAAATAACACGTCCCGGACAATCGGACGTGTGCTTTTTCGCACACTGCATGTTGCCGCTCGCATAAAGTTAGCTGAAATTAACCAGCTAGATTTCACTGTTTCTCGTTATTTTTTTCTCACGCTGCGCCTCCCCTGAAGCTCTCTGGCGCCCCCAAGGGAGGCGCGCCTCACACTTTGAAAACCGCTGCTCTAGATAGAGCACATGTGTCAAACTCAAGGCCGGGGCCAAATCAGGCCCGTGATGGATTTAATTTCGGTCCGCAGGATAATTTGTAATTACTTTTAGATCTGGCCCGCCGGTATATTGCACGCACACCTTCACTCCATCCTGAGGGTCTCCTCAGCTCAGAGCCTGACCCCAAACATTGATGAACGTGCACCCAAGATGAGATGCCAAGTATCTGGCTTGAGCTAGCATCACAGAGCAGCACACTGAGTTTACATGGATGTTTCCTTCTGCACTTTTCTCTCACGACAGCAGGGCATGTTTGGTTTGTTCTTTGAGGGAAATAGTTTTTTTGAAGCTGTTGTTGGCCTGTGGAGAAATGTAATCATAAGAAATGACTCTGGAAAAGCTGCAGATAGAACCATAAGAAATGAATGCAACTGATTATTTAATGTTTCATGTTGTTTTTATAGGCAATAATTTAAGCTTTGTTAGTTCCAGGTTTAATATGTGCAATAAGTTCATTTCAATAAGTTTTGCAATAAACATTGAACCAGTCCGGCCCTCGACTAGTACCCATTTTTTTATTTTGGCCCACTGTGTATTTGAGTTTGACACCCCTGCTCTAGAAGGCCCGGTAGTTCACTGGCTCGAGACAGAGGGTGTTTCTCAATGTCGAGGACGCTTCGTTGGTAGCACATGTACCTCCGAGTCAGGTCCTTCAGAAGCGAGGCAAGAATCCTTCCTAGCCTCGGAAAACAAAGAATGGTGGAACAGGCTAACAGGTGTGCAGGTGTGCGTCATATGCGAGGCCCCGCCTTAAATGGAGCGCGATTTCCGCCAAAGATTTGGAAATTGGTCCGTGCGCAAAGCATTGTGGGGATTTTAAGAACGCGGAGAATACACATGTGCAGCCTCGAAATTCTCGCTACGAAGGACGCCGGGCTCGGTAGAATTACAAGGAGCTTGGACATTGGAACAGTCCTTCAAGTAACATGTAATGTCCTTCGGCGGCACTCGATGACATAGCATCCTTGAAATAGTCGCTCTGGAGCATCCTTCCTTGACATTGAGAAACACCAGAGGATCTTCTATCCGCTAGCTGTAATATTACTGTGTAGTCCACTAGCACCCCCTGATGTTCGGATCAGGGGTTCAAACCCCACTGCAGTCAGCATGTCGTTGTGTCCCTGAAGACACTTCACCCCAAATGCTCCTGTGGGGATTGTCCACAGTATTGAGTATGTAAGTCTCTTTGGATAAAAGCGTCTAACAAGTAACATGTAATGTAATGTAATATTCAAACTCCCTCCATCCTTCCTTCGCCCACTTTACTCCTTCCCTCCTGTTGGGAAAATAGTAAATATGCTCTTCCAATATGAGAGTAACATGATAACAAAGGTATCCCAACTGTAGCTGTGTGCATGACAGGATGTATGATACCTAGAAGAGCATCAGGACTGTTTTAGGCATATGATAGCTATGTGATTAACATGATGATTCAGCTCTATGGAGATAGACATAGGACAAGCATGATCATTTCTGACGTGGAGCTAATCTGAAGTAAACATTGAATACTGCTTTCTATTCCTCCATCTTGTGACTGTGTAACTCCCTCTCTTGGATATCAGCATGTGAAGGACACTGTTCAGAAACTAGTTGATGCTCTGTATGTGATGACTACTTCCGTTCTGGAGAGGATCACAAATACATGGATCCTGAGATTGAAGATCAAGCCGGTGACAAGTGATTATTATTATTTTTAAGTATTCAGAAAAAGTCCGAATTTTTAAGAAAAAGTCCGAATTTTTTAGAAGAACTCAAACATTTTCCGAAAAACTCAGAATTTTGACATTTTGAGAAAAAGTCCGAATTTTTGAGAAAAAGTCAGGATTTGAGAAAAAGTCAGGATTTTGAGAAAAAGTCCGAATTTTTGATTTTCAGAAGAAGAAAAAAAACATTTTGAGAAAAAAACTCAATATTTGTACATGACCTTATTTTCATCTAAAGTAACAGACAGAGAATCAGCACTTTTGAAACAGGGCTGAAACAGAGGGGATTATGGGATGCTGCAATGATCTGTTTGGTGTTTCAGCCAATCAGAGACAGGTTCTGTATATATCTGAGACCTGTGATATATTGATGAAAAACTGTATAATAGGGGACCTTTAAGTAATAATGATTGTTTACTCTGTTCCATCATGCTCTGTTTGTCCTCTTCCCTCCCTCTCAGCGGAGGAGTCTGTTCCCCAGATGGTGTCCAGTGAGCAGCTTCCCAACGAGAACCTGAGCGCCGCTCTGGACCAGAAGATCGTTTCTCCAACAGAATCCTGTCCGACAGCGGCTCCTTCGCTTGGATCGTCGTGGGCTTCCCAGACCTCGTGGTGAGGATTATAGGAGGACATGAAGGGGAAAAATGGTGGGGTCTAATCTAGTATTGGTGCTCGAGATGAACTCATGAATATTCACACACTCACAGCTAAGCTACTGTAAGTGTGTATTTGATTTTTGATTTCGACTTAATTTATTTTCTCATCCAGTCCCTTAATGAGGTGTACAGCTTTAAGAGGCCTGTCGACGTATCAGAGGTCAGGATTGCTGAGGACGGGGCTAACACCTTACTTCGAGACGGACTCAGGTCCAGCAGGCCCAAACGGGACAACTGTGTCAGTCTACTCTCAGCAATCAGGTGGTCCGAGCCCTCCCCCCCAACAAGGTGCTCCTGAAGGAGGTCTACCCCAAAGGTCAGAAGTCACATCATACAAAATGAGCTCAGAAAAAATGTGTTTAGGAGATGTTGTGTCTGCCCAATTTGCACTGCGCAAGCGCGAGTTGGTCTGCCATATTGGACAGCTACGTACGGCAACCCAAACAGGACATTTGACGTCCGTACGGATCTAATAACAGAGGGTGTTTCTCAATCGCGAGTAAAGCTGCTTTTTCAAGCATTTCAAGCATACTACGTCATCGAGTGCCGCCGAAGTACTGTTCCAATCTCCAGCATACTTGGAAATCTACCGAGCCCGGCGTACTCGTTTGGAGAAATATCGAGGCTGCACATGAGTAGACTCCGCGGTCTTAAAATCCCCACAATGCTTTGCGCACGGACCAATTTCCCCAAATCTGTGGCGGAAGATGTAAGGCGGGGCCTCTCATATGACGGACATCTGCACACTTGCTAGCGTGTTCCACACTTCGTTTTCCGAATGCCAGGAAGTATTCTTGACTGGCTTCTGAAGCAAGATGCTCGGCAGACATGTGCTACCAAGCAAGCGTACTCGCGATTGAGAAACACCCAGAGTTTTGTTCTTGAATCAACTTGTTTTATGAAAAGTAATTTCTCTTTTCCAGGAATCTCAACAGAAAAAGTTACGCCAGGACTAATACATTTCTAATGTTAAATAAATGAAAACAATTCACAGTGAGAATTAGATATTAATTATGAATGCCATAAATTATTGCATTACATTTACAGTTTCTTATTTTTCCAGTGTGATAGCTGTCAAACAGAAGTTAAATCCATGTCTCACTTATTCTAAATGCACTTAACCCACTTAAAGGATTTTTTAACTTCTGTTAGACAGCTATCATACTGAATAAATATTTAGTGTGAATGTATGCAAAAATGTATGGCATATAGCTGTCTAACAGAAGTTAAATCCATGTCTCACTTATTCTGACAATGTATTTAACCCCAAATAAAACAACCCAATAAAAGAGTTGTTAAATAATAGTCTCGGTTCTTTTTCTGCTTTGCCAAAAGCCACTGTGTCAAGTGTCCTATTAGAGTTGCCGTATGTAGTTGTCAAATATGGCGGACCATCTCGCACATGCGCATTACAGATCGGGCAGGGGGACAGATCGGGTAGTGACAGCGTCAACCCTCACGGGGTGAAAACAGTTTTTCCGGTCTCGAAGTTTTCATAATAAAACCGGATGTATTCCCCTCACTGTCAAATGATTACACAGTGATATCTGCATTACTCATCCACTAAAAAACATCAGTTTATCCTTGTTAATTACACAATATTGATTGGTTTAAATTGTGTACAATGCTTTATTGTTTTTAACCTTCGATTCGGAGAAACAAATAGTTTTTTCGGAGTTTAGACACTACAGTTTCCGAAGACACTACACTACCCAGAATCCCCAGCTATCGTTTGGGACTACAACATCCGCCTTGCTTTACAAACCCCGTCAAGCCCTGTGATTGGATGTTGGAGTGGCAGTGCGACAAGGTTACGCCAAAACAGCTCTTTGAAATGGAATGGAACCACTTTCCAAAACTGGAATTGGACGGGTCCAGCCCGATAAGCCTGAAAACATGCACTTGTCAAGGTTCAGAGGCAAATTTGCAAATATGGCAGTAGCCATCGATCATCTTAAGATAATATAAGATAAGATATACTTTATTGATCCCAAGTTGGGAAATGTTTTGTTACATCAGCATACTACTTTGTTCTACTCCACTACAATTCAGAGGTTAACCTGGTATTTTTACTCCACTACATTTATTTTAGTTGCTTTGCAGATTCTGATTAATGATGTGAAATATAAACAACCCTTAAATCAGACTTTAGTTACACCTGAGTCAAATTCAGGGAAGGTGATTGTCAAGTGTCAAAATAAACTATGCAATATATTGGACGTTAAGTACTTTGTCAGACTTAATATTATCTGTGGATAACCCAACATTTTTTTCTTATTAAAAAAAGACCTTAACTTGAAGTATTCTTTAATGTTTAAATAAAGCTTTATTAGTTTGTCTGTTTTGCACATCCTCCTGTTAATATCTTTGGACGTCCTGCACTAGCTGTTTTATTGTAGAGATCACTACATTATCTTCTTGATATTTCTATTCTATATTTCTATCATGCCTTCTACTTTCCCCGAATTTTGTATGTAGGCTACTCTTAATATTAAATGTTTTCATCAAATAAAACGTATTCAACAACAAAATTCAATAACGTGCTTTAACACTAGGCGGTGCGGGTTAAAAAACAGTGGTCTAGTTCAGGGTTCCCAACCTTTATTGTGCCAAGGACCGGCAGATACATAAAAAAAAAATCGCGGACCGGTTGTCAATTTTAACTGATTTTAATATTTACTCACCACCAGCAGGTAGCAACAGAGGCTAATTGTATGTAACAGCCTGAACAAATACTAGAACAATATGCATCCAAAACATATTAACAAAGTTTAAAAAAGAACGGTGTTGTTTTTTGGTTTTTCAGAAAACCAAAAAACCGACATTATTCAGTTTTCAAACCAAAACGGGAAAATAGATAAATCAACGTTTTGGTTTTGTTTGTATGATTTACGGATAATCCAGTGAATGCCGGGAAAACGAGGAGAAGGCGCATTATGAAGGAGATGTCTGGTCGCCAGGGTGTGTGTGTGTGTGTGTGTGTGTGTGTGTGTGTGTGTGTGTGTGTGTGTGTGTGTGTGTGACACTGGCATTTGTTTTCAGAAGATATTATGATAGTGTCGTTCGTTCCGGTGCACTCTGACAGCATTTAGCACTACATCGAGATTAAGAAAACTAATTTATTTTGGGAACAGCCGCATATATGCGAAATCCAGGATTTCCTAAATACCGAGGTCCAAACATGATAAGGGGGTTCGGGGGTATACCCCCCTGAGATTTTTGGGATTTTCATGATCTAGTTAGGTGCTTTTTAAGTCCTGTGGGGGGTCACAAATTGGATAATATATTGATTTCAAACCATGTCAGTGGGCTGCAGCATAAATTATTTTTGAAAGTGTAATGCATAAGAATCAGTTGATTGTTACTATTGAATGATCTGGACATGCAGAAGAGGCTAAAATGATCCTAAAACATTGTCAACATTCATTTTCCATGTCTCTCTCCTTTCCATAACCTGCAGCCTCTCTTCCATCTTCATTACTCTCTGTCCTCTACTCTTTCTCTTTGTTCAATCTCTCCCTCGTGTTCACTTTTGCTCCTCCTCACTTCTCGCTCCTGCTAGTGAATTAAAAGCAATTTAGTTCATTTCACTTGTTTGTTTGCATTATTTTTTATTTAAAATCTGTTTGTTTGATTCTCAAAAGAGAACAAAGATGTAAGCAAATTGTGTTTTATACAATTGTATGTTATTATGACATCATAACTGCAATAGATATATGTTGTTTTAAAAATGATGCCTATTGTCTATAGTGTAAATGAAGACTATGTTATAGATAGATAAATAGATAGATAGATGGGGTTATTAAACCTACATTCTTTTGTGTGACTGTACCTGCAGTTCCTCCCTGACTTCCATCACTTTCTCTCTCTCTTTCTCTCTGCCTGTCCTGTCTCTTCCTAACCAAAGCTGAGCTTCGACTGGCGTAGTCTTTCATTATATCTGAGTCAGGGTAAAAAGAAAACAATACAATGTTATATCTTCAATGTTTTACTCAAATTGAAATGAAAGAAAAGCATTACAATGTTTGTTAAAAGGTAATCCTTCTGACATTGGATGAATGTAATTAACTGTAGCTCTCTAGCTAGTTTATTCACGCAATTAAACCAAAGTATAGCCTATAGCTGCAATATAAGTTAGTGTGCATGTTGTCGGACGTCCACTGACTAACGTAGAGTGTTCACACAGGATCTGCTGGTCCTATGATGTCTGAGGAACAGAAACACAAGCAGCCCACTGGACTCAGATCTCTATACCTCATCACTCCTCGCTGCTCGATACAAGTCCTGGGGCGTTCTCATTTAATCAAATTCCCCTCCTCGACTCCTATCCTCGAGACTTAGTCCCGCCCACAGGAGATGCGAGCGGAGGAGCCGAGGAGGGGAACCGAGGAGAGAGGAGGGTAGCAGCAAGCGGTTAGAGAAATGAGAACTCCTCTCCTCTGAGCGGTCATTTAAAGAGACGTCCATTAATGATGACAGGAGGCACAGCAGCCCTCTGTCTGATGGACAGATGTGTTCATGACACTTATATATTTACTTTTAATTCATTGACAGTGCGGTATAATGAGACAATAACAGGCTGCAGATGCAGATGCAGATGCGCGCGCGCGCACACACACACACACACACACACACACACACACACACACACACACACACCACACACACACACACACACACACACACACACACACACACACACACACACACACACACACACACACACACACACACACACACACACACACACACACACCACACACACACACACACACACACACACACACACACACACACACACACACACACACACACACACACACACACACACACACACAATTTCAGAATCAAACAGAGCACTCTCATAATAACGTAACACTATCAGAGACTGGATATATCCCCCCCCCCCCCTCTCTGGTCGCTACAATGAGGAAAATTAATTATGGGCCAAAAGTTTTATTTACAAGTATTAAAAGTAAGCAGAGGACACCAAACCAACTGAGACCGTCTGTCCACCGCATCTACGCACACACTGTACCACACACACCTACACCACACACACGCACCTACAGCTCCTAAAGCATATAATCAGGCTACAGCCGTTGTGTATTTTATTATGTGAAGCACTAAATGGTTTTAGAAAAATATCAACTCTGTTTGTAGATATCTACTAAACTAAAGCAAATAAAGAGAGTAGGCCTGTTATACGAGTGATATATATTATACACACTGCTCTGCTTTCTGCACGGACCTCACAGCTGTTCTCACTGTAAACATTGCGTCGCGATGAAAGCAGTTAATAAAATAATATCCAGGGGATGCATGCAGAGCTGTCATTGGCTGAGATAAGTCCGGCCGTGCGCCACGACTCTTTGAAACATCTGTTCCGGAAATGCATCCACAAAGGAGCCGTGGAGGACCATCAGTGTATCCTCGGTTATAGCTCCTCCAGAGAGCCTCCTCGACGCTCGATGCTCGGTCCTCAAAGTGCATTTAGAGAAATGAGATGTCCTTCAACATGGCGCGCTAAAATTCATTTCCGGGTCACTACCGGAGGACCGAGGAGTCGAGGAGGGGGATTTGATGAAATGAGAACGGCCCGGGCTGCTGTGGTTTGTTGATACATGTGTCTTCTTCTGTTTGCTTTAATACAGTTCAGTCTCTCGATTTGAAGCTTATGCATTGTACCATGAACCTGTATAGACCTGTAACAGTCAACTGCATGAGGAGTTGGAAAGGTAGTTCTGTAAATCAGTAATATCTTTAAAAACTACAAAAAAGTCCCTTCCTATCAGCTGTGCACCATTAAGGTGTAAATATAGCCTATCTACGAATTGGATCAAATAAAAAGTCAGCCGAATTAGTGTTGAGGAAATTGAAGATGTTGTTTAATTGCTGATATATTTATGATCCACATCACATATTTAGTTTTGGCTGCATTTCTTCCAGTTTGTCCAGAAGTCTTCTCATCAGGGCTCTATAAATAAAGAACTACGGCAGATGTGTAATATTTAATGCAGCCGAACAGTGTATTACAATGCCGTTATGTGATGACTTCCAAAGAGAATAGCAAGAACACTCGGAATAAAGAATTATTTTATTTTTAAAAAATGTTTTCCGATTTCATATCACATAAACACCATATCCCGACATGCATTGCGGCGTGATTTTAGCCTATCAAAACCTAAAAAAAGAAATGTGTCTCTCAGAATCGAAAGAGAAAAACCTATGGGAAAAACACAAAAGCATTGTACACAATTTAAACCAATTAATGTCGTATAATTAACAAGGATAAACTGATTTTTTAGTTGATGCAGATCCCTGTTAAATAATTTGATCATTGGTTTTATTATGAAAACGTTGAGACCGGAAATACTGTTTTCAACCCGTAACTTTACATGGAGGCTGCCGCATATACACGTTCTCCTGGCGAAACCTCAAATCCTCTTCGTAATATCTATCAAACTATAGATCCTACATATCGACTGGACGTGGATTCTAAAAGTACAATATACACTTCTCGCTAGAAATCTAATCAAAAAGCGTTGCCAAACTATCCTACAATTTAGGATTTTACAGAGAGGGTTATTTGTGAATAAACGACCATCTGTAACGTTTGCATTCAACGGGAGCACTAGAGGGCGAAAACTTTAAAACGTAATTATAGGTCGTATTAAGCGCTTGAACAAACAACATATTTGGTCGTAATAAGGGCTTGAACAATCGGCCTATTTGGTCGTATGAGTTGGAGGACTTGTTAGAAATGCTTGCAGCCTGCAGTTTCTGTCACCACCTCCGAGGGGTGCATTCTCTCCTCACAATAGTGATGTCCCCACTGACATATTACATTTTCAAATGTTGTAGAAGGGTAGAGTAAAGTATATGTTCTATACATGCATTCACAGCATTACATCTCCAGGACAACTGGGACAACTATTCTTTCAAAACAATGTAAAAACGCATTTGTGGCAATGAGGTAACATGAACACAATGAAATTATAATGATGTATTTATTGAACCAACAATTGACTTCACATGATACTAAAACAAATGAATGATTATAACAGAATAGAAATGGGAATCATAGTGGATTCACACTGCACAAACAGCAGTCAGGCTGCAGATCATTCAACAGGAATCCAACACTTTAACCTGTTAAGCCTGAGCCTGTTTTTCAGGTCTCAGGCTCGAAGATGACATTCCAGAACAAATGACCATATCTTCCCTTCTAAAAGGGTTAAATTAATAATATTTTTTCTCAAAGTAATGATAAACCTGTGAGTTGGATGTAGAAAAGTCAGAATCAATATAGATGTTTTTATTTAAAGAAAATTCAGATTTACATAGTAAAAAAACTGTAAATTATAGTGTCCGTCCAAAACGTATTTTTTACTTATAGTGAAAACTACCCTTGGATGATGGTAAGGTAGACTAAAAGCTTTAGGAATCCAAAGTACAACATATAATAAGTACCCTGTATCAAGATTGATGCAAAACAAGTGACATTTGACCTTTTTAAGAGAGATTTAGCAAAAATAAAACCACTTCTGGGGTCATTTGGGTGGATTTTCCATATCTCTGGCCCCCCTTGCTCGATTTTGATGGTTGACACCTCTTTCTGACCGTTAGAGCCAATAGAATCGAAGGGGGAGTCCCCCACACACACTCATTGTGAAACAAAAGGTGGGGGCTTCGCGCATGCAGTTTTGCATCAGAGCGAACCTATCTCTAGCTCTGACATCTGGAAACGGAAAAGCAGCTTTATTGCTTATGGATTATCAGAAATAATTTCAAAGAGACACAGACACATTGGATTAACCTATGGATTAACTTCAGCAGCGTTTTTATCGTTTTAATGCCATTGAAGACCACTTTGGAGAGACTACAGAGCCAAGGTAAAAAGTTAGCATTTTTAGCTACTAGCGTCACCTGTTTTGATGTCTGTTTTTGTTTATAACGTCGCAAATTCGTATAATTCAGTGATAATGAGGGTACCCATCGATTCTGTGTCACCTCACGATGTGAATCGATGTCATGGATGTGGAGAAGAGATAAATAATAAGGTTTTGTCAGTGATTTTCGGTGCAGTAATCTGTTAGCATTTTTCGCTCGTTGCTAATTCAGAGGCTCAGTGTTAGCATTGTGGGTTTTCTTTTAAAAAAAAAAAAAAAAAGATCAGTTAGATGAGTTTCTTCCCGTTACATGGATATAAAACATTCATAGTTTATTAAATGAACATGCCCTCAGACACTGTTTCCTGCAAGATGTTGCGGTAGTGCCCCGGTACCGGGGTCTCTCGGGCTTAACAGGTTAAGAACAAGCTGCTCTCAGACAGGGCGCCATCTTGTGGCAGCACATGGTCTAAATATTGAGATATATATGTAAATAAAACAAAGGATGACACAAAACAATTTAGGTACGTTAAGTAGTGGCAGTGACTGACTGATTAACACAAGTCCATGGACATGAACACACTATTCAACTCAATACCCAATACCCAGTAATTTGCAATAATTATATTCTCTATCTCTCTAGTCTATTCTGATTATATAAAAACAGATAAAAACAATTTCATACAACCCCACTGTCCTGGTGAGCTCCCTTTATGTTTCCCTGCTCCCTACACCACCCAGTGTTCAGAAGAATATTACAACAGATTAACAAATAAAACATACAGATAAAATGGCTGCAACAAAGATAACATGTATTTATGATCACTCACTGAAACTTGGCTGATACTCAAACAATATGTGAGCTTAAATGAGGCCCCTCCACCCAGTCACATTAATACTCATGTTCCTCGAGGCACTTTGACTCAAGTCTACTTATTATTATAACCCTAAATCCATAAAACAGACAAAGTTTATCTGCACCAGGAGGGTTGGTTAAACGATTGGCAATACAAAGTAAAACATTCTACTACAGCTGGTTAAACAACATAATGCATAGAAACAAAACTAGGAATGGGTTAACAAAAATACTCACAAAGCGGAAATGTCTCAATGGGTGGCCGGATTGGACCCTGTTTGAGAATTATCATCGAGAAATCTGTTGTTCAATGAAGAGGACATGATGCTCTATCGGCTGACGTGATGATAATGATGATGATGAGGATGAGTCAGTGTGAAGATCAGAGGATGGAGCACTCTTTCCGTTCTCTAAGTCGTTGCTTTTCCCGTTCATCTTCAATCTGTTGTGGGCTTGAGTTCATCAGTACATCTCTAAGTCTTTGCTTTTCCCGTTCATCTCAATCTGTTTTTGGCTTGTGTTAATCAGTTCATCTCTAAGTCTTTGCTTTTCCCATTCATCTTGAACCTGATGTTGGATTTTGTCCATCAGTTCATATCTAAGGCTTTGGTTTTCCCGTTCATCTAAAACTGTTTTTGGCTTTTGTTCTTCAGGTCATCTTTAAGTCTTTGCTTTTCCCGTTCATCTTCAACCTGTTTTTGGCTTTTGTTTTCAGTTCATCTCTAAGGCTTTGCTGTTCCAGTTCCATTTCCTGCAAGCTCTTGCGTAGATCAGTGTTTTCTTCAGCTAGTTTTCTGGCCTCCTCTTCATGTTTCAACTTAATTTCTTCCAGTTTATTTTCATATTCTAATCCATTTTTGTATCTTCCCCTCCTGTTCTCTTCTCTTTCCGTCTTCTTCTTTTCTTAGTTGTTCATGTTTGTCTTTCTCCTGCTCGTACTCTTTTGCAACCTTTGAAGTCTTGTTTGCTCCTCTTCGTCTTTTCATTTTCTTGTTGTTGTTGATCCGCTCTGCTTCTCTCTCTTCCATTTCTTTTTTGCTTTTGTATCTCTTCTTTGTTCTGCTCTCTTTCTCCGCCAAGTTTTTCTCCCATTCCATTCGTTGTCTTTCTTGCAGCTTTTTTCTCCATCTCCTCTTTCTTCTCTTCTCCTCATCTCTCCTTCTCTCTCTCGTTCCTTGTTGATATTTTCCTCCATTTCTTGAAGCTGTCTGGCTCTCTGCTCACTTTCGTCTCTCTCTTGTTTCATTCTTCTCTTCACTGCTTCCATTTCCTCTTCGTGTTTTCGTTGCAGCTCCTCCCTCTCTCTCTGCATTTCTTCTCCTTCTCCTTCAGGATCTTCTCTTTCCTTCTTATGGCCGCCTCGGCCTCTTGAAACATCTCTGAGGTGAAGCAGCTGCCGCCATTTTCCTTCAGCATTTTGTTGGTCTTCTCCATCAGCTCTCTGACTTGCCTGCGGTCGGTCTGATCTTTGTTATTGAAGACTTGGTATCTCCCTCCACAGTCATTATCAGTTTTTCCAAGTGGGCATAGATTGTATGTAACTCTCTATTGTTGACCCCAGATCATCTCCTCTGGTGAATATAGGGATGATGAAATCTCCAGATCTCTTGCCAAAACATTTTTGATCAGTTCCACAGTGTCTTTTTCCTCCTGGGTAAATCGGCCGATCGCAGCACCAGTAAGAACACATGAGGTCCAGGAGACAACAAGCTGATGCATTTCACATCTTTGAACTTCATCATTGGACAGTGTTGTGTCAAACAGACCGGGGGTGTCCACCACAGCGACAGGACGTCCATCAATCTCTCCTGTTGCTTTCTTGCAAAACTGGTCACTGACTTTGAGCTGGCAGTTGATTCAAAATATTTTTGCCCAAAATGGTGTTTCCAGTTGCACTCTTCCCACTGCCAGTCTTCCCAAATCAGCATCATCCTGAGACACTCTCTGTTCTGACTTTCATCACATCTCCCTCCTGACTTTTCTTTTAACCTGCAGTTCAGCTTTAAGTCTTCTGTTAGTGTTATCCAGCTCTACAACCTTCTCCATCTGAGCCTTGGTGAACATGTCCTTTGTAAAGCTCCTAGATCCTTTACCTCTCATCTCTTGCACAGCATCCAACAGCTCTGGGATCTGCTGCTGGTCTTGATGTTGAAACAACATGTCTTCCTCCACATCTCTGACGGAGCTCCTGGAGGTCCTTGTTCTCCTTTAGAAAGTTAACAACAGCTGGAGCTGTAGGATCTGACTCCACAGTGGACAGAATCAAGGTGAAGTCGTTGACTCGAGAGCTGAATGTGTTCTGGAGGGTCTCTAACTCTCCCTTGTCTTCATCAGTGAGGGGACCCACAGGTAGGACCAGGATGAAGGCATGGACGCCTTCAGGATCACAGAGGGAGATACACCTGGATGATTCCTCCATCACTTCCTCCTGAGGTTTCCACACAAAGCAGGGAGCTCCACCAGGGAAACCCTTCGTCCACACACCTCTCCCTGATGTTTAACACACTCTGAGGAGTTGGAGACTGAAGGAAGCTCTCTCTGACCTAAAATGGCCTCGGCTGCTGAAGTCTTCCCTGCTCCTTTCCTCCCACACAGAACCAGGTTTAAAGCTGGTTTGATGTTTAGACTTTGGTGCCATCATCAAACCTGCATCCTCAAACACATCACAGCTCACATGCTCTCCATTGTTCTCCTTTGCAGTTTGACCCAAACGTGTTAACAGCTCTGAATGGTCAAGGTTCTGAAACTGTATCTACATTCTGATCAGGTCTTAATGGTGGATGTTGCATAACATTTTCATTGAAACCTGAACTCCTCTCTTCTGGTGGTGATATTAATACCAGTGAATGATGAATGATTGATCACCAAAGAGTTGCAGGAATCTGCAGAGTCTCAGTTTGGTTTCTCAGTGAAGTGCTCAGGCTGTAGAACCAGCAGGAACACATGAGGTCCAGGATCAGAGAGCCTCACACAGTTTTACATGTTGTGAAAGTTCCATTGGGTGATGTTGGGATGCAGCAGATCTGGGGTGTTGATAAGAACTATTTCTTTTCCTTTTAACTGTCCACTGATCTCAGACACCGGTCTGGTTCTTCCTCAGTGTTGAACACAGTCTCTCCCAGTATGAAGTTCCCCACTGAACTCCTCTCAGCCCAGCTGTTCCCCAGCAGAACTACCCTCAGCTCAGAAACTGAAAAGGAAAACACAGAATTAGAAAAACTACTCTTCAACCAAAAACTTAATTGGATAATAATGAATGAGAAGGTAATATATTTTTAAAAGGTGGACTTGAGTAAACGTGTCAGCTGTTATCTTTAAACTAGCAAAATCAACAGAGAGCTTGCATACATACATAAATTAAATGGAGAAAAATGTTTGTACCTACAATCTACAAAACTGTGATTTTAGATGTTAATTTACATTAAATAATGTTGACTCAGTTCTGTTAAACTCACAGTCAGGTGGCAGAAATTCAAAGCTGCTGCTCCGCTTCACAGGTTGCAAATCTTCTGACACTAAAATAAATCAGAACATTCAAAACATATTTCATGAAAACTTGAGGAAGGGTTGATTGTTCTTTTTAAATGACTTATGTTGTGTAATATATCACAATAAACAGCAGATTCACGGAAATGTTACTGAAGTACAAAGGTTATAATTATTTATATTAGTTATCCAGAATAACCAATTCTGAACTCACCTGTTGATGCTGTCGCCATAATGTCACTGCAGGAAAAATCTACTTCAGCTGGAAACCAAATGCTTGGTTAAAGAACCTAGGAGAGGATATGTAAATGTCAGACTCTCAGTTCATAATAGAAATAAAGTCTACTCATAGTCTACTCTTTGTATATAAAGTCAAATGAATCAAAGTTTGAAAATAGGTTTGCTGTTAATATGACAAAACAAAACATGTTCTTAACAATCCGTGTTTTAGAGACAAAAACTATTTTCGAATACTGTGAAACAATTACTTTATGTTTCTATAAACTGTATTTAAGTGAAAATAAGTTTAGTATAATCATTAGGTTTCACGATGAGTTTGTTTTTAAAAAGATGGTGATAGTGATACAAAGTGAATGTGTTACTAAGGGTAAACTGCAACTCGATCTTGTTTTATAGCTGTTGTAATGCTTATCAAAAAGGTTTCAACTTTCTTGTTCACATTCAGTCTGAAGTTCAGACTCCAATCTTATCATTATAGTTATAGAACAATAAAACACATGAATACATTTCTCAGTACCAGTACATTTCATGGTCGCCCCATTGCAAAAATGAATATATTCCTTTAGCTCTGCTGTACTAATGTGGTGACTTTACAAACAGTGATTCTGCTGCAGCTAATCACCTGAGTAGTACATGTACCTCAGGGTTAGTAACAGTCATTACATTACATTACACATGTCATTTGTTAGACACTTTTAGTGTTTAATGTTTTTAGTACTCTTTACTCAACCAACTAAGAACGACTTCTTTCGTACGATGATACACTTTGTTTACTTTAGTTTATTTAAATCATAATTCAGGTGTGTCTACTCACCAGGTGAGATCCTCTTTGCTTCCATCCATGAAATGTCAAACTCTGAAATGAAGCCGAACTTGAGACGACCTTTGCTCTCAGACTGAGCTGAGCACACGATAAACGTTATCAGCCTCATTAATATTTAACAATCACAGCTTTACACCAGGATCTGGGAAGCCTGGTGGATATACAACTATACTATACTTTCTACTGGAGGTATCAAATCTGATCTAATTACAAATAACAATTCCACGTGTAGCACCTCTCGCCCCATCTCACACCAAGAACAGAGGCACTGACATCTACCTAGGTCTGAATAGTGGTATGCCGTGAATAATTCTGGGAAGAGTTACATTTAGTTCAACATTCAGATTAAATTGTGCCCACAATGTGAAAATAAATGTAAAATAAAAAATAGAGGACTTATAACATATAAATAAAAGTGTCCTTTCTATCATAAATCTTATAAACATCTTTAGTTAGCATGTTTCACAATTTAAACAGAAACTAAGGCATATTTCATTTTAAATGAAATGATTTACTTTAATCACCAATGTGTATTTTAACTAGTGATAAATAACTTGTATTTTCAACAACACATCTTACATTCAAGCAGAAATAAATAAATTATACACTGTAGGTTTTAACAACCATTTTAACTGTTTTTAACCACTTTTTAACTGTTATTCTTAACCATGAAAACACATTTTAGTCAGCATGAGTCAGCATGTAGCTGCACTACAGCTTATGAAATGAATGAACTACTAAAAGAGAGTGGCTTTAACTAAAATGAAAATAATGCTCCTTTAATATTTAGGCATGCTATCAGCTTCTTTTCGAAATAACAAGTACTGTTAGCCAGCCCATTAGCTCCTGCTAGCGTTTAGCATCAGCTCACAGTTAGCGCTAGCTCGCGATTAGCTGCTAATCGCTAATGATCTTATTCAAATGTATTTACAATGATACAATGTGCACGAAAGCAAATCAAAAACACAAGACATCACTTCATAAGACCAACTGTTTTGATATGAAATGTATATTGACCATAAACAACAAAAACGAACTGTCATTGGCTATAGGCTATTAGCAGGCTAGCCCTTCAAAGTGCTAACAAAGAGCTTATTAGGCCTCAACTCACCTGAGTTTCCACACAAATCGACACTGGCTGTCGTCTTCTAGTTTGGATTCACACAGGGGTTCTGCTAAAATAATAGTATGTTAACTAACATAGTTTGAGTATGGATAACAAGATTTGTAATGCTATTATGTACAACTTTAACAAGAACTGCTCGACCTTTTCAGTGAAATAGAGGGATAGAGGCGGAGTGATTCGTGCTACTCATCTCCCTGGGTTTACATTTTAGAGCGCTCCGTGCCGAAGCAACATGTATTCATACATATTAATAACATAAAGGGGTCTAGTAGAGGGGACCACAGAGGGGAAATGTTAAATTGATACAGCAAAGAGCCAAAGATAGCTTTATATTATTGTATTATTGTAATGCGTTTATATAGGGGTTAGTGGCTCCTCCATCACGTCTGCAGTTGGTGCAAAATGTAACAGCACAGCTTTTAAATGGCACACACGTATACACAAGAACATTTCCCCCATTTTAGCTTTACTCCACTGGTTTCCATACATTTAAGGATTCATTTTAAAATGATTTATTCACTCTTATATCCCTCAATGGACTTGTGCTATGCTACACCCCTGAACGCCCATCCGCCTTATAAGGTCAGCAGATCAACCCAGTCAAAGTCAAAGCTCAGAGATTCTCAAGAAATAGTCAAGGTTTTGACCCGTTTGAAGTTTTGAAAATTCTGACTTTTTCAAGAACACTTTTTTCTCAAAACCAAAAAACTTTTGGCCAGAAAATTCAAAATTCTGACTTTTTTTAAACTTCTGAGAAAAAACTCAAAATTATTTTTTATAAAAAGTCTTGACTTCCACAACTGAAAATAAAAAAAATATTTATAAGAATTCTAAGTCAAATTTCTGACTTTTTCAAACTTCTCGGTTTGTTTTTATGAGTTCTGAGAAACGGAACTAAATAATTCAGACATATTTCGAAGTTCAAAAAAATATGTTTTAGTTCTGAGAAAAAAGTTGGATAGTGGCAGAAAAAGTATTCAGATTCTTTACTAAGAGGATTAGGGCCACGCTTAACATTTTGAAAAAATATTGAATTTTGACTTATTTTTCAGAACAAAAAAACCCACAAGAAAAGTCTTAAATTCTGACATCAATAAATAGAAATGCTTGCAGCCTGCAGTTTCTCTCACCACCACCGAGGGGCAGTGCTACTTTAAAAACGCCCACAGTGTTCAGATTTCCAGCTGGACGTCACTCTGCATGCTCTCCTCACATCAGCTGCACAACATTCCTGATTTTATGCTAACCGGAATGTTTCCAAGCCCCAAATGTATGACCTGCCTGAACCCGGGGTGGGAGTTTATGAATGGACGGGCATTGTGCCGATGATGCAATAAGTTTGACCCCTTCGGTATGGGTCGGAACATTTCAGGGCAGTGTACTGAGAGAGCATAGTGAAGGTGCCCACATATACATCACAGGCAGATTTAATAGCCATATAGATAGAGATAGTGGAGCCTTCCATATGTAGAGGACATCATCTGTGGTCTGTGAACAAGGCAGAGAGAGAAAGAAGTGGATGTCAAAGAAACTGATCATAAATTAGATGATCAGGGACTTCCTTTCTTATGTAAGAGTGGTTGGATTTTAAGTTAATAATACAAACTCACTCACTTCATTATTGGGTTCTGTGTAACTTATAGGAAATACAAGTTGAGTTTTAAGGGGTAAATGGGGGGGAAGGGTTACATACACTCCAGAATTAAGCGGGTTCTTACTTGCTTTACTCTGCTACCAATTTTAATGTCAATAAGGCAAGTAGTTCATTCTCAGAATAAGACAAAAACAATAAAGTAATTACACTAAAATGGATTGACTTACATAATAAGAAAGTAGGGAGAGTGTAAACAGATTCATATGGGTAATACACCAACACACATACATATACACACACACACACCTGCACATCTTCAGTGCACACAGGGCTCCCTGAGATTCCTGCAGAGTCAGCTCTTCTTTGATGGGGCACCCTGAGTCCACTGCAGGTCAGACTAACAGACTCTGCCTGTGCTCGGTGTTAGCTCACCGCAAACAACAGTAGCACTACTGTATTTAAACATACCTGCCTACAGGGCTCTCTGTATACCTGCACAGAGACGTGTTACTGCACCAAACTGTGCACACACCTCGCCTCCACATGCTTCCCTGTTTGCACATGGCGCAGGTCTGCTTCTTGTGAAATACCTTGTTTTTATGACACGCTTAGAGAGTGTAACAGTCTGGATTCTGACCAAAGTACGAGTAAATGCACTGCAATGTGTGTGTGTGTGTGTGTGTGTGTGTGTGTGTGTGTGTGTGTGTGTGTGTGTGTGTGTGTGTGTGTGTGTGTGTGTGTGTGTGTGTGTGTGTGTGTGTGTGTGTGTGTGTGTGTGTGTGTGTGTGTGTGTGTGTGTGTGTGTGTGTGTGTATACAATTAAATAACATAAATTAAATAAAATAATAAAACTAATATTTGAAAACTGACCGCCTCTCTGGTTCCTCTCCTCTCAGATCACCATCCAGAGGGACAGCGGTCTGGATGTCAGCGCCCCGAAACACGGAAAGATCGACGCAAACAACGATCCTCACGTCGGAGGAAACCAGTGGGCGGGAGGCACAGGTAACAGAGACTCTGACTGACTCTCAGAGGTGGGAAGTAGTGGAGTACAAATACTTAGTTACTGTACTTAAGTACATTTTTCTGGTATCAGTACTTTACTCCACTACTTATTTTTCTGACGACTTTTTTACTTTCTACTTCTTACATTTTGAACACAAATACCTGTACTTTCTACTTCTTACATGTTGAACCCAAATACCTGTACTTTTTACTTCTTACATGTTGAACCCAAATACCTGTACTTTCTACTTCTTACATTTCCCAAACAGGCTGGTTCCTTTAGTTTGAATGTGTGTTTGGTGGCGTGATCATTATTATTTAGAGTCATTGCGTGCCTATTGATTTGAACACGATCCGTGTATCCATCATTTCCTGGTCTTCTCTAAAGAAGAGGGACCAATGAAAACGTTGTCATGTTGCCGTTGTTCAGCATGGAAACATTCATTAGCTAACAATGACATTATTGTTCTATTAATATAAAGGGAGGTCAGGTACTCTTTAAAACAGCTGCTAGTTATGGGTACTTTTTACTCAAGTACATTTCAAAGCCCATACTTCTTTACTTTTACTTGAGTAAAGAAGTTTAGTCAGTACTTCTACTTTCACCAGAGTATTTTTAAACATGAGTATCTGTACTTCTACTTGAGTAAAGGATGTGTGTACTTTTGCCATCTCTTACTGACTCAGCATCACGCAGGAATCCCTTAAATCCACCACATGCTGATTAAAATCTGTGATGACACTTCACAAACATCACTATGATTGATGGCATGTTAGGAAGTGTAGATATGAGAGAGAGGAAGTGCTTATTGCCCCTGGTCAAGGCACTCAGTCTCCCTTCCTTCGAATCAAAGGTTTGGATTAGTGTTTGTCCATAATAGTTGGAAAAGACAATAATTGTGATTATGATTTAGAGTTTCACTTGTTTAGCATACTTTTTTTTGGTCAATATCTATCTGTTTTTCACTGTTAGTCATATTAAATTTGAAGTAATGACCTTGAACTTCAGGAAATTGAGGGCATTTTATCAGTTAAACAAGAATCCAATGATAATCTAAAACAAAATAATTAAATAGTTCAATAAATAGTTGGGAAAAAGCTAGATTTCCAGCCATGGTTGCAGACAAAAAGTGCTTTAAACAAATGTGATTGGTTCAAGATTAAATGATGTCTTTCGTCAGAATCTTAGATTAATCTCAGAACTCAAAGAATCACCTTTGGTCGGATCTCCTTCTTTTTACATGTGACATTATTATATTGTTACAGTATACTTAAGACATGAAAGATAAAACGTATAAGAAAGTGCAAGAAGAAGATATTGCAAGGGATATAAAGCTGCCAGTAAAAATGCAGGAATACGTGACTATGAAAAAGGTTACAAATACTGTTGAGTGAGATAAAAAACTGCAGATTTGATGTATAAACAAATCAACTTGATGCCTCTTTATGGAGGACTTCATCACTAAAACGTTCCCTTGCAGGTGGCAGAGACACGGCGGGGCTCGGGGGGAAAGGAGGTCCCTACCGGCTGGATGCAGGACACAAAGTCCACCAGGTAAGAAGCCAATCAGTTCACAAATATAACAATACCGTGAGCCAAAGATAATAACATAGAGGACCAAGAACTGAGCCTTGGGGGACTCCACTAATAAATTAAATCCCTGTTAACTTCTGGAGGGATCCCAACTTCAGTCAAGTCAAGAACCAACTGGAATTTAAAGCTATTCCCACCACCATACATCTTAATACAGTGGCGAGCCGTGACTTTTATACCTAGGCCCTCTGACCCCCCCCCCACTTCCCTCGAAAAGAAAAGAAAAGTTATTACGTCACAGCATATACTTCAGCGGAATATCAAAACAACGGCCCGGGGTCCAAACGCATCAATGACAGCGACCCTCTACCACACAAAACAACACCTGTACATACTGTAACCCAATTTGTGTTCTTTGAAATCGAAAAGGATATTACATTGTGTTTGTTACTTTCGTTGCAGTTGTGTCTTAAGTATAATTTGGCTTGGCTTCCTATTTTGTGGACATGCTTTTATTTTGAAGGCGAGTTTAAGCTGTTGACAGGAAGTTGTTGTTGCTATGGAAACAAGAAAAGCTTCACAGCGGGCGGAACTTGTCATAAAGTCTGCGATAATAAAACCCACCCATTTAGAGGGAAGATATGATTGGTCAATTGTACTGTCATTTGACATTACTCTCTCCTTCAGTTACTATAGCGGGCCCTCTGTGAATTCACAGCAGGACCACCAATCAGCTCACAGTACCTCGCAGAGACGAGCTTCTTTAATTTAACCCTTCACATTCCAACAGAAACTGAATAGGCGGATTCGAAGGATTTATTTCTTTGGAAATGTTATTTTAAATACAATTAAATCAAGTTATTTTGGTAAAACTAATGAAAAATATAACTAAAAGAAATATTTAAAAAAAATATATTCCAAAAAATATATTTTTTTAATGTTTTAAATATTATTGTAGAATATCTTAGAACCTCAGAGGCTCGCCACTGTCTTAATAAGGAGACCCAGAGAACGGTCTACCTCACCTCTTTGATGACGTCTCCGACGATCGATCATGCCTGAAGGATACGAGCTATAGTCAGCTTTCCCCCCTCCACCTTAAACGTCACACCCTGAAACCCAATTGTATTTATTCTGATGTAAACTGCTTAAATCACAACTTTCAGGAAAGAGGACAGGGCTCAGATTTAACTCATGAAATGCTTTTATAGCAGACATCGGATCAGAAAGTGTCTCAGCTGGGATTTGATCTGTGATGTTTCCTACCAGGTGTCCCAGGCTGAGAAAGACGCCGTCCCAGAGGAGGTCCGCAAAGCAGCCCGCGAGATGGGAGAGAAAGCCTTCAGAGAACGGTAGATCACACACACATACACACACACACACACACACACACACACACAACACACACACACACACACACACACACACACACACACACACACACACACACACACACACACACACACACACCACACACACACACACACACACACACACACACACACACGCACACGCTTTGCATTTATCCTAAAATTGCATTTGTTATTTTCCACAGAAGCGTCAGAAGGTTGCATTTAAATACTTGCCTGTTTTTAAAACAAATCTGATGTTTTTGCTGAAAAGCATGGAAAAAATGTGAGAAAACCTGCGAAAACCTGCAGTGTTTGCAATAAATGTAGATGATCTGCAGCAATTATGACCTGGTTTTGGAGGTTTTGTATTTTAAATCTTACGTCAGATCCTTTATCTATGAAAGAGTTCTGTAAAGGCCGAAGCTAGCATTGAGAAATGTCTGAATGTTCATCCTCCTCAACACAGCAGACCCGCTATGTACTTTCATAACATTTAAGAAAGACACAACAATGTCAAGCACGTGTTTAATCATGTTGTCTGTGATCGGGAAGTCCTCAGCAGATGAGTCCAGATAACTCATATCCAACATATTGTGTGCTTTAAATGCAATGTGTGTTTAGTCTAAAACATCCAATGAAGTCATGTGCCTCTCCTCTCTCTGTGTGTTTCCCTCAGGCTGAAGGAGATCAATATGAGTGAGTACGACGCTGCTATGTACGAGCGGTTCTCCAGCGCCGTCAGCAGGCAGGTCCAATCTCTGCGCATCGTGCTGGACAGCCTGCAGGTCAGCATCACACACTGTAGCACAGAAACACCAGACAAAACAGAAAGCATTCATATCTAGATGTTTGGGTGGATTCTACGAAGTCTTTGTCATCTGAGAGATAAATAAACATGTCAAACAAACAACTGTTTACACCATATGTGATACTAAGGTGTCAAGAAATACCAAACATTGTGTAAACAGTACAAAATTATATAGATTTTTTAACGGGTGAGCATTTGGATTGTTCTCTTGTTTTAAGCATGCTATTTGGGCAAGACAATATTAAAAATTATGGTATAGTCACTTAAAGGTGGGGTAGGTAATTCACTTCAGAACACTTTTGTTATATTCCATGGAATGCTCTTAACATCCCGATAGCAATGAATATATTAAATGCTTTGACAATAAATACATACAAATATTTAGTCTGTGGAAGCCGTGGCTGTAAAAAGCACGACCAATCATCTGAGCCGGCCCGGCTAAAATAACTGGATGGCCTACCTGCCTGTCAGCCTTCCATCTGTGCACAAACTTATCTCGTGCCCTCATTGGTCATGTGCGCGTTCGTGTGTGTTGGAGGAGGGGCTCTGTAAGGAAGTCTGAAGGAAGACGCAGATTTTTTCCGGTTGTGTACTTTCAAATTCTAGCGCACTCGAGCTGGTTTCTCCATCTTACCTACCCTACCTTTAATTTTATAGTATATTTTCAATTTACACAAAAAAAAAGTTGTTCAACTTTATGATTCCAACACACCCAGCATGCATCAACCAAGATCTCCTCAAAGAAGCTCAAACAAAGACAGGAAAATCTAAACCATAATAATAAAATGGAGACAAAATCACTTCCTGGGATCTTGCTTATTGTTCTCTCAACCAATCAGGACGCTCCTTGGGGACAGCGCCCCCTCCTTCCTGGGGTAGTTTTAGGTCATCTCGACATTAACCTGTTAAGCCCGAGAGACCCCGGTACCGGGGCACTCCGCAACATCTTGCAGGAAACAGTGTCTGAGGGCATGTTCATTTAATAAACTATGAATGTTTTAT
Source organism: Trematomus loennbergii (assembly GCA_012861695.1). Lineage (NCBI taxonomy): Eukaryota > Metazoa > Chordata > Actinopteri > Perciformes > Nototheniidae > Trematomus > Trematomus loennbergii. Next base: position 79,670 of record JAAOOA010000377.1, read on the forward strand.
ATCCATGTAACGGGAAGAAACTCATCTAACTGATCATTTTTATTTATTTTTCAAAAGAAAACCCACAATGCTAACACTGAGCCTCTGAATTAGCAACGAGCGAAAAATGCCAACAGATTACTGCACCGAAAATCACTCACAAAACCTTATTATTTATCTTTTCTCCACATCCATGACATCGTTTCACATCGTGAGGTGACACAGAATCGATGGGTACCCTCATTATCACTGAATTATACGAAATGGCGACGTTATAAGCAAAAACAGCATCAAAACATTTGACGCTAGGTAGCTAAAAATGCTAACAAGGTTACCTTGGCTCTGTAGTCTTCAATGGCATTAAAACGATAAAAACGCTGCTGAAGTTAATCCATAGGTTAATCCAATGTGTCTGTGTCCTTTGAAATGATTTCTGATATCCATGAGCAATGAGACGGATAATCCATGCTATTCCGTTTCTAGATGTCAGAGCTAGAGTGGCTCACTCTAATGCAAAATACATGCGCAAAGCCCCCACCTTTTTGTTTCACAATGAGTGTGTGTGGGGGACTCACCCTTCGATTCTATTGGCTCTAACGGTCAGAAAGAGGTGTCAACCATCAAAATCGAGCAAGGGGGCCAGAGATATGGAAACAATTTTTTTCCACCCAAATCACCTCAGAGGTGGGGTGTTTTGGCTAAACCTCTCTAAAAAGGTCAAATGTCACTTGTTTTGCATCAATCTTGATACAGGGTACTTATTATATGTTGTACTTTGGATTCCTAAAGCTTTTAGTCTACTAACCCATCATCCAAGGGTAGTTTCACTATAAGTAAAAAAGAATTTTGGACGGACACTATAATTTACAGTTTTTTACTATGTAAAATCTGAATTTTCTTAAAAAAAAACATCTATATTGATTCTGACTTTTCTACATCCAACTCACAGGTTTATCATTACTTTGAAAAAAGATTATTAATTAACCCTTTTAGAAGGGAAGATATGGTCATTTGTTCTGGGAATGTCATTTTCGAGCCTGAGACCTGAAAAACAGGCTCAGGGCTTAGAGGTTAAAGAGTCCTCTCCTGCTGATGTTCAGGTGTATATCAGTATGTAGAGGTTAAGGAATACAATCTAGTGAACCTGGCCGACAGAACATAAAAAGTTGAGACGTCACAAAATTGGTAGATAACAATGAGTTGACCATTTCATTATTAAGGTTAGATTTTCCTCCCTTTGTTTGAGCTTCTGAAGGGAAATGGGGTTGATGCATCGTGTGGTGTGTGTGTGTGTGTGTGTGTGTGTGTGTGTGTGTGTGGTGTGTGTGTGTGTGTGGTGTGTGTGTGTGTGTGTGTGTGTGTGTGTGTGTGTGTGTGGTGCGTGTGTGCGTGCGTGCGTGCGTGCGTGCGTGCGTGCGTGCGTGCGTGCGTGCGTGCGTGCGTGCGTGCGTGCGTGCGTGCGTGCGTGCGTGCGTGCGTGTGTGTTTCCATCCAGGTGTTTGCAGCCACGCCACCGTTGGCTTTGAACACGAACGTTGCTCATTGTTTGTTTTGGTCCTTTGAGCCCCGGGCTTCTTTCCCTCTGTGAGGATCATGGAGATTATACCAAGTCATCTTATTTTCTATCATACCTGAGGAGTGATGTGTGTGTTTTCAGGCCAAAGGGAAGGAGCGTCAGTGGCTGAAGAACCAGGCTCTGGGAGAACTGGACGACGCTAAAATCATCGATGGACTGACCGGAGAGAAAGCTATCTACAAACGCAGAGGAGAGCTGGACCCAGAGGTGTGTGTGTGTTAATACAGATGTTGTTCTTTGTGTTTGTTATTTCTGTCTATAATCTTTTTTTTTTTTTCAATATTCACAGATATTATAAGCATTATAAATACATAAAAAATATCTGATGCAAAAAATATACAAAGGCAGATGCTAAAAAATACATATTTAACAGTATTTTATGAATTCCTGGTAACAGTTTTAGGCAGTAAATGATCATTCTTGAAGTGTGAATATTGTTTTAATAGAAATATAATAATTCTGTGTGTGTGTGTGTGCAGCTGGGCAGTCCCCAGCAGAAGCCCAAGCGTCTGCGGGTGTTAGCGGATGTTTCCGGCAGCATGTACCGCTTCAACGGAGTGGACAGACGGCTGGAGCGCTCCATGGAGGCCGTGTGCATGGTGATGGAGGGGCTGGAGAACTACGAGCACAAGTTCAAGGTGAGACCATCACTACTAACACCATGACAGAAACTGTGCTGTGTTTGCAGATTTTTCTCTTACTTAAAGTGTTTTTCACGCTACACAGGTCCTTTAAAGTGTTCTTAAGTATACAGTACTTGAGAAAATGCATGTTGATTTCCAGCACTGATGTTAACTTTGTGCTGTGTTTGTTGATGTGTCTCTTACTTAAAGTGTTTTTACGCAGGTCCTCTAAAGTGTACTTCTTAAGTAGTACTTGTGAAAATGCACGTTGATTTCCACCAGTGATATTAACTTTGTGTTGGCAGATTTTGCTCTTAATTCAAGTGTTTTCTTTTCCACGCAGTACGATATCGTGGGGCACTCAGGCGACGGGTACGACATCGAGCTGGTCAGAGCGGATAAAGTCCCCAAAAACAACAAAGAGAGACTCAAAGTCCTCAAGGTACAGATTCATATCAGTCTGCTTTGTTACTGTGCACCTGTTGTTCTCTCACACACAAACACCCTGAAGACAGGGTTTGGTATTGTTGCATTTATTTCCTTTTTTCCCTAGATAACTAGAACATTTCCACAGTTGTTGTTGTTGTCAGAGATGGGGTCGTTACTAAAAAAAAGTAATATATTACACTACTTCGTTACTCTCTACATAAAGTAACTCATTACTTTACTCGTTACTTTACTCGTTACTTTACTCGTTACTTTACTCGCAGGGCCGGCCCGCCCCTCCCTACAGGCAGATCACGCAGACTGCTAAAGTTTCAAATGTTCTCTTTAGTTCAGTTTCCATTGTCGCATAAGACTGATCCAGATAGCTCTGACCATGGCTGTCCTCTGTCTCCTGCTATCTGTATTTTGCGCAGTATATCTCTGAACGATGCGATGGTGATTCCACTGTGCAAATGGGCAACATTACCTCTACTATGAAGGATGCTCCAAGCCTGTCCATCTCTGCTTTGGTTACCGGTCCTCCAAATTCTAATTGTTGCTGCTTCGGAGTCGGCGGCGGCGCACTCACAACATCCTCACTCTGGGTTTGGGGGTCCTTAGCTATTAGCTTCACCTTAGCATGTGTTCTTTGCAGGTGTTTGTTGAGGTTTGACGTGGTGTTTACAGCAGTGGATAACAGCTTCTGGCCTGGACACAGTTTGCACCTCACCGTCACATTCCTGTCTATTCTTCGGACAAACTCAAAATAATGGGCATACCTCCACCCCTCGAAAGTTATCGCTGACTCTGCCATGTTTATGCAGCACTGCACGTGGAGATGTGGACGCGCAAGTCGCGCAGATTACGTACATATAAACCTGCGGTGGAAACCCCTCTTGTCTGTCAGTGTGATTATGACTGATTTTATAAAAGTAACGAAGTAACGCGTGTCGGGGCAATGTTAGTAACTGTAGTGTGATTACTGAATTATAAAAGTAACGCGTTACACTACTCCGTTACCGACAAAAGTAATATTATTACCCAACTCTGGTTGTTGTTTCCTCTGCTATGTAGATCTTTCAAATGTTTTGAATTTTTTTGGTAACTTTATTGAACTGACCCTCAAATATACATTTTCAAATCAGCCCATGAGTATCTGTTTTCTGCTTTTTCCCTTATTAACCACAAGATAGCCTTAGAACATTGGGTTTTTTATGCATACGTTTTCATTTTCCTCTGGTTTATAGCCATTCTGATTTATATAAATTAAATTATATATCTATATTTGTTGAATAACCCTCTAAGTACATTCCTCACAGTAGTTTGAAGCCTCTGGTACTCCATCTTATAGCCAAACGTCTCCACCTGTGATGCCTAAATGATTTCTACATCCTTCTCTTTCTCTCTCTGCAGACGATGCACGCTCACTCTCAGTTCTGCATGAGTGGAGACTTCACTCTGGAGGGCACAGACTCCAGCATCAAGGAGTTAGTGAAGGAGGAGGCAGACGAGCACTTTGTGGTCGTGCTCAGCGACGCTAACCTGGAGCGATACGGCATCCGGCCCGAAAGATTCGCTCAAGTCCTGACCTCCGACCCCCAGGTCAACGCCTTCGCCATCTTCATCGGGTCCCTCGGAGATCAGGCCGAAAGGTGAGGAGGGGGAAAGAGGAGATGAGGTTGTGGGTAAAGTAGAGGGTGAACATTAGGAAGGCTAATGAGGAAGTGTGAAGAATTAGTGATAGGGTAAAAAGCCAAATAAGATAATGATTACAGCAATAGGAAGAGAGGAGAGAGGAGAGGGGGAAAGAGGTGAAGAAGAAAGGTGAGGAGGGGGAGACAGGGTTGGTGGACTTAGGTAGAGGGTGAAAATAAGTTAAAGGCAAGTTTACTGTAATAGCATGTGTCAAAAAACAAAGAAAAGCATTAATAGATAAAAAGCCAAGAGAATACACATTTTAAATGTATAAAACACAATAATGAACATAACAATGCAGTGTAAGATATGAATGGCTATTTAATTTAAATAAATAATAGGCAGCGGCAAAATGAAGGCTTCAAATAAGCACAGAAGGAAATGATCAGTGAGAGGGTTAAAAAACAAAATACGGCAAATACGGATAATGATGACAGGAAGTGGAATAAAAACAAAAGGAAAGGGAGAATAAGTAGTAAATGAAAGAGGCCAAGAAGACTGGACTAATGCTGTTTCTCATTCGAGTATATCTGTACTTACATTTTCTGTTTCGAGTGCATCCAATTTCGTATCTGGCTAAATTAGCTATAATGACCTGGATGCTGCGCTCATAACGGCCCCACATGTTTCACTTCTTCCACTATATCATTGCCTTCTTGTCTGTGTAAAATAATTGTATCTTGAAAACACAAAACTATCTAAAATACAAGTTGAACATGTGTTTCATTTACTTTTTAATAGACATGCCATACTGGTCTAAAAACAAATGGCACTGTTAATTTGATAAGGTTATTTGAGCAGTCTGATTTGATATCGAAAATTATATTGTGCTAAATAGCTAGCTATCAAGCTAACAGCGGCTATTGTCACAGCAGCTATGTGCAATTTGAGATATTGGTACACGCTCTAAATGCATATAATGCACAAGTTTTCACAGTGTACGAATGGAGACACAGAGTACAGTAAGTGACAAGGAGATGGAGACCATGCAGAGACCAGGATTTAAGTGAGTTAATTTAAAGTGGACCTATCATGCTATATTTGAATAATATAGTGTAGGATCATACCTATATAAGGCATATTTATATATATTTTTTCAAAATACCAAACAGATCATGCATTTTAGCCATGCCTCATTTTGCTCAATTTGAAAATGTTTAGCTCTGTTTTGCAAGGGCTGATTCTGTGAGAACAGCACCACCTACAGGCCTGGCATATGTACTACAGCGTCTCCAGCGCTTTCGAACGGCAATGGCCGTGGCTGTCTCCTCCTGATTGGTGGAGTTGGCCCAATAGCCGTAGCGCCACCGTCCTGACGTCAGGACAGTGTTCAAATCTGGATCAGTTTTTATCAGATCCGTTGCAGCCCCTTTTTTAGAGATTTGGGTATGGAGGAAAATAGAGAGGGTTGTGTTTTCTGACACTTGGTGAGTTCCCTGGAACACCGGGGACACATATTCATGTAGAAAAGACGTACAAAAGTGCATTTTGCATGATAGGTCCCCTTTAACAGGTTGCTAAAGTTACACCACTCAAAGTTGAATGTAGCCACTCATCCAAAAGCAATAAAGAACAGCGAGCCTTCAAAGTGCAGCAGAACAATGGTCTCTGAGGGAGCGACTCTGAACCCTCCTCATGTTCCTCTGATGATCCTCCTGACCTTTGTTGTGACACCCAGATGACTTTAGCCTCTCTGAGAAGCTGCTGACTGCGTGGGTAGAGTCACAGATTCAAACACCTTCAGGAGGAAAGTGACCTGTTCAGAAACAACTCATGACTCTGTGTCGTCAGTGGAGTCAGATCAGGAGAGCAAGAGGAGTAAAAGAGGCCTCTGACCTTTAAAGACAGAAACAGGAAATACTCAATCAGAACAGTAACGAAAGACAGTTAAATACTTATTTACATAAATGATTACCAAACCGTTTGAGACCCACTACTTAGACTAAAGTGAACTATCTAAACCTCAGAGAGTCCTTCACCTCACTGAGCTGTAGTTATCAGCCTCTCAGTCTGACAGGAGAGGACTCTCCCTCCACCTCTTTCATAACAGCGCCTAGCACGCTCGTGAACTGTTAGCGCCGGAGCCTCGTAGCGGGGAAACTGTGGCGCGCATCATTTTACAACTAAAGACACAGCTACAAAAAACGCAGCATGTGCACGGCTCATGTGTACGGCTCGTGCGGCTCATGTGCACGGCTCTGAGAATCTGCCTTGGTACAAAGTAGCAGTGAAAACATGGGACGGAGTTTCATTGATTTGGGCGTTCTCTCAATAAGCAAGTGGGAATGGATTTGATAATGAAGCCTGACACAGCGCTCTACAGAGAGCGGCGAGTGGATAGACCGATGCACGGACTTTCCGCATAGTAAAAGTGGGGGGGTCTAACTAATCATTTTAAAAGGTGGGGGGGACTGTCCCACCCTCATATAATGGCTGTGTCGCCCATGCTATCTAGTACCGATCCACCCAACAAACAAGCTCTTGTTTTTTTGTCTTTTGAAACGATTCTGTTGCCAGTCTCTGTTTTTAACCTCCCATCTTTTTTCTTTTTTTCCGTTTCCATTCAGACTCCAGAAGACCCTTCCAGCGGGCAGATCCTTCGTTGCCATGGACACCAAACAGATCCCCCAAATCCTGCAGCAGATCTTCACGTCTACGATGCTGTCCAGTGCCTGAGACTGACTTCTTATCTCACACAATAAAAAAACTCAAAATCATATCTGCAAGCACGGAGAAACCTGTCAGACTTAAAACCACTTTCTGTATCAGATTATTCATTTGATCTGAGCTGTATCAGAGCTGAAGACTCGCCTTGACGGGATCTTTTTATTATCTTACAGATGGCCTTCAGCAGAATCTAAGTGTTAGCGTGACAGAGTAATGTTTAACAGGGAATAGTGTGTATCGTCCGCATAATGACAAGCACTGTGTGGTAACTACAGTGACATAATGACTGCCTGGAGCCTGGCTCAGACCCCATGTGGGGATCAAACGCTCGCCATAACCTGTTGTTATTTATGTGTTTTGGGGCTGACCCTTGCCGACACACACACACACACACACACACACACACACACACACACACACACACACACACACACACACACACACACACACACACACACACACACCACACACACACACACACACACACACACACACACGTCTCCGTCCTGCTTTTAGGTTATGAGCAACTTTACCCAGAAGGGAAGGGAGGTTGTGAACTTGGAGCGGCCCTCACTCATTTGGACTTCCTCCTCATTAATCGTCTGTCACACACACACAGAAAAAGACACACACAAACACCTTCAACCCTGCAGGAAAGATTAGTGGGAAATTCTCTGACATGTCCGTGTTGCTATGTCTCAATTTGGATTCTTCCCTTACTAAACTGCCTCGTAGTGTTGTCTCAAACTGCTCACATTATCATATACAATAGCAAAAAAGAGTGGTGCAGTAGAAACAAAATTATGTATGCTGATTCGAAAATTAGCATTTCATTATAATCGCAGAATGTATATAACGTTTATGACACCTACATGTTTTGTTCAGCAGGATAATCTCCATATATTAACACCACTAGATTAAAAAGCTAACGTTAGGCTTAAAGGAGCTACAGGACGGTCACATGACCTCACGTCACCCCCGTGTTTAGTTGTGTGTGTTGAGAGATAAACTTCCCACAGACCTGTGTTTTATTGTATTTCTGCTCTCTGACATCATGCTGTGCAGTCATTCATGTCAGTGGTTCCTCACAGCCTCGTGCATCCAATACTGTGTCAGATTCCCCTCCGGTTGAAATACTCCGTGTCTGATCAATGTGATCAATACAACAGCCTGTCTAACTATCAGCCTGCATTGATCCTCTCTGAGTTTTCACACTTTGACCCTCTGCTCTGTTTGTTGGAAGGAACTAAAGTAAAAACATGACTGTAGATATTATTCCTTCATCATGTTTGCAGTTCTTCATGATTGAGAATGTACTGTATGCATTTAAAGTGATTATCTAGATTTTGAATTATTTTAGCCTTATTTAATTGTACATTTGTATAACTTATACATAATGTAATGTATACACTTTTAATAAATCATGTTAACATTGCTCGTTGATTCTCCATGTGTGTGCTATTGCCTGATTGATACTCATAATAGAAATGGGTCATTGAAGGTGAATTGATTTATATATTTAGTTTAGGCAAGTTATTTTTGATATATTTCATATTTGACGTTAGTAAATAGTCTATCTGTCTGCATGTGAGGCTCACAAAGTTGCGTCATTGTTTTTTGTCATTAAGCCAAGGAAATATGTTGCATTTAAGGGAATTGCGTCTGTAAAGTCCTTATAAAGTAAAAAGTCCTTGATTTTGATGAGTAATAGGATGTGTGAACACTAATTACTGCTGTCTAAAAACGTAGCTCAGAAATCTCTAGATTTGATAATTTTACATTTTTCACATCACTTTTTTGTTTTGTTTCTCTGACATGTTAAACTAAACCTACTGGATTATTTAGAAAATACTTTGTTGAGAAGCTTAAAACACGGCATATTTTTCTTGTTTTTTGGAGATTTCTGCAGAACATTAAAGCTTAAAATTGGGCATTTGAGTAAATATTTAGTTATATTTACATGTGAAAGTGCCATTAACGACCTAATCATGCTCCATAATCCAAGTTATTACAAGCAATCTGTATTATTAAAGAGATAAAGACATTTTGAATAACAACCAGTGGTGAACCGTCAGGGCCTTCAAGGTATTCAGAGAATACCCTGGAACACTCAGAAGTAGTTATACTGATGCCACTCTCGTCACATTAGTATGCATAAAAAGTGACAGGTGGTGTGACAGGTCACACCTACTACTACGTATGCTAATGAGCCCCGTTGATATGCTAATGAGCCCCATTGTTCGAGGTGTTATCGTGTGTAGGTGTGATATCACAGATAGGTGTGATATCCTTTGATGTGAGGGGGGAGGTGTTGTAACATGTAGGTGTGATATCACACCGGCGTGTTATAAGCCTTTGATGTCAATCTAATTAGCCCTTGATGTCAATCTAATTAGCCCTTTGATGTCTGTCCTTTGATGTAAGGGGGGTGAGGTGTTGTAACATGCCGGTGTGATATCACACCGGCGTGTTATAAGCCTTTGATGTCAATCTAATTACCCTCTGAAGTCTGTCCTTTGATCAGTGTTTGTAACTAGTGTTAATTTAGGTAGTCTCTTTGAAGTTGTGTGAGACTGTCTCCCATCACACACATCCCCTCCCACCCCTCCCCTCCCCCAGCCTGTCACCTCCTGATTTTGCTATTAGCCATTAATTTTCACTCACTAAGTCACCTAAAACTTTTATTGTCCTCTCTAAATTAGATTAGTTTTAATATGATTTGTGTTAACTAAGGATGTTCTCTTTAGTTGTATGGCTTGCGAACTAATGTTTAATGACTTTATTAACTACAACAAAGTCTCTCTGAAGAGGGTAATAATAATTAAAGATCTTAATGACCCCATGGTATTGTCTTTTATTGTTTAATTACTTTATTAACTATAAGGAAGATTTACTGGTGTGCTTCCCTAGATGATGTAAATAGTCCAAGTGCCATGGTAGGGGGGACATTACAGAACTCAGGAGTCCGCCCTTTGAGGGTTGTTAACATTAATGCTTTTTTGCTTTTGTTTTTGTTACTAAGATACTTTTTAGATACACTTTTGAAGTGAGCAACACTTTACAACTGGTAGAAAGTTAAGTACTTTGTATGGAATTGGGTTTTCTTTAGAGCTGTTTTCAGTGAGACAATGCCGTTTCTGATCATTTTAAGTTTCAAGTTTCAAGGCTTTATGGCATATGCCCATTAGCTACAGTGTAGATATGTCAATGAAAACATAGGTCACAGGCTCCTCCAACAGTGCTATATATATAGCACATAAAACAGATAAAATACTGCAATAGAATGTTTTGATATGACAGATTTGTGCGTAATTCTCTCACAAAGGAACTGTAAGATACACGTTTATGTATGCAAAAAGTTAAAACTAGATAAAATGAAATACTTTGTCTAAATAGATGTTATTTAAGAATGTGACTCTAAAAGGCAAGTTTGTTATTTTAACACTTTTCTACTGACACTAGGCGATTTAGCTTTTAGGTCAGAGGGTGAATACAGGTATACTTGGTCATAGTATTTGGGGTGAGGTGAGGTGTTATCACGTGCAAGTGTGATATTCCCCCCTGTAGTCGATCCTTTGTTGTCTAATCTAATTAGCCTTTGATGTAACACATTTATTTTCTTAAAGACTGTGACTCTAAAAGGCAAGTTTATGATTTTAAACACTTTTCTACTGACACTCGGCAGATTTAGGCTTTTTTCTCTTGCCAAGATACTTTTAGATACACTTTGAGGTATGCAAAAAGTTAAAACTAGAAAATCAAATACTTTGTCTAAATAGATGTTATTTAAGAATGTGACTCTTAATGGCAGCTTTTTGATTTTAGTAAGACAATCCAGCTAAACAATGTCGTTTTTGATGACTTTACTGATTTTTTCTTTTTTTCTTGTCTCTTAAGCACGGCGGTCCCCCATTGGACCCCTACCACGTTTTGTTTTCGAGATAATGTCTCAGGGCTTCTTAACATTTATGAAACTATTAATGTGTAGCACCAGATTAACGGGAAGAATCTCAGCTAACTGAAGATATGAACCATTTTTACCCAAACAAAACACAAGTCTCATAAGAAGGGTCTAAATCAGTGGTTCTCAACTGGTCAGGCCTCGGGACCCACTTTTTACTTGGTCAATACATTGCGACCCAACATTTTGAAGCACTCAAATCTATTCAACAAAAAATCCTGCTGTAAGATATACGCTTTTGAGCATACAATATTAATAAAAGTGAAGTACAGTGCATATATCCCTTATATCCCTTCACAGAACTAAAGTATGCTTTTAAAAAAGGTTTAATGAGATGATGGAATCAAAGCTGAACTATATAAAAAGGCACACATGCTGAAACCCAACCCCAGCAGGGGGGTCTGGGGGGATTCTCCCCCAGGAGATTTTTAGAAATACTAACATAAACTACGCATTCTGGTACACTCTGAGAAGAAAATCGGGCCTTCAAAATAAAAGTTTGAGTTTTTCGCACTGCGCACACAATTCAAGATAAAGATACCCTTATTACTTATCGTAGCTGCACATACAATATAGCCTATTAAAGCTGAGACTCCACTGATTATTTAGGTATAGTATCATCACTGAGCGATCCGAACTTGCGACAGGGGAAGCAAACACAGACATCACAACACGTACCTTTACGGAGCTTTTACGGCAGATCGTCTCACCGTAGCTGTCAATTAGGTCAAAAGACGTGTTCAATGGCATTAAAACGAAATAATTTTTTTTATTTATAATCCATAATTCAATTTTTTGTGTAAAAATCGAGCGGAAAAGTTAGCTGCTAATGGTAGCCACCAGAGTGTATGCAGCTTCCGGTTTGGTAACGCGTCACTCTCACTCCTTATTTGTTAACGTGTTGGTGTATATAACTTTCCCTCGATTCCATTGGCTCTAGCGTTATAAAGAGATTTCATTCATCAAAATTGAGCAAGAGGGGCCAGAGATAGGTCAAATCCACCCAAATGACCCCAGAAGTGGGGTCTTTGGCTAAATCTCTCGAAAAAGGTCAAATTTCACTTGTTTTGCATCTATCTTGATACAGGATACTTATTATATGTTGTACTTTGGATTCCTAAAGCTTTTAGTCTACTAACCCATCATCCAAGGGTAGTTTTCACTATCTGTAAAAAAGAATTTTTGGACGGACACTATAATTTACAGTTTTTTACTATGTAAAATCTGAAATGTCTTTAAAATAAAAAACATCTATATTGATTCTGACTTTTCTACATCCAACTCACAGGTTTATCATTACTTTGAGAATAAGAGATTATTAATTTAACCCTTTTAGAAGGGAAGATATGGTCATTTGTTCTGGGAATGTCATTGTCGAGCCTGAGACCTGAAAAACAGGCTCAGGGCTTAAGAGGTTAAAGACTGTGACTCTAAAAGGCAAGTTTGTGATTTTAACACTTATTTACTGACACTAGGCAGATTTTGGCTTTTTTCTCTTGCCAAGATACTTTTAGACACACTTTGAGGTATGCAAAACCTTAAAACTAGAAAATGAAGTACATTGTCTGATTAGATTTTTTCTTAACCTGTTACACACCATCCCCCCGGTACCGGGCGGATAAACGCGTCATTTGCAGGAAACAACGTCTAAGGAATCTTAATATTGAATAAAACTATGAATGTGTTATATCCATGTAACGGGAAGAAACTCAGCTAACTGATCTTTTTAATTTTTTTTTTTCAAAAAAACCCCACAATGCTAGCACTCAGCCTCTGAATTAGCCTCGATCGAAAAAACGTAACCTACAAAGGCACTTAAACTCACTCATAACTCCCTTATTACTTATCCTAGATGCACAGCCAACCACTCGTTTTTGGTGTCCTGGAGACACTGAATCTGTGTAAAAAACCTCAACACTCAGTGATAAACATTCGCGACGCTATAAACGAAAGCGTACATCATCACATGTGGAGCTAAGTAGCTAAAAAACGTAAACATGGCTTACCTTGGTCAAAAGTGGTCTTCAATGGCATTAAAACGATAAAAAAACGATGCTGCAGTTAATCCATAGGTTCATCCTATGTGTCTGTGCCTTCTTTGAAATTATTTCTGATAATCCATAAGCAATAAAACGGCTTTTTAATTTCCAAATTCCAGAAGGAGACATTCTTCCACTTTGCTTTCGATTTCCACACGCGAAGCGCCCACATTTTTTCTTTACAATGTGTGTGTATGTGAGCCTCCCTTCGATTCTATTGGCTCTAACGGTCACAAGGGTGTGTCAACCAACCAAATCGACCAAGGGGGCCAGAGATAGGTCAAATCCACCCAAATGACCCCAGAAGTGGGGGTTTTTGGCTAAATCTCTCTAAAAAGGTCAAATTTAACTTGTTTTGCATCAATCTTGATACAGGGTACTTATTATATGTTGTACTTTGGATTCCTAAGCTTTTAGTCTACTAACCCATCATCCAAGGGTAGTTTTCACTATCTGTAAAAAATAATTTTTGGACGGACACTATAATTTACAGTTTTTTACTATGTAAAATCTGAATTTTCTTTAAAATAAAAAACATTTATATTGATTCTGACACTTCTACATCCAACTCACAGGTTTATCATTACTTTGAGATCAAAGATTATTAATTTAACCCTTTTAGAAGGGAAGATATGGTCATTTGTTCTGAGAATGTCATTTTCGAGCCTGAGACCTGAAAAACAGGCTCAGAGTGGAACAGGTTAAAGACTGTTTCTCTAAAAGGCAAATTTGTGATTTTAACACTTATTTACTGACACAAGGCCGATTTTGATTTTTTTCTCTTTTTGTGTTACCAAGATACTTTTAGATACACTTTGATGTATGCAACACTTAACAAAAGGGTATAATATGAAGTACTTTGTAAGGAATGGGGGTTTCTTTAATACCCCGTTTTTTTTTAAACACTTGTTCAGTTAAACAATGTAGGTTTTCTCTGATATTTTAGTTATTTTCAGCTACCAAGATACTTTTTTTTGATACACTTTTATGTAGGAACATTTGACAACTGGTAGAATGTCAATTATTTTGTAACAAATGTATTTTCTTAAGACTGTGACTCTAAAAGGGAAGTTGGTGATTTTAACACTTTATTTTTTCTCCCGTTGTCTTTCACTTCAACTTTACAACTGGTAGAAAGTTAAGTACTTTTTCTGACAGATTTTCTTTAAGAATGTGACCCTTAAAGGCATTTTGGTAAGACAATCCAGTTTTATGGAAATAACTTAAATTATTTTTTGTTTTTTCTCCTACAAAGATACTTATAGTTACACTTTAATGGATGCAAAACTTTATAACTTGGTAAAATATTCATTATTTTGTAATGAATTTAGTTTTTTTTGTTTTTGTTTTTCAACATACTATTGTACACCATGACTTTTCCATATATATATTTTTTTTTTTTCTGACAAACTATACTTTGACTTTTTCCGTAAAATCGTGACAAACTATTACTTATTCTTAAATTTGACCTCTTGCTGCTTGGTTAGAAATGATAGATGAAAAAGCTACAAAGCTTAAAGAACTTTCTAAAAACTCTCAATTCTACAGATGACTCCCCCCACTCAACGCAATAAGTCCACCCCCCACTCAGCAAATCATCTAAAACGAAGGACCCCACTAAGACGACCGTTGAAAACTAGCCAGGGATCTGAGAAAAACCAAGTCTCCCCCCGCGAGTTACAGCCAGGAACAAACTCCTGGACTACCATCATCACCACCATTGTGGACACCCAAATCTTGCAGTACTACTGCTGCTAATGTTACTCCTTGGGCCAAGACGTCTCTGTTTTTGAACATATTGAAATCGGAGTTGGTTGATATTCTGGAGAGGGTGCTGCATCGGTACAGAGAAGAAATCTGCAATGGATGCCGAGTCAGTCACCATGGCTACTACTATGGAAAACAATCTGTATATATTTATCATAATGCAGTCAATACCTGTTTAATAAGTGTGTTGTTGATGACGATTGAAAACAGAATGAGTAGTGATCCCTGTGTAAACAGAATGGCTGAAGTTTGTAAACTAGAAGACATTTTGGATATCGTTCATTCTGGTAGTACTATTCGGGGTCATTGGGAAACGATTGTAAACAAAACATTTAAAGTGGTACTGGAATCTTCATTTTCCGAAACATTCTGTAACATTACCGAAGAAATGAAACAAACACCAAAAGTGTATCATTTGCTCGCATTGTATGCTCTGTTTGTAGATGTAATGCATCTTTGTGTCAAAAACAGCATACACATGAATACTTTGGCAGTGCAAAAACTACATTATAATATGTCCCTTCATCTGGGGGATTCTGTGCTGGAGAAGATCCTGGGGATGTTGCAATCAGTATAAATGTATTATTGATTCCTATGGGGTGAAAACAATAAATTGTAAATATGAAATTCTGCAAATAAAAAAAGTGTTTTTACATTTTAAAAAACTGTTGTCTTCAAATCATAGTATAGTATTTCCTACATATCATTTAAAAAAAGAGTCACAGTGTAGAATGTCCGAACATTTATTTTAAAAGTACTAGTATAGTATGTTAAAAGTATCTTGAAAAAGTCTAGTATGTAGTTAAGAATTATATTATATAGTTTGTCTGCAATGTCAGTATAGGATCTCTAAAAAAAATATGAGAGAAAGTCATAGTATAGTTTGACAAAAAGATCTTGTCATGACAAGTCAAAAAGTCATGACATTGTGTGTTGAAATGGTTTGGAATAAACACATCAGTATTTTAAAAAGTAAAATTGTATCAAGTGCATCAGACAACTTAAATTACTCCATTTGAACCATATTATAAATAAGTAAGAATGGTCATAGTATATAGCAGGGCTGTTTAATAGTTTTCGGTGTTTCTGTGTGTCGGTGTTTCTGTGTTTTTGTGTGTCCGTGTTTCAGTGTTTCAGTGTTTTGTGTTTCAGTGCTTCAGTGT
This sequence comes from Trematomus loennbergii, assembly GCA_012861695.1. Lineage (NCBI taxonomy): Eukaryota > Metazoa > Chordata > Actinopteri > Perciformes > Nototheniidae > Trematomus > Trematomus loennbergii. The sequence goes on from JAAOOA010000377.1 coordinate 95,566, forward strand.
TTCAGTGTTTTGTGTTTCTGTGTTTCTGTGTTTTGGTGTGTCAGTGTTTCAGTGTTTCAGTGTTTCTGTGTTTCAGTGTTTCAGTGTTTTGTGTTTCGGTGTTTCTGTGGTTCAGTGTTTCAGTGTTTTGTGTTTCTGTGTTTCTGTGTTTTTTGTGTGTCAGCGTTTCAGTGTTTCAGTGTTTTGTGTTTCAGTGTTTTGTGTTTCTGTGTTTTTGTGTGTCAGTGTTTCAGTGTTTCAGTGTTTTGTGTTTCGGTGTTTCTGTGTTTTTTTTTTGTGTGTTTGTGTTTCGGTGTTTCTGTGTTTTTCTTGTGTTTCTGTGTTTCATGCCCCGGCTCCACGGGAACCCATACGGCAAAAAGCATCGGAGTAACGCAAACGCAACCGCAAAAAACCTTCCGCCCACACGCAATATACACCGGATTGTGTCAAGCTCCACGAGACGGCTCCGTTTACATCCAACCGCTGGAAAAGCTGCAGTACATATGCCGAACCTGTACGTGGCGCTGTAACTTCCTCACAAAAAGCAGCAACTTCCTCCACAAAAGCAGTGAAGAAGAATGGTTGTCATGGCTGCACTTCTGTTTATCTCCGCGGTGGGGGCCGAGGGAACCGCGCAGAGTTTTTCGCTGGTCAATGTGTGTTAAAGTTTAAATCTTCATGCTTCCTCATGCAGCAGCTGATCCAGTAAGTAAACCCGACAGTAAAATAAACATATTTATAACTAGTTTAGGTAGTTTGAGAGGTAATTAAAATAGCTAAGGGTGGTGATCTGACACGGCGGTCCCCCCATTGGACCCCTCCCACCGTTTTGTTTTCGAGATAATGTCTCGAACTTGCGACAGGGGAAGCAAACACAGACATCACAACACGTACCTTTACGGAGCTTTTACGGCAGATCGTCTCACCGTAGCTGTCAATTAGGTCAAAAGACGTGTTCAATGGCATTAAAACGGAAAAAAAAAATCTACAACTGTTGATCCATAGGTTGATAATGTACCTGTGCCTTTAAAAAAATTATTTATAATCCATAATTCAATTTTTTATGTAAAAATCGGAGCGGAAAAGTTAGCTGCTAATGGTAGCCACCAGAGTGTATGCAGCTTCCGGTTTTGGTAACGCGTCACTCTCACTCCTTATAGAGTGGCGAAGTCACGCCCACTTACTTCCGGGTAATGGGACCTTATTTCGGAAAAATTATGCATTGAAGTCAATGGGGAGAGAAAACTTATCTTTCGATCCCGTTTGAATTGTGCCATGAATTACACATATGATGTTTGTCAATCTTAAAAAAATCATTTCCATGTCAAAAAAGTCACAGTTTGTCGTAAAAGTTGAAATATAAGACTATGAAAAATACGCAACTAGAAAGACTACAAATCCCAGAGTCGCGTAAGTGATGTCACAATTGAGACACTACGATATACGTATATAATACCGTATATAACGATCAGCGCCATATAGATAGAATCTATCTATATGGCGCTGGCTAAGATAAGATAACTTTCACAAGATGCCTGTGTGCTTAGTACCAGGTTGTTATCATACCAGCAATGGGTCTTGCTCGTTCTTTCGCTTCCCGTCTGATGAAAGAGGAGTGTGTGGATCAAGTTAGCTACCTAGCTAGTAGCTAGCACGTTAGTTAGCATTACAGCCTTGTCATTGTTATTAGCCTTAACATGAAGTAACATTAAGTAACCCAAAATGTTAAACAGTAAGAGTAGTAGTCATATTTCGTGAACCCTTGAATAGTACTGTCACCAGTGTGATCATTCTATAATACACCATTTAAGCCCGGGGAGAAATGCTAATGCTAACGTTAGCATCGGCGATCTTCTCTACTTCATGCTATCTGCACACATGGTTGACATTAAACATTAAAACGACCAGGCAGTTCAGAGAGAATCAAAGGAAGGCAGGCAGGCAGCTTTGCATGACATTCTTCAGGACGTGTTTCATTGTGGTGATAGTGAGGGTCGTTGTGTTGACAAGACAGTAGTGACGGCCATCTTGGTGACGTGTGTTGTTGACCAGAGATGTAGTTCATTGAGCGTTTCACACAAACAAATGTGTTACTTCACAGTTTTACGACACATTTTTTTTTTTGACTTGCAAAATTATCTTTTAAATTGACAAACATCATATGTGTAATTCGTGGCACAATTCAAACGGGATCGAAAGATAATCTTTCTCTCTCCATTGACTTCAATACATAATTTTTCCGAAATAAGGTCCCATGGAGGTCCACCGGAAGGGGAGGGACTTCGCCACTCTATTTGTTAACGTGTTGGTGTGTATATAACTTTCCCTCGATTCCATTGGCTCTAGCGGTTATAAAGAGATTTCATTCACAAAATCGAGCAAGGGGGCCAGAGATAGGTCAAATCCACCCAAATGACCCCAGAAGTGGGGGTTTTTGGCTAAATCTCTCTAAAAAGGTCAAATTTCACTTGTTTTGCATCAATCTTGATACAGGGTACTTATTATATGTTGTACTTTGGATTCCTAAAGCTTTTAGTCTACTAACCCATCATCCAAGGGTAGTTTTCACTATAAGTAAAAAATAATTTTTGGACGGACACTATAATTTACAGTTTTTTACTATGTAAAATCTGAATTTTCTTTAAAATAAAAAACATCTATATTGATTCTGACTTTTCTACATCCAACTCACAGGTTTGAGAATAAAGATTATTAATTTAACCCTTTTAGAAGGGAAGATATGGTCATTTGTTCTGGGAATGTCATTTTCGAGCCTGAGACCTGAAAAACAGGCTCAGGGCTTAAGAGGTTTAAAGACTGTGACTCTAAAAGGCAAGTTTGTGATTTTAACACTTATTTACTGACACTAGGCAGATTTTGGCTTTTTTCTCTTGCCAAGATACTTTTAGACACACTTTGAGGTATGCAAAACCTTAAAACTAGAAAATGAAGTACATTGTCTGATTAGATTTTTTCTTAAAGACTGTTTCTCTAAAAGGCAAGTTTGTGATTTTAACACTTATTTACTGACACAAGGCAGATTTGATTTTTTTCTCTTTTCTTGTGTTACCAAGATACTTTTAGATACACTTTGATGTATGCAACACTTAACAAAAGGGTATAATATGAAGTACTTTGTAAGGAATGGGGGTTTCTTTAATACCCCGTTTTTTTTTAAAAACACTTGTTCAGTTAAACAATGTAGGTTTTCTCTGATATTTTAGTTATTTTCAGCTACCAAGATACTTTTTTGATACACTTTTATGTAGGAACATTTGACAACTGGTAGAATGTCAATTATTTTGTAACAAATGTATTTTCTTAAAGACTGTGACTCTAAAAGGGAAGTTGGTGATTTTAACACTTTATTTTTTCTCCCGTTGTCTTTCACTTACTTTTTGGATACAGTTTTATGTATGACAACTTTACAACTGGTAGAAAAAGTACTTTTTCTGAACAGATTTTCTTTAAGACTGTGACTCTTAAAGGCACTCTGGGATTTTAGTAAGACAATCCAGTTTTATGGAAATAACTTAAATTATTTTGTTTTTTCTCCTACAAAGATACTTATAGTTACACTTTAATGGATGCAAAACTTTATAACTTGGTAAAATATTCATTAATTTGTAATGAATTGAGTTTCTTTTTTGTTTTTGTTTTTCAACATACTATTGTACACAATGACTTTTCCATATATATATTTTTTTTTCTGACAAACTATACTTTGACTTTTTCCGTAAAATCGTGACAAACTATTACTTATTCTTAAATTTGACCTCTTGCTGCTTGGTTGGAAATGATAGATGAAAAAGCTACAAAGCTTAAAGAACTTTCTAAAAACTCTCAATTCTACAGATGACCCCCCCACTCAACGCAATAAGTCCCCCACTCAGCAAATCATCTAAAACGAAGGACCCCACTAAGACGACCGTTGAAAACTAGCCAGGGATCTGAGAAAAACCAAGTCCCCCCGCGAGTTGCAGCCAGGAACAAACTCCTGGACTACCATCATCACCACCATTGTGGACACCCAAATCTTGCAGTACTACTGCTGCTGATGTTACTCCTTGGGCCAAGACGTCTCTGTTTTTGAACATAGTGAAATCGGAGTTGGTTGATATTCTGGAGAGGGTGCTGCATCGGTACAGAGAAGAAATCTGCAATGGATGCCGAGTCAGTCACCCGGCCAGAGGCAACACGATTGTCTGAATGACATTCCAGAATATTTCTTCAGAAACAATTACAACGCGTTAATGAAAAGACTTTGGCTCGCCGACTTCATTACTGTGATTGACCAGAGTCTTAATGATAAAAACATTTACACGGCTGAATGGAGGATCCAAGGCGCTTCTGCACAATCTCAAAAACTGCAGACGCCTCAAGGAGAGACTTGAAAAGATCCATGCCGAGCTGGATGGAGAAGAAGAAGACTAATAACCAGCGGTTGATTGAAGCCAGGGATTTGGAAAATAATTATTTGTTTCTTCAGCAAGGCTTCAAAAATCTTGTTAAATAATTCTTTACCAGCATCCGTTTGTAACTTTTTAGGAATCTGACAATCTTTTAGAATTGCATCAAATGCTATAGCCACTTCTGTAGCCTTACATAAACACTGAAACACAGAAACACAGAAACACAGAAGCACAGAAACACGGAAACACAACAAAAAAATACAGACACACGAAACACAAAACACTGAAACACTGACACACAAAAACACAGAAACACAGAAACACAAAACACTGAAACACTGAAACACAAAACACTGAAACACTGAAACACTGACACACAAAAAACACAGAAACACAAAACACTGAAACACTGAGGCCTAGGCTCCACGGGGACGGAAACGGGTTGAATCCGCATATTTCTCATGCGTATAGCCCTTTAAGCTCTACAACGCCGTAACGGAAACGTAGAAACAGACCCCGCAAACGACAACGGGTCCAAAGGTGGATAGATCTGGGAACGGAGCGCTCTGGGGGGTCCAACGGGCCGTGGGGTCGCCTATACGGTCATCCGTTTCATAGCCCCGCCTCTCCCACCTCTGCTGCTCACCCCCGCAAAAGTACACTGCACACTGAATTCAGATTATTTATCTTTATCTCGATATGAACATAAACGCGAGTGAAGTCTAATCTGACAGGACGGAGACACGCAGCTCCTCCGGCTGTGATGCAGCGGGAGCAAAACACACACTTCAAGTCAGATCACCACCCTTAGCTATTTTAATTACCTCTCAAACTACCTAAACTAGTTATAAATATGTTTATTTTTTACTGTCGGGTTTACTTACTGGATCAGCTGCTGCATGAGGAAGCATGAAGATTTAAACTTTAACACACATTGACCAGCGAAAAACTCTGCGCGGTTCCCTCGGCCCCCACCGCGGAGAATAAACAGAAGTGCAGCCATGACAACCATTCTTCTTCACTGCTTTTGTGGAGGAAGTTGCTGCTTTTTGTGGAGGAAGTTACAGCGCCACGTACAGGTTCGGCATATGTACTGCAGCTTTTCCAGCGGTTGGATGTAAACGGAGCCGTCTCGTGGAGCTTGACACAATCCGGTGTATATTGCGTGTGGGCGGAAGGTTTTTTGCGGTTGCGTTTGCGTTACCGATGCTTTTTGCCGTATGGGTTCCCGTGGAGCCGGGGCATGAAACACAGAAACACAAGAAAAAACACAGAAACACCGAAACACAAACACACAAAAAAAAACACAGAAACACCGAAACACAAAACACTGAAACACTGAAACACTGAAACACTGACACACCAAAACACAGAAACACAAAACACTGAAACACAAAACACTGAAACACTGAAACGCTGACACACAAAAAAACACAGAAACACAGAAACACAAAACACTGAAACACTGAACCACAGAAACACCGAAACACAAAACACTGAAACACTGAAACACTGAAACACTGAAACACTGACACACCAAACACAGAAACACAGAAACACAAAACACTGAAACACTGAAGCACTGAAACACAAAACACTGAAACACTGAAACACTGACACACAAAAACACAGAAACACCGACACACAGAAACACCGAAAACTATTAAACAGCTGCTATATACTATGACCATTCTTTATATTTATAATATGGTTCAAATGGAGTAATTTAAGTGGTCTGATGCACTTGATACAATTTTACTTTTTAAAATACTGATGTGTTTATTCCAAATCATTTCAACACACAATGTCATGACTTTTGACTTGTCATGACAAGATCTTTTTGTCAAACTATACTATGACTTTCTCTCATATTTTTTTTAGAGATCCTATCCTGACATTGCAGACAAACTATATAATATAATTCTTAACTACATACTAGACTTTTTTCAAGATACTTTTAACATACTATACTAGTACTTTTAAAATAAATGTTCGGACATTCTACACTGTGACTCTTTTTTAAATGATATGTAGGAAATACTATACTATGATTTGAAGACAACAGTTTTTTAAAATGTAAAAACACTTTTTTTATTTGCAGAATTTCATATTTACAATTTATTGTTTTCACCCCATAGGAAAATAATACATTAATGGCGCGTTTCCATTACACGGCCTCGCTCGGCCCTGCTCGGTATGGCTGGGCCTCGTTAGGACTGGCTCACTTTATGGCGCATTTCCATTACAGTTTAGGAACTGGGGCAGTATCTATAGTAACACAGTGTAGGCGGAGCCGTGACGTGATCTTCAGAGGACCCCAGAAAAACAACACAGCCGTTAGCTGTTAGCACTCAGAGCTCACAGCTCCTCATATATGTTCAGAAACTAGACAAAAGTGAAACAAGTACAAACCACAGACTGCCTGTGTCATGGTGAATACAGTCGCTGCTTTATTTATGTCTGTATAGGCCGTTGTTGTGAGTGTGGACGGTCGGGGCATATACTGCGTTAGCTTAGCCAATCTCCATTTAGAAAACAAGCATTTTAAAAGGTTTTTCCCCTGCCGTCTGTCTGCAGACTTGACAAAGCATTAATTCATGGTTTTTACTAACCGGTATCAGTATGTTGTTACTTCGGCATCATTTTGAAACGTGTATTACAATTAAATCACGGTCAAATATGTCCATCTTGTTGTAGTTGTTGCCCCCTTGCCAGCGACGCTCTCTCTAGTTTAGCATACTCAGCCCGACTCAGCCTCGTTGTCTCTGGCCCTGGCCCACGATTTTATGAGGCCAGAAAAACTGTGAATTAGGACCCGCCGGCCGGTACTAGGCCAAGTGGAAACGCAACCAAAGACGGGCCGCTGACGTCACAGCCCTCTTAAACCGGGCTGCGGGCTGTAGTGGAAACGCGCCATTATACTGATTGCAACATCCCCAGGATCTTCTCCAGCACAGAATCCCCCAGATGAAGGGAAATATTATAATGTAGTTTTTGCACTGCCAAAGTATTCATGTGTATGCTGTTTTTGACACAAAGATGCATTACATCTACAAACAGAGCATACAATGCGAGCAAATGATACACTTTTGGTGTTTGTTTCATTTCTTCGGTAATGTTACAGAATGTTTCGGAAAATGAAAATTCCAGTACCACTTTAAATGTTTTGTTTACAATCGTTTCCCAATGACCCGGAATAGTACTGCCAGAATGAACGATATCCAAAATGTCTTCTAGTTTACAAACTTCAGCCATTCTGTTTACACAGGGATCACTACTCATTCTGTTTTCAATCGTCATCAACAACACACTTATTAAACAGGTATTGACTGCATTCTGATAAATATATACAGATTGTTTTCCATAGTAGTAGCCAGGGTGACTGACTCGGCATCCATTGCAGATTTCTTCTCTGTACCGATGCAGCACCCTCTCCAGAATATCAACCAACTCCGATTTCAATATGTTCAAAACAGAGACGTCTTGGCCCAGGAGTAACATTAGCAGCAGTAGTACTGCAAGATTTGGGTGTCCACAATGGTGGTGATGATGGTAGTCCAGGAGTTTGTTCCTGGCTGCAACTCGCGGGGGGAGACTTGGTTTTTCTCAGATCCCTGGCTAGTTTCCAACGGTCGTCTTAGTGGGGTCCTTCGTTTTAGATGATTTGCTGAGTGGGGGGTGGACTTATTGCGTTGAGTGGGGGGAGTCATCTGTAGAATTGAGAGTTTTTAGAAAGTTCTTTAAGCTTTGTAGCTTTTTCATCTATCATTTCTAACCAAGCAGCAAGAGGTCAAATTTAAGAATAAGTAATAGTTTGTCACGATTTTACGGGAAAAAGTCAGAGCGCAATGTCACATCTTAAAGACAGCTTGAACTGGATAGATGGTTAGTCTTTTTCAAACATACCATACGTTCTGCATGTTAGTATATTTGGCCAATCGGGTTAGGCCCTACTGCCCTACCCCTCAATAGGGAAGTCACGCTTTGGGAAGAGGTGTTTCATTTGACAGATCTGACTTGATTGTTGTTGTGATGGCTGAAGGAAGAGGGACGGGGAGGAAAATTCAGAGGGTGAAGAAGCAGAAAAATAACTTGTTTGTAAAACGGACAGCACGTCAGTTTCAGGAAAGATGACACCGGTTTTATGCATGACATGCCAAATATCCTGAAGCCCTACAACAACAAAAAAGGTACAAGATATTGTGTTCAAAATATCGCAAAAAGTCGTAATATTGTATAATGTATTAGTTGCATGTTGTATTTTGATAAAAATCACTGTATATTCAAAAATATAATGGAAAAAGGAGAGAAAAAAATATATCACAGTATGTTGAAAAATATGAAAAAGTAATGTTGTGTTAAAATAACATGAAAGAAATCAAAGTAAAGCATCTAAAAACATATATTTAAAAAAAGTAATGTTAGTCAAGTCAAGTTATCAAAACTGCATTGTTTCATCGAAACAGTGTTAAAATCACAAACTCCATTTAGAGTTTGATTCTTTAAGAAACTCAATTCATTACAAATTAATGAATATTTTACCAAGTTATAAAGTTTTGCATACATAAACGTGTATCTTACAGTTCCTTTGTGAGAGAATTACGCACAGATCTGTCATATCAAACATTCTATTGCAGTATTTTATCTGTTTTATGTGATATATATATATATATATATATATATATTTGTTGCACTGTTGGAGGAGCCTGTGACCTATGTTTTTCATTGACATATCGACACTGTAGCTAATGGGCATATGCCATAAAGCCTTGAAACTTGAAACTTAAAATGATCAGAAACTGCATTGTCTCACTGAAAACAGCTCTAAAGAAAACCCAATTCCATACAAAGTACTTAACTTTCTACCAGTTGTAAAGTGTTGCTCACTTCAAAAGTGTATCTAAAAAGTATCTTAGTAACAAAAACAAAAGCAAAAAGCATTAATGTTAACAACGCCTCAAAGGGCGGACTCCTGAGTTCTGTAATGTCCCCCCTACCATGGCACTTGGACTATTTACATCATCGAGGCTCAACACCAGTAAATACACCTCTCTTTATCCGCTCTCCAAGCCTCCAAGGGCGGACTCCTGAGTTCCGTAATGTCCCCCTAACATGACATTTAGACTATTTACATCATCTAGGGAAGCACACCAGTAAATCTTCCTTATAGTTAATAAAGTAATTAAACAATAACAAGACAATACCATGGGGTCATTAAGATCTTTAAATTATTATTACCCTCTTCAGAGAGACTTCGTTGTAGTTAATAAGTAATTAAACATTAGTTCGCAAGCCATACAACTAAAGAGAACATCCTTAGTTAACACAAATCATATTAAAACTAATCTAATTTAGAGAGGACAATAAAAGTTTTAGGTGACTAAGTGAGTGAAAATTAATGGCTAATAGCAAAATCAGGAGGTGACAGGCTGGGGGAGGGGAGGGTGGGAGGGGATGTGTGTGATTGGAGACAGTCTCACACAACTTCAAAGAGACTACCTAAATTAACACTAGTTACAAACACTGATCAAAGGACAGACTTCAGAGGGTAATTAGATTGACATCAAAGGCTTATAACACGCCGGTGTGATATCACACCGCATTTTACAACACCTCACCCCCCTTACATCAAAGGACAGACATCAAAGGGCTAATTAGATTGACATCAAGGGCTAATTAGATTGACATCAAAGGCTTATAACACGCCGGTGTGATATCACACCTACATGTTACAACACCTCACCCCCCTCACATCAAGGATGACTGATGACTTCAGGTTCACCGGGAGAGAGATGGTGTGCACACTGCCCTCCAGAACATCCAGCACATCCAAAGTCAAAGTCAAAGTCAGCTTATTGTCATATTCATTCTACATCCAGAAATATCGTTTCCCGCAGTCCTACAGTGTGACATATATACATAAAACAAAAAACAAAAAGGGCCTAGATAAACATGGTATACATTAAACAAAACAAAGGGCCTAGATAACCGGGGTATACAGTTTAAAATGTTAATAATATATTTAAGTGTTCAAAGTACAGTTTCAGTGCAGTAGCAGCCGAGATGGGCAGAAAAGTGAGTTTAGGGGGTTTGAGTCCAGGACCATTTGGAGCAGGGAGAAAGGTCGGTGACAGGGTGGAGAGTTCAGGGGAGAGATGTCAGAGGGCGGAAGAGATGGAGGGAGGGAGAGAGTTCAGCAGCCTGACCGCCTGGTGGAGGAAGCTGTTTCCCAGCCTGGAGGTGCGCGAGCTGAGGCTGAGGAACCTTCTTCCTGAAGGCAGGAGGCTGAAGATGTTGGAGGGGTGGGTGGAGTCACCCACAATGCTGAGTGCTTTGCGGGTGAGGCGGGTTTTGTATATGTCCTGTAGTGAGGGGAGTGAGGCACCGATGATCCTCTGGGCAGAGTTCACTACGCGCTGCAGGCTCTTGCGGTCGGCGGCGGTGCAGCTTCCGAACCACAGCGTGATACAGCTGCTGAGGATGCTCTCGGTGGCGCAGCCAGCTGGTTCCTACTGTTAGAAATTAAAATCAATATTCAATGACGTAATTTAGGTTAAGCTTTGTCGTAGCAGCTGATACCCCCTCTGTCACTGTATGCAAAACCTCACCCCCTAAAAAGCGTCTGTTGATCACACATACATTTAAGATTCACTCTCAGAGAGATGACCTAATCAGAGAAACTAAGACAATGAGAAAAGAGGAGGGAAGTTCCCTCCCTACGTCACCGCCCACCATTGATGAGGAGGGGTCACCACTGAGATATAGAGAGAGGTGAGGGAGCTCTGGAGAGCACTTCTTCTTCTTCTTCACGACGGGACTTCACCCCTTCACCCCGGCGAGGCAACAGCTGCTCTGTCTCTCCTCTTACCCTCTGCTTGTTGTATCATCGTGCCATTTAATTAAACTCAACCAATTTGAACCTTTCCGGAGACTCCATTAGTCTCTTCATTCTAAGCTTCTCTCCTGGGCGCGAGAACAACGAATACTTTTAACACTACACACACCACACACACACACACACACACACACACACACACCACACCACACACACACACACACACACACACACACCTGATGCTCATCTAATATAAATATAGGAAGCACGTGAACACAGAGGCATATAAAGTCAGTAAATGTACATCAAAGTGAGTTACAGAGCAGTGTTCAAATTACTTTAGATAACTCATATCTATGTGGACAAGACGCCCTCTAGTGGTTGTTAACCTAAAACACTAATCATTATTATCCACTGATCTGACACACTTAACCCTGGGTCAAAATTATATTGCATTATTACTGGTTCAAACAACACAGCAGGAGAGATATTACTAACATATGGATGTAGCTATACTTTTATTTATGTTGCAAAACTGTAATTCACCAATTTGTCAAAAATGTCAGTACAACCCAGTCATTGATTATTTATTGGAGAGATTTATGCTGAAATACACATTTGCAAACTAAGAAAATGCACTTGAGGAAGCAAGACAGAGCTGTAGCAATGGTGCAAAAAAAACAAAAGCCAGATGTAGAAATGATTACTTAATTAATTAACTGTGTGTTTCGCATAATATGTCATCCATGCCTGTACATTTAGAGAAATGGTCATCTTAAACATGTACAAACAAGTGTTTTTCACACACGTCTCCCCATCCCATTCAAATTCTTGACTGAGCCTATATGCATTTGAAAATAAATAGTAGCTACAGTACCCCCCTCTGAGTGAATACCTGTTGACTTCACATCTTGTACACATTTAATTAGGAGCAAAAACACACACTTCAAGTCAGATCATCACCCTTAGCTATTTTAATTACCTCTCAAACAACCTAAACTAGTTATAAATGTTTATTTTTACTGTCGGCCGGGTCAGCTGCTGCATGAGACAGACCCTGAAAAGTATTATCATCTGAAATTAATCATTATGTTATTAGTATTAAATACATATAAGTATTTTTACAGCTTGTATTTTTTTACCAAGTGTTTTTATTGCTCTTGGGGCATTAAAAACAAGATTTTAACTTTAATTTTTATATAATATCTGCATTTTCTCTTTTGAAAAACTAAGTCTTAGTTTGGCCATAGTTATTTAATATATAAAGACTATATATTATTGAATTACAAGATTAGATATACTTTATTTGATCTAAAATATTGATATGTTCAAATGCTCTTCTAAACAAAACTGAAAGTCCATGAAAGTTGTCTTCCTGTTTTTGTGAATGAAGCGCCATCTCCTGGTTAAATCCTGAAATTGAAAATCAGGCAACGCCCTCTTGGAAAATAGTGGGAGGGCTTAACATTCCCAGATACTGGTCTTTGGCAGGTAGCTGGCAGGTAGCTGGCAGGTAGCAGGCAGGAAGCTGTATGCTGGAGTCTGAAATAAGCTGCTCCATCTGTATACAAGCCGTCTCAGAGCTGTGTACTGAACTAAATAAGTTATACATATGATATATTTAGGTGTATACAATGATGTACAAGTATATGGCTATCGTCAATGTGCTAAAATATTCATAATTTAGGTCATGGAGGCCATACTCCATATTTTTCAAAAAAGTCAACCATAAATTTATTCTAATGTATTTGACTGCTAAATTTGCAAAGATAATCAAAATCATTTTCCAAGCTGGTTTGGATATTTCTCCTGATGTGAATTGGTAATACATCAACATATACTGTTACTGTACAGAATATACGTCTGCTTTCTGGAGGTATACACATATTTTGATGTAATAAGACTTTGCTCTTTATCGAGTCTTTCTGTGAAACTTAACCTCCACTTTCTTTGAATGTGTTCCTCCTCCAGAGCAACACGGTGCTGCACATCGACATGGAGACGGGCGCCGTGCGGAGACTCCTTCTCTCTCAAGAGCACGAGAAGCCCCAAACCAGAGCCTCCAACTGGTGGACCAGCAAGGAGCCACAGGTCAGAGGTCACGCTGTTACACAACTCTTACACTTTAAATATCTGCATGTGGTGATGAATGAGAATGTCGGAAATTGATGAGAAACTGGCTGAAATGAAGCGTAAAGCTGCTGTTACTGTTACCATTACAATGGTATTAAAAAGGGGATATACTGTACGACAGTAACATTACAAAGGAATTTTATTTAATTTAACTTTTTTTATTTTTAAACTGGTGGAGCAGCAAAGAGCCAAAGGTCAGAGGTCACACTGTTACACAACTCTTACACTTTAAGTATCTGCATGTGGTGATGAATGAGAAAGTCCTATTTTTTATTTTGCATTTTAAGAAAATATTCACAAAGCATACATAACTAAATAAACACATCTGGGTAAATCTATTAACTAAATAACAGTTGACAAATCCGAAAAGAAATAATAAAATAATAGTAATAATATTATTACAAATAAAATAATGGATACATTATTAATACTCAGGTATACATTAAAGGTGGGGTAGGTAAGTTTGAGAAACCGGCTCGAGATCGCTAGAATTTGAAAATACACAACCGGAACAAATCTGCCACTTCCTTACAGAGCACCTCCTCCAACACACACGAACGCGCACATGACCAATGAGGGCACGAGATAAGTTTGTGCACAGATGGAAGGCTGACAGGCAGGTAGGCCATCCAGTTATTTTAGCCGGGCCGGCTCAGATGATTGGTCGTGCTTTTTACAGTACTACGGCTTCCACAGATGAGATTTTTTAATGTATTTATTGTCAAAGCACTTAAGATATTCATTGCTATCGGGATGTTAAGAGCATTCCATGGAATATAACAAAAAGTGTATCTCGAGCCGGTTTCTCAAAATTACCTACCCTACCTTTAAATATATTAATATATTTATTGTTTATTATTATGTTGTTTCAATGAAGATGTGATAAACAGTTTAACGCCAAGTAGGTTTACACATGCAGGGGATTTGCTCTGGTGTACGGTGCATTGATAAACACAGTAAGACGTACTAAGTAGTAAAAAAGGAGCAAATATTGCACGATATAAAACTACAAAAATGATAGTACATATATAAGAATATACAAACAATTAAGCACAAGGAAAATATAACAATTCACTCTTAAAAATGTAATATATGCAGTTATCTGAGACTTTAAAGAGGAAGAGCTGTGCCGTTTAAAAGAGGTAACAGTGTTCAGAAATGGTCAGAGGAATATGCAATGTTACAGGATGAAAATAAACAACATGTGCTTCCAAAAAATGTGTTAAAAGTAGGGCTGTCAAGTTAACGCGTTAATAACGCGTTAACGCAAAAAAAATTAACGCCACTAATTATTTTAACGCGATTAACGCATGTGTATTTTTGTCCTCGGCCGCCGTAGTTTCAGAGCGCATGGAGTTTAAAATACCATCGACAAGCTGATGCTGACAGCCCAGCTCCTACCGCCCGCTTGTGGCAGACCACACTTCCACGCTCACTGGCAGGCCCGGACTGGCCATCGGGAGGACCGGGAGGGAGTGTGTATGTGTGGTGCGACTCGCGCGAGCGAGGCACACCTTACGTGTTGTTGTTAGCATCTGGTGCTAGCTAGCTGCGCTAACGGATATAGGAGCTGTTTCAATGACATTTCGCCGACAACTGCGCCGAGCACTTGACTTTATGCAGGTAGCCAGACAGTGGGACATTGTACGAAAAGTCAGCACACTCAGCACGGATAGTACGCGCAACATGATTGCAGCATCCAGGCAGCTCCCGTTGGAGCATATATGCCTTGAGCTGCACATAGCTCCTCCAACGATCCATCACAGTGTCTCCACACACACACACACACACACACACACACACACACACACACACACACACACACACACACACACACACACACACACACACACACATACACACACACACACACACACAATTATTGTATGAGAGAGGTTCCAGGTTGAATTGAGGCGAATATTTGTAATGTTCAGAGGTTGTTGTGTTTAATATTCATGAGAATATTTGTCATTGTTCAAATGATAATAAACAAACATATAAAGCATATTTGTCCACTCATATGTTGATAAGAGTATTAAAAACTTGAAAGATATCCCTCTAAGGTACATTTAGAACAGATAAAAAATGTGCGATTCATTTGCGATTAATCGCGATTAACTATGGACAATCATGCGATTAATCGCGATTAAATATTTTAATCGACTGACAGCCTAGTTAAAAGTTCATGTGTGTGTTGTTGTTTTTCTGCAGGGAGGACATAGAATGTGGGGACGGGTGAGTGACTGGGATCTAAAGTAGATAAACAGCACAATCTCAGTCACATGGTGTGTGTGTGTGTGTGTGTGTGTGTGTGTGTGGTGTGTGTGTGTGTGGTGTGTGTGTGTGTGTGTGTGTGTGTGTGTGTGTGTGTGTGTTGTGTGTGTGTGTGTGTGTGTGTGGTGTGTGTGTGTGTGTGTGGTGTGTTGTGTTTGTGTAGGCGGAGCCCATGCACATGGGGGCTGAGGACTCTGGAGTGTGTCAGCTTCACAGCCTCAGTGAAGACGGAGTGAGCCAGGGACATGGAGCCAGCTCAGGTGAATACAACCAGAAGGATGTCATCATAATAATAATAATAATATATTACATTTGTATAGCGCCAGGTGTTTGGGTAACCTGTGTGCTTTTATTCTATTTTATTCTATGTTTTTAGGACTTCTTAACTCGTGGCTTGTGTGGTCATTTAATCTTTTATGATTCATATGATGTTTTAATGCTTTGTCAAGCACTTTGTGACTATGTCTGGAAAAGCGCTTTATAAATACATTTTACTTACTTACTTCAAAGGGACCCAAGGCCGGTTTACATGGTGTGAACAAATAAACAAACAAAACAACAAAGGGAAAATAATAAAGCAAAAATGTAATAAACAGCAGTGTGATTGGGTAAGGGGTCAAAGGTCATGATGAACAGGTGAGTTTTTAATGAAGACTTGAAGATGTCTCTATGGTGTGTTATGTGAGTTGAATTGGAAAAGATATTATGATAATTACAAAGACAGAGGTAAGGGGTGAAACAAAACTAGATTTTTAAATGTGTGAGTTTTTCTTACAAAGATATCACCATTATCAGGGAAGATCCACCTCTTTTTAAGATAAGATAAGAAGTACTTTATTGATCCCAATTTGGGACATGTCTGCGTTGCAGCAGCATAAAAAGACAAAGGCATTGTACATTAGAGAAATTAAAAGACAAGAAATAAACAATCCAAGATGTAAACATCTCAAATAGAAATAAGATAGCATTAAAAAAAGTAGAAAATACAAATTTACAGTAACAACATTTAAGAGATTTTTATCAGAAATTATGAATTATCTCAGAAATTCTGACGTATTTCTTGGAAATGTACCCTCCCTTCCCCTCGCTCTATGCCTCAGAACCTCCCTCTGCTCTGTGCAAACATTAAAAAGGCTCTTACGTTTATATCCAGCTCTAATTAAAGACATAATGTCAATCCTTAACAACATCAAGCAGACGGACATAAGGAGAATACACTGGTGCCTCGGGCGGCCATATGTCCGCTGACAATCTGTCAACTGCCCTGGAGTCAAAACCAAAACCATAAAGGGACCCATGTCATCACTATCAAACTGTAATACTGCTCCATGTCACAGTTAGTGAGAGCACAACGTGAAGTCATGAGTAACGGCCAGCCATTTAGACCAGGAAGTTCATGAGTCACTGCAATAACGCAGAAGACCTCACTGAGGAAGGGGAATTTAGTCGTTATCTAAGAAGAAATATACGAGTGTATCCAGGCTTTCTGCAGTGAGCTCAGAGATATTATAGGCACACCATTTCTTTATTAAAGGTCACCTATTATGCTAAATCCTCTTCTTCATGTCTCTTCTACATCAACATGTGTCCCCTCTTCTTCATGTCTCTTCTACATCAACATGTGTCCCCTCTTCTTCATGTCTCTTCTACATCAACATGTGTCCCCTCTTCTTCATGTCTCTTCACATCAACATGTGTCCCCTCTTCTTCATGTCTCTTCTTACATCAACATGTGTCCCCTCTTCTTCATGTCTCTTCCACAACATCATGTGTCCCTTCTTCTTCATGTCTCTTCTACATCAACATGTGTCCCTCTTCTTCATGTCTCTCTACATCAACATGTGTCCCCTCTTCTTCATGTCTCTTCTACATCAACATGTGTCCCTCTTCTTCATGTCTGAAAATTGTGGGGTCTAATCTAGTATTGGTGCTCGAGATGAACTCATGAATATTCACACACTCACAGCTAAGCTACTGTAAGTGTGTGTTTGATTTTCGACTTCATTTATTTTCTCATCCAGTCCCCTAATGAGGTGTACAGCTTTAAGAGGCCTGTTGACCTATCAGAGGTCAGGATTGCTGAGGGCGGGGCTAACACCTTCCTTCGAGACGGACTCAGGTCCAGCACGCTCAAACGGGACAACTGTGTCAGTCTACTCTCAGCCAATCAGGTGGTCCGAGCCCTCCCCCCCAACAAGGTGCCCCTGAAGGAGGTCTACCCCAAAGGTCAGAGGTCACATCATACAAAATGAGCTCAGAAAAATGTGTTTAGGAGATGTTGTGTCTGCCCAATTTGCACTGCGCAAGCCCGAGTTGGTCTGCCATATGGACAGCTACGTACGGCAACCCAAACAGGACATTTGACGTCCGTACTGATCTATAACAGAGTTCTGTTCTTGAATCAACTTGTTTTATGAAAGTTTCCCCTTTCCAGGAATCTCAACAGAACAAGTTACGCCAGACTAATACATTTCTAATGTTAAATAAATGAAAACAATTCACAGTTGAGAATTAGATATTAATTATGAATGCCATAAATGATTGCATACATTTAGTTTCTTATTTTTCCAGTGTGATAGCTGTCAAACAGAAATTAAATCCATGTCTCACTTATTCTAAGAATGTACTTAACCCACTAAAAGGATTTCCTCTCAATAATCGGGAAACAATAACTCCTCTCTCGTTCAGATTAATGCGGTCGTTTTTTCTTTCTTCTTGCGAAACGCCGCTTTGTCAAATGTCCTGTTTGGATTGCCGTACGTAGCGGTCCAATACGGCAGATCAACTCGCGCAGTGCAAATCGGGCAGACATGCAAATCGGGTAGTCACAGATGTATTCAAACTGATTTCGTCCCTCAGATGTCACTCCCCCGATGACAGCGGCGTACCTGGAGGTGACTGATCTGAACTCCAAAAAAGTGAAATACATTCCCGTCCCGAGGTAAACACATCCACCTGTTTCCTACTGTGTCTTACTCTGACTTTTTATAATACTTTAGAATAATAAGAACATCTTGAATCATGTAGCACCAGCTAGTGGGCGGAGACAGCATTGCATAGAGATATATTGTCTCATGATGTTTTTAAAGTTGCAAATTAGTATTTTAAACATATTTTTGTGTAATATTTATAATACAGCTTTTCCTCATATCAGAAATCCAATAACGCAAAGATATATGCAATATTAATAAATAAATATTTAGATTCTCTGATGTTAAAATTGTACATTTACAAGAGAAAAATCTCAAAATTAAAAGGAAATAAAATACAATATTTATTCTGTGATAATAGCGTCAAGCATTTGCAAGAATTAATCAGAAAGTCTCTGAGAGAAAACTCCCAAAAACAGTCAAATCGTCCAAAAACATTTATTATTTATTTAACAGACAACGTTTTTGGGATGTTCTGTGCAAGCCACTTAGTTATTTAGATGTTTGCTTTTATTTCATATGGAATATCTGACTTTTACCGGCTCATCTAAATGAAAATATTCACCGCATTTCATAACATTTTTGACCAATTTACGTCAATTTTGGGGAAAAACATAACTTTTTTCTTTGATAATTTTAAACCAAGAAAAGCCCAGGCAGAACATCTTTAAAAAATAATAGCAAATCACATTTTTTTTTGTCAACAGACAACGTGTTTGGGATGTTCTGTGTAAGTCAATGTTTTGCCTTATTAGGCGCGTTCACACCGCAGTACTTTTCCCACTTTAGTTCCGATATAGTTCCGAAATGTCACGTTCACACCAAAAAGAGCCGGAACTCAAATGAGAACCTTTTTACCCCTTTTCCGTCCAACCTGGTCTCACCAGAATGCGTGACTCCACCACGACTCCTTAACACCGCATTGCGTGGTGGAGTCACGAACTTTGCTACATTTACGTGTCTGCACCACGCAAACAACCCCAATGTAAAGTGAATGAGGCTCCTTTGTCGTGGTGCACACACGCATTTCTACAACGTCCAGCAGTGAGCTTTTATTCTATAAAACGTTTTTAAAATCTACTTTATAGCTTGTAGTAACTCACAGGAGGCTTCTTTTATTTTATTTGTATTCATAATAATTTTTATTTTTCGTCAGAATGTATTATGTGCATTATTTACCAATGTTTGTTCTCAAAAAAACAGTGCATTGTGTGTAATACAACTGTAATTTTTATTAAATTAGTTCGTTTTTAAGGAAGGCCAGAGCTTCAGCTGTGTCAAATAGATTGTTCCCTTTAGTTAACGTTATTTAAAAGATAATTATATTCCTATTTGATCAAGTCCCCTTTATTGTATTACGGAGCCAAAGAGCTGAGCGTCCATTCCCATTGGATAACGGAGGATTTTACACCCGGAAGTAAGTATTCTCCTTCCTGTCGATTGATTTATTTACAGTGATATCTGCACTACTCATCAACTCAAAAACACCCGATTATCTTGTTAATTACACAACATTGATTGGTTTAAATTGTGTACAATGCTTTTGTATTTTCCCCTTTCGATTCGGAGAAACAAATATTTTTTCGGAGTGTGTGGATGGCAGAAGACACTACACTACCCAGAATCCTCAACTATGGGACTACACCATGTGCTTAGAACGTGTCCTACCCCCCCCCCCCCCCCCCCCTTAGGTCACAGGCTCCTCCAACAGTGCAACACAATAAAACAGATAGGCTACACAGAACAAATAGTGCAAGTAAATACAAAAAAAAAAAATAGTAAAATAGTAAAAAGTGAAATAGTGCAATACGAGTCTATATACAAGTGATTGGAATATGATATATTAGATAAATAATTTCTAAGTAGCAGCCAGATGAATGTTATGGATGTTGTTTCTAAGTTCAGGTGTTTAATAGTCTTCTGGCCTGTGGGATGAAGCTGTCCCTGAGTCTGGTGGTTTTAGTCCGGATGCTGCGGTACCGCCTGCCAGACGGCAGCAGACAGAACAGTTTGTGGCTGGGGTGATGGGGGTCTTTTATAATCCTGAGGGCTTTCTTTAAGGTTAACCTGGTATTTTTACTCCACTACATTTATTTTAGTTACTTTACAGATTTGGATTAATGATGTGAAATATAAACAACTGTTGATAAATCGTGATCTTGTCGCTCCCAGGAAAGAAACTTAAAATAATGAGACTAATGGAGTCTCTGAAAAGGTTCAAATGGGTAGTTTAATTAAGTAACGTGGTTAAAGAACAAGCATGGGTAATGGAGAGACAAAGCCGGTGTTGTCTTCAGGGAGCTGCAGCGAAGGAAAGAGAGCGAGCTGTCCTCTTTCATCTCTCTTTATTCTCTCCTCGTTCTCCCCCGCTGTGCAGATAGTGGGACCGCCCTTCTCATCTGTGGGTTCGATATCGCGAGAGAACAGATGATTTCGACATTGGTATTCTCTGCCTACTTCCTTAAACCTTCTGCTCCTTATCTCTGTGATGACTTTCTATTTAATATATATAAAACAGCTGTAATCGTTAGTTTAGAAGTCCTAAAAAACGCCGCTACGGCACAGTTCTTATTTACGGAAACTCCCTCTGACGTCATAGCTTCTCACGTGTGTGTAAACACTACGATCAACTGTACCTTCATTTAATATTCAGCAGTAATAATATCTCGACGTCTATAGATGTAGTGTTAAAGTCCGTACGTTTTGGTGTGTAACTCTCCATGTCATTTTCACTTTACATTCAGAAAACGTAATAATTAGTCACATGCTAACCGGATAAAGGATTTTCAGAATAAAAGCTTGGCATTGATTTCCTGAGAACTTCCGGGTTTTTCCACAATAAAACAGCTTTAAACTGACGATATGTTTCAGACTGAATTATGCTGTTTTACATTGATTTTACACAACCCTTATCAGACTTTAGTTACACCTGAGTAAAATTCAGTGAAGGTGATTGTCAAGTGCCAACAATCAGGCGAGATATTTGGTAGTGGGTGCTTGAGAAGACTAAATATTTATCTGCAGATCCCTATAAAGCATATTCATTACTCGTTATTCTCTACTAATAGTTAATTAAAAACTGTATATAATGGCTATTTTGCACATCCCTTTCAAGATTTCAAGATTTTCTAAGGTTTATTGACATATCATATACACAACTACGGTGTAGTTATGCAATGAATGAAAAACTTGGGTCACAGGTTCCTCAACAGTGCATTACAAGACATCTATCGATATCTGTGTACCTCCACCATTAAACATATTCTGCACATTTCTTATACTATCTACATACATCTTATAAGAGTATAATTAATATGTATAATATCAGTTAAAATAAGTGCTTCAACATAGTTAACATTGCAGGAAAGTTGATTGTCAAGTTCCAAAACAAACCATGCAATATATTAGACGTTAAGTACTTTGTCAGGCTTAATATCTGTAGATACCCCCAAAGCTTTTTTCTTATTTAAAAGAAGACCTTAACCTAAAGTATTCTTTAATGTTTAAATAAAGCCTTATTAGTTTGTCTGTTTTGCACATCCTCCTATCAGGCACTAAACTGTTTTATTGTAGAGATCACTTACAGTATCTTCTTGATATTTTCTATTCTATATTATTTATATCATTGACCTTCCACTTTCCCACTATATTAAGAGTATGTACTCTTAATATTTAAATGTTTTCATCAAATATAACACATTCAAAAGTGCTTTACAAAAATGAAAGACATTAAGAAAAAGGCATTTTAAAACAGTCATTAAAAAGCAACACAATCTACCTGCATTGCAATTACTCTAAACGTGTAATAACGTGCTTTAACCAGTAGGAGGTGCGGGTTAAAAAGCTGTCAAGTTTACAGTGTTAACAAAATAAAATATACTGCTGTTTCTGGTTTAGTTTACGACGGATATATTCTGTTATTGTTTTGATATTTGTAACACAAAAGCGATGTAAAAAACCCACAGCAACACAGAAAAGATGGTCTTAACATGACCCAGCGGTCTAGTAGTTAATAAAAAACAATAATATCAAAACAAATTATTACTACTAACTTTATTGTGAAATTAAAAGAACGGTAAAAGAATAGTTTCCGGTCTATTCTGAGGCCCGATCTCTGTAGATAAATAAAGAACTACGACAGATGTGTAATGTTTAATGCAGCCAAACCATTCATTACAATGCATTCATGTGATGACTTTCAAAGAGTAAAGCAAGCACTGCTGAAAAGAGTGGCGAAGTCCCTCCCTTTCCGGTGGACCTCCATGGGACCTTATTTCGGAAAAGTTATGCATTGAAGTCAATGGAGAGAGAAAGATTATCTTTCGATCCCGTTTGAATTGTGCCACGAATTACACATTGATGTTTGTCAATTTAAAAGATAATTTTGCAAGTAAAAAAAAAGAAAATGTGTCGTAAAACTGTGAAGTAACACATTTGTTTGTGTGAAACGCTCAATGAACTACATCTCTGGTCAACAACAACACACGTCACCAAGATGGCCGTCACTACTGTCTTGTCAACAAAACGATTGACTACCCTCACTATCACCACAATGAAACACGTCCTGAAGAATGTCATGCAAAGCTGCCTGCCTGCCTTCCTTTGATTCTCTCTGAACTGCCTGGTCGTTTTAATGTTTAATGTCAACCATTTGTGCAGATAGCATGAAGTAGAGAAGATCGCTAGCGTTAGCGTTAGCATTTCTCCCCTGGGCTTAAATTGTGTATTATAGAATGATCACACCGGTGACAGTACTCTTCAAAGGGTTCACGAAATATGACTACTACTCTTACTGTTTAACATTTTGGGTTACTTAATGTTACTTCATGTTAAGGCTAATAAAAATGACAAGGCTGTAATGCTAACTAACGTGCTAGCTACTAGCTAGGTAGCTAACTTGATCAAGCCACTCCTGGTCCTTTCATCAGACGGGAAGCAAAAGAACGAGCAAGACCCATTGCTGGTATGATAACAACCTGGTACTAAGCACACAGGCATCTTGTTAAAGTTATCTTATCTTAGCCAGCGCCATATAGATAGATTATATCTATATTGCGCTGATCTTAGGTATCTGAATGTGGAGGTAAACAATTGTGACATCACTTACGCGACTCTGGGATTTGTAGTCTTTCTAGTTACGTATTTTTCATAGTCTTATATTTCAACAGTTTTACGACAAACTGTGACTTTTTTGACATGGAAATTATTTTTTAAGATTGACAAACATCATATGTGTAATTCATGGCACAATTCAAACGGGATCGAAAGATAAGTTTTCTCTCCCCATTGACTTCAATGCATAATTTTTCTGAAATAAGGTCCCATTACCCGGAAGTAAGTGAGCGTGACTTCGCCACTCTATAAAGTATGATTTGATCTTTTACGAAACGTTTTTTTCATATGGAATGCAGTTGGAGGTCAACCAATCACAGAGCTTGAGGCAAAGTGGAAAAATAGCTGAGGATTCTGGGTAGTGTAGTGTCTTCGGCCATCCTAAACTCTGAACAAATATTTGTTTCTCCGAATCGAAGGGGGAAATTACAAAAGCATTGTACACAATTTAAACCAATCAATGTTGTGTAATTAACAAGGATAATCTGGTGTTTTTGAGTTGATGAGTAGTGCAGATATCACTGTAAATAAAATCAATCGACAGTAAGGAGAATACACAGTAAGTGTAAAATCCTCCGTTATCCAATGGGAATGGACGCTCAGCTCTTTGGGTCCGTAATACAATAAAGGGGACTTGATCAAATAGGAATATAATTATCTTTTAAATAACGTTAACTAAAGGGAACAATCTATTTGACACAGCTGAAGCTCTGGCCTTCCTTAAAAACGAACTAATTTAATAAAAATCACAGTTGTATTACACACAATGCACTGTTTTTTGAGAACAAACATTGGTGAATAATGCACCATAATACATTCTGACGAAAAATAAAAATGATTATGAATACAAATAAAATAAAAGAAGCCTCCTGTGAGTTACTACAAGCTATAAAGTAGATTTTAAAAACGTTTTATAGAATAAAAGCTCACTGCTGGACGTTGTAGAAATGCGTGTGTGCACCACGACAAAGGAGCCTCATTCACTTTACATTGGGGTTGTTTGCGTGGTGCAGACACGTAAATGTAGCAAAGTTCGTGACTCCACCACGCAATGCGGTGTTAAGGAGTCGTGGTGGAGTCGCATTCTGGTGAGACAGGTTGTTTCCGTAAGGTTCCTATGTCTGATTGGCTGGGCGGAACGCCCTGTAAAACTCCCAAAAAGTTTTGTGAAGCCGCCATTTTATTATCCTTGCATTAGCATTATTAGCATTAGCATTAGCCCAGCGCAGAAACGCAGAGAGACTCATTTATGGCAACACAAAATAAAACATGGGAGCGGTGGAGATGAGGAGGTGTCGGCGTTCTGGCGATTTACTCTGAAGCTTCAGTAGAAGCTGCTGGGAGTCCCAGCAGCTTCTACTGAAGCCAGGCCCCAACTCCGGGGACTTCCGGCCGGGGACTTTGGGTGGCAGTATACGCCGTGAAGTTGTTTGCGGCCTGCCAGTAAACCCAAAGCAGAAGAAGAAGAAGTGACGTCAGCGGCTTCATTTGCCTAATTCTCCCCCAGGGGCTTATTCTGGTGTGAACGCGATCAGTACTTAGTTCATGAGAACCAAAGAGTTCTGATGAACTAAGTTCTGATGAACTAAAGTGGGAAAAGTACTGCGGTGTGAACGCGCCTATTTACTATTGGATATCAGATTTTTACCTTTTCATCTAAATCAAAAATATTCACCGCAATTTTGACCAATTTACGTCAATTTGGGGGAAAAAATACTTTTTTCTTTGATTTAAAAATGTTAAACGAAGAAAAGCTCAGGCAGAACATATATTTTTTTTATACATATATTGTGTAAAAGCAATAAAAGTTCACATTAGAGAAAAGTTTAAATCTAGGGACAGTCTTGATGCCCTTTTTATTACTTTTTTTACTGTGTTTTAATTCCCCTACCTCTTTGTGTAATGTTTTTTTACATAAAGTGTAAATTTACAAGACAAAAATCTCAAATGAAAAGGATAGATAGTAGCGTCAAATCACATTATTTATCTTGTCAAGAGACAACGTGCTTTGGGATGTTCTCTGTAAGTCACTTCTTTATTTAGATTCTTATTTTATGTTGCATATCAGATTTTTACCTGCTCATCTAAATGAAAATATTCACCGCAATTCATAACATTTCTGACCAATTTACGTCAATTTGGGGAAAAAACTCAAAATGTTTCCCGCTGTGGGACTAATACAAGTTTTCTGATTCTGATTCGAATAATTTTAGACCAGGAGAAACCCAGGCAGAAAATCTTTAAAAAAAAGTCAAAGTTCACATTAGAGAAAAGATTAAATGTTACAATTAGGGACAGTCTTGATCAGGGTTTGAGTTATAATCTGAGTTTAATGGGGGTCTTTAAAACTAACGTTAGGGGCGGAGAATATATATCAATAAAAGCCGGGTAATAACGTAAATAACGAGTGATATTTATACACCTTGGAGGTGAAGTGCAGGCATATTGTCATTCAAGAGAGAATACGATGCGTAGTTCTTTTGGAACTTATTTCCCTCGTCAACGTAAATAATACTCATTACATTGAAAAAGGCATTATTTGTGATTAAAATAATGGTTGTTGGTAACCAGTGGCGTTTTTATATGTACAAAAGTGGTGGGGCACAAAAAACTTAGATGTCTATATATAAGCTTCTGCAGTGACGTGCAGTGAGGTTCATGGCTGGTGAGGCACTGGCACTGACTCTTCAGGTTTACAAATATTATATTTTGACCTAAACCAAAAATAATATTATTTTCAAAAGCTTTTTTTGTCTGATGCTTCGATTAATTTTAAACAGACAGTTCAACAAAAGGATACCCAAAAAATGTAATTTTATCATTTAAATATTGAATTGTTCTCTCTTAGTAAGATCCCATTTTCAATAAAATGGCGGTCTTACCTTGACTTGAAGATGAAGTCCATTTGCCTATCCTTCTGGACAAACATTTCTATTACTTTTTTGTAAAAGTCCTCCTTGTAGTTTCAAAAGTCTATCATAAATCTAATCCATAGATTTATGATAAAAAAATTATAAAAGTAGGGTAGACATGTGGATGTTATCCGGCTAATCAAAACGTGCATTTATCTAACAGGTACGTTTCCCACAGATCTTATTTCGAGCTATTTTCTAAAATCCTCTGGAGAAATCTCATTGCTTTTTGTGCTTACTTCCTGGTTTTAGGACGCGCCACTGCAGCTCTCTCGTCTCCTCTTCAAGCACCACACTTTTCGCGGCACACGTACTTACAGCCAATCAGCTCTGAATGATTTGAGATGACGTATGGTGGGGATGGTAGCTCCGTGCCCCTCTGGTCATTATTTTTTTGCCACACATTACATTACAAAATACTCTGAGCATGCGCAGTGACGTTTTTACAGTCACCGTTGACTTCACAGCGAGAGGAAGGGGCATAATCAGGTTTTTCCCACATGGCTCTAAACAGCTCAATAGGCACACACTGTGACTGTAGACACACTAATTAGAAGAACACAGACTCAAACAGCAATGTACAGACGAATCAGATGATTAAACATGATCTTAAAATATATTTTATATTTTTTTTATTTTTTTTTTGCATTTTTGTAATCATTATTTGTAATACTTTCTGCTGACACTAGGTGGGGCTGTGCCTGCCCCTAATGACCAGTCGCCACTGTTGGTAACGTATTAGCGACCCCCACAGATGTATGATTTCACTGCTTTCATAGGAGCTCAGACCCCTCCTTTTAGGGAAGCTCCCATTGGCTCCCACATAACTCCAACCCTGGTCTTGATGCCCTTTTTGTGACAGTGTGTTGACTCACCTTCCTCTTTGTGCTCCTCAGGTCAGTGACGGTGTCTCCGTACACCGGCTGGCTGTCCAAGGTGTCGGAGTCTGACGTGCTGCTCTCTGATCTGGGGTCAGGAGGCGTGGTCACGGTGGATATGGGGGGGGGTACGTCAGACTGTGGGAGATGGGACTGGACAACCTGCAGCGCTCTCTGATGGAGTGGAGGAACATGATCGGGACGGAGGACGGCAGACCTCTACAGGTAAGAATATTACTTTGTTTGGGAATCGAAACCCTCGTGCTAAAGTTAACTGAAAAGAAAGTGCTCTTTGGAAGATAATTACATGATGTACACAGACTGGCATTTGAAGAGTAGGCCTATTTGGTAGTTATGATCAGGACTGAAATTGGTATAAAGATTTAACTCTGTGTAAGTGGATAATAATAATAACTAGAGAATGCAATTCCTGAAGAAATTGCTAGTGGGAATGCTTTATGCTGAAAAGTAATGTGTAAGAAGAAAGTGAAGAATTTAGATTGAAATAATACATGAACACTGGGGCTTGAATGTGTGATGAGAGAAAAAAGAAAGTAAAAAGGCTTGGAAAAGCAGCAGAATATTTGAACTGCAAACCTTTGAACTAACTTGATGGTGAATGATCTGTCAATAACGTAACCAGATGAGTGATTACAGCGCCCGGTATCATTTTACACACATTTGTATCACACAGATGCAGGACTTGCACACGCCTGTTATCTAACCGACAGGTCCGCACGCACTCTCCAGCCGAAACTCTCTCGTCTTATTAATTTAAGCATTTTCTTATTAATTTATGCAGACACACCCCACCCCCCCCCACCCGTGCGGACATAATTGTCCTCATTGAACGTCCGATTCGCTCCCTTTTTCCTCTGTGTACACAGCTCGAGTGTGGGCATTGGCCTGTCATCTGATTTAATTTTTAGTTGCTGCTGTAGCGGAAGTTTAGTAAAGTTATGTTTGATTAAGTACGCCAAATCTCCACCCTCCATAATGCTTCATTTGCTTGATAGTTTCAAACGGCAGTGATGACAGTTACAGTAGGCTACTACAGTACGTAGTAAAACTGATGTTGATGTGATTGATGGGATGGCAGTGTCTAATCAAATCGCCAGCCGCCTCTGAAGGGAAGCCAGAGGCCCTGGCTTCCCTTGGCATGGCCCTGACCAATCACAGGTTGGCAGGGGCATCACGTGGGCCTCATCTGATTGGTCAATCCCTCCATTTTTTTTCACCAAGGGAAGCCCGATTCGGCTGGCCTCCTCTCGCAACAGTGAATGCAATCTACTGTTTCACCATAACATCTAGAGGGGCGCTGTTTGTTTCACTCTTTGTAAAATACTCAATGAGAGTGGGGGAGAGACGGGCCGGCAGCAACACACAGCAAAGGAGAATTATCGAAACAAACCAAGTGTTTTTAATTATTTATTTAAATTATAACTACAATCCGAGAAAACAGGGGAAGCCTGGCTTCCCTTGGCCTCCGGGAGAAAATGCCACTGGTCGCCATGGCAACGGCATTTGAAGAAATCTCAAAACTGTCCCATAGATGTCTTCACGGCTGGACTGTTAGCACACATGTGAAGTTTTAGCACTTTTTGAACATTTTCATAGGAGTTATAGCGACATCGTCTTCTATGGCGAGGGATGCGTTCTATGGAAACGGCATATGGTGAGATCTCAGATTTGGCGTAGAGCTGTTGAGGCATGGACCGGTAATGTAGGGTTTGGGAATTATGGCAGTTTGAAAAAAGAATATGAAGGCACATTTCAAGATTTCCTACCCTCTACCTGTGACATCACGCACTCTAACTTAACGAGCTGTGCAATGTTAAAGTTCAAATGTTAAAAATGTGATGTATTATGGGATGTATCTCTGTAATTATGAAAGTTATGAATGATAAAAGTAATAGCGCCCGATTCCGACCGAGCTGAACGTTTTGATGTTTGAACGGAGTTTCTGCAATGTTGAATGTGGGAGGAGAAGAGGGACAAAAATAATTGGATGGAATAATAAACTTTTTGTCCGTAGCATACATATAGTTGGAATACTGTATCAGCATTCCCACTAAACTACACAGAATCACACTACACACCTACGCAATGATTACATTCAGGCAGACTGTAGAATACAACCTCTTTGGACAATATATTATTGAAACAAGCTACAAAATGTAATACCTTGGAAAATGCCTTTTAATATTTTTTAACAGCCTTAATTTTCGCTAAATTGATTTATCAACTTTTAATACTTTTTAAGACCCCGCGGACACCCTGGGTTGGATGATAATTAGAAATGCTTGCAGCCTGCAGTTTCTCTCACCACCACAGAGGGGTGCATTCTCTCCTCACAGTACATCACCACCCCCACTGATGTATTATATTTTCAGATGTTGTAAAGTAAAGTATAAAGTATATATTCTATACATGCATTCACAGCATTACATCTCCAGGACAACTGGGACAATTATACTCTTTCAAAACAATATAAAAACGCATTTGTGTGCAATGAGGTAACATGAACACAATGAAATTATAATGATGTATTTATTGAACCAACAATGGACTTCACATGATACTAAAACAAATGAATGATTAAAACAGAAATGGGAATCATAGTGGATTCACAGTGCACAAACAGCAGTCAGGCTGCAGATCATTCAACAGGAACCCCAACACTTTAAGAACAAGCTGCTCACAGACAGGGCGCCATCTTGTGGCAGCACATGCTCTAAATATTGAGAGATATATGTAAATAAAACAAAGGACACAACATTTTCTTTAGCAAATGTGGCAGTGACTGACTGATTAACACAAGTCATGAACATGAACACACTTACTGAGATGACCTTTTCTTTGGTAACATTAAGCTGTCTTTGGCTCTTTTCTGCTGTAACAATGTAAATGTACCCTCTGTGGGACTAATGAAGGTATTCTGATTCAGATTTTCGACTCAAAACCACTGAGTAAACAGCAATACTGTCTATACTAATAACATATAAACAAATCAAACGTTCATACAATCCCCCTGTCCTGGTGAGCTCCCCTTTATGCTTCCCTGCTCCCCTACACCACCCAGTGTTCAGGAGAATATTACAACAGATTAACAAATAAAACATACAGATAAAATGGCTGCAACAAAGATAACATGTATTTATGATCACTCACTGAAACCCAAACAATTTGTCAGCATAAATGAGTCAAAGTCAACTAGATAGAAATTCTGTTTCTCACCATCCCAAAGAATACAAATATATAAAAGGAAATATATAAATACTGTACATACACACCTTTACACCCAAGAAACAAATATACATATACACACATTTAGAGGCAAGTTTAGTGCTTTAAACAGATGAAGTCATTATCGTGGGTGACTTCAATATTCATGTGGACAACAATAAAGATAGCCTTACTATTGCATTAAACCCTCTATTAAACACATGTAAAATGTGTGATATAAAAATCATTTGTGATTGATTGATTAAACATTTTCCATAGCATGATTGATTTAATACATTTATTTACTCACTGAAAAACAATCCATGTTAAAAAGACGCACCTCCACCAACTGATCTGTACATTACTGAAGTTATTTAACTTAAAGTCCATAAAACAGACAAAGTTTAATCTGCACCTTGAGGTTTGGTTCAACTATTGACTATTAAAAAGTCAAAACATTCTACTAGCACAGCGTAAAGCAAATACTCACAAACATTTCAATGATCTGTTCTGCAAGGTTAGGTTTGGAAACAATATATTTCCTTTTGGGCGGGCATATATAACACGGCATAACACCGGAGCCCCGCTGTGGGGAAACTGGCGCTGTCCTGAGTTTGTTCTAATCTGTCAAAATGACAGACGGCTTTCAGATCTTTCCGTCATTGTTAAAAATTATTCGGTTAACGCGACCTCTGGCAAAGAAACAAAACTATGGGATGGGTTATAAAAAATACTCACAAAGTGGAAATGTCTCAATGAGTGGCCTGATTGACCCTGTGTAGAATTATCATCCAGAAATCTGCTGTTCAATGAAGAGGACATGATGCTCTATCGGCTGACGTGATGATGATGATGAGTCAGTATGAAGATCATTGGGTGCACTCTTTTGTTTTTCAGTTCTTGTTCAAGGTTTTCTTCATGTGTTCTGTTTCCTGCAAGCGCCTGCTTATATCATGTTTTCTTCAGCTAGTTTTCTGGCCTCCTCTTCATATTTCAACTTAATTTCTTCCAGTTCTTTATTAAAGTTTTCCTCCATTCGTTTTTTCCCCTCTCCTCCTGTTCTCTTCTCTTTCTATCTTCTTCTTTTCTTAGTTCATGTTTTCTTTCTCCTGCTCGTACTCTTCTTGCATCCTTTGAAGTCTTGTTTTCTCCTTTGTCGTATCTTTTCATTTTCTTGTTGTTGTCTGATCCGCGCTGCTTCTCTCTTCTCCCATTTTGCTTTTGCTTTTTATCTGTTCTTTGTTGTGATCTCTTTCTTCGTCAAGTTTTTTCTCCCATTCCTTTCGTTGTCTTTCTTCCTGCCTTTTCTTCTCCTTCTCCTCTTCCACTCTCTTCTCCTCATCTCTCTTTCTCCTCTCGTTCCTTGTTGATATTTTCCTCCATTTCTTGAAGCTGTCTGGCTTTCTTCTGCTCACTTTCGTCTCTCTCTTGTTTCATTCTTCTCTTCACTGCTTCCATTTCCTCCTCGTGTTTTCGTTGCAGCTCCTCCCTCTGTCTCTGTATTTTTCTCCTTCTCCTTCAGGATCTTCTCCACTTCCTTCTTTATGGCCGCCTCGGCCTCTTGAAACATCTCTGAGGTGAAGCAGCTGCCGCCATTTTCCTTCAGCATTTTGTTGGTCTTCTCCATCAGCTCACTGACTTGCCTGCGGTCGGTCTGATCTTGTTATTGAAGACTTGGTATCTCCCTCCACAGTCATTATCAGTTGTTTCAAGAGGTCATCAGATTGTATGTAACTCTTTATTGTTCCACCCTTCAGCTCATCTCCTCTGGTGAATATAGGGATGATGAAATCTCCAGATCTCTTGCCAAACATTTTTTGATCAGTTTCACGGTGTCTATTTCCTCCTGGGTAAATCGTCCGATCTGCAGCACCAGTAAGAACACATGAGGTCCAGGAGACAACAAGCTGATGCATTTCCCCATCTCCTCTTGAACATCATCATTGGACAGTGTCGTGTCAAAGACCGGGGGTGTCCACCACAGCGACAGGACGTCCATCAATCTCTCCTGTTGCTTTCGTGCAAAGCCTGGTCACTGACTTTGGGCTGGCAGTTGATTTAAAATATTCTTTGCCCAAAATGGTGTTTCCAGTTGCACTCTTCCCACTGCCAGTCTTCCCAATCAGCACCATCCTGACACACCTCTGTTCTGACTTTCATCATCATCTCCCTCCTGAGTTTTCTTTTTAACGTCTTGCTGTTCAGCTTTAAGTCTTCGGATAGTGTTATCCAGCTCTACAACCTTCTCCATCTGAGCCTTGGTGAACATCTTCATTGTAAAGCTCCTAGATCTCTACGTCTCATCTTTAGCACAGCATCCAACAGCTCTGCGATCTGCTGCCGGTCCTTGATGTTGAGAACAACATGTCTTCCTCCACATCTCTGACGGAGTCCTGGAGGTCCTTGTTCTCCTTTAGAAGTTAACAACAGCTGGAGCTGTAGGATCTGACTCCACAGTGGACAGAATCAAGGTGAACTCGTTGACTCGAGAGCTGAATGTGTTCTGGAGGGTCTCTAACTCTCCCTTGTCTTCATCAGTGAGGGGACCCACAGTAGGACCAGGATGAAGGCATGGACGCCTTCAGGATCACAGAGGGAGATACACCTGGATGATTCCTCCATCACTTCCTCCTGAGGTTTTCCACACAAAGCAGGGAGCTCCACCAGGGAAACCCTTCGTCCACACACCTCTCCCTGATGTTTGACACACTCTGAGGAGTTGGAGACTGAAGGAAGCTCTCTCTGACCTAAAATGACCTCGGCTGCTGAAGTCTCCCTGCTCCTTTCCTCCCACACAGAACCAGGTTTAAAGCTGGTTTGGCCTCAGACACTGAAAAGGAAAACACAGAATTAGAAAAACTACTCTTCAACCAAAAACTGAATTGGGTAATTGAAACCAATAAAAGGGTTACATATTTTAAAAGGTGGACTTGAGTAAATGTGTCAGCTGTTATCTCAAAACTAGCAAAATCAACAGAGAGCTTGCATACATTCAATGGAGAAAAAAAGGATAGTGTACCCATAATCTAAAAAACTGTGATTTTAGATGTTAATTTACATTAAATATTTTTTGACTCAGTTCTGTTAAACTCACAGGAAGGTGGCAGTAATCCATAGCTGTTGCTCCTCTTCAAAGGTTGAAAATCTTCTGACACTAAAAGAATCCAAACATTCACAACATATTTCATGAATACTTGAGGAACCAATAGGCGCGTTCACACCGCAGTACTTTTCCCACTTTAGTTCCGATATAGTTCCGAAATGTCGCGTTCACACCAAAAAGAGCCGGAACAAAAATTAGTTAATGAGAACTTTTTTTACCCCCTTTTCCGTCCCTGCTAGAGAGCAGGTACTTTCGTGGGAGAAAAAGGTTCCTACTTCTGATTGGCTGGGCGGATTGCAAACCACTCCCCGTAAAACTCCCAAAAGGTTTTGTGAAGCCGCCATTTTATTATCCTCGCATTAGCATTATTAGCATTAGCATTAGCCCAGCGCAGAAACGCAGAGAGACTAACTTATGGCAACACAAAAGAAAAATGGGAGCGGTGGAGATGAGGAGGTGTCGGCGTTCTGGCGATTTACTCGGAAGGCTTCAGTAGAAGCTGCAGGGAGTCCCAGCAGCTTCTACTGAAGCCAGTCCCCAACTCCGGGGACTTCCGACCGGGGACTTTGGGTGGCAGTATACGCCGTGAAGTTGTTTGCGGCCTGCCAGTAAACCCAAAGCAGAAGAAGAAGAAGTGACGTCAGCGGCTTCATTTGCCTAATCCTTCCCCCAGGAACTTATTCCGGTGTGAACACGATCTGTACTTAGTTCATGAGAACTAAAGAGTTCTCATGAACTATGTTCTCATGAACCTTTGTGGGAAAAGTACTGCGGTGTGAATGTGCCTATTGGTTGTTCTTTTTAAATGACGTCAATATATGTTGTGTAATATATCACAATAAACAGCATATTCACAGAAATGTTACTAAAGTACAGAGGTTAGAATTCTTTATATTAATTATCGACAATCAGAGATGGGGTCGTTACTCAAAAAAAGTAATATATTACATATTACTTATTACTTTTTTAAAGAGTAATGTATTACTTTACTTCGTTACTCTCTACATAAAGTAACTTGTTACTTTACTAGTTTCTTTACACTACTTTTGCGTTACTCTGCAACAGCCTATAGCCAAAACTTAAAACGTAGGCCTACATGTGCACATATAACAATTACTATTGCAATAAGGAAGAAATAACACAAGTTAATAACGGTGAACATTCTAGTGTTTGCTGCTTGTTCGGAGTCGGCACTCACTCAACATCATCACTCTGGGTTCGGGGGTCTTTAGCTACTCGCTTCGTGTTACGGCCCGTCCACACAGCAGCGTTAAAAAAATCTTCCAATGCTTCTGCCCATTCACTTTGAATGGGTGACGTCACTTTGCCTCACTTTTCGCCGAACTGCATTGTGGGAAGCAGAGCGGAGATTTCCAGGCATCTCAGGATTCAAAAGTTGAGCAATGTTCAACTTTTGAAGCTGACAGTGCAAGCGCTAGCCAATCAAACCGCATGTATGCTGGGAGAGACATACCGCAGGTCATTTCCTCATATTCCAAAACATGGAGGAGAAATTAGCGGTAGGGAATCACCCGGTGCTTTATGACCAGTCCCTATTTACCTACCGGGATATAAACCGGAGGAGCCAGGCATGGAGGGAGGTGGCAGAGACAGTGGTATGTTTTCGCCTGTTTGGGGAGTTTATATCCAGTTTACTTCGGGCTTTTTTGCTTCGTATGTCGGGGGCGGGAGATTCATGTGATTGGTTGTTGGTCGCGTTGCTCGCAAAAAATCCCCAAGCTTCAGATACGCCCACCTCCAAGATTTTTTTAACGCTGCTGTGTGGACGCTCCGTTAACATGTTGCCTCTGCAGGTGCTTGGAGAGGTTTGATGTTGTTGTGTTTGCAGCAGTCCACCTTACCGTCACATTCTTGTCATTTCTTCTGACAGATTAAAAATAATGGGCATACCTCCACCCCTCGAAAGTAATAGCTGTTTATGTCTCTGTCTCAGTCTGCAGCTCAACCCCTGTGACAGCTGCATCTTAAATAATTAAACATTTTGACTCAGTTCTGTTAAACTCACAGGCAGGTGGCAGTAGTCCATAGCTGCTGCTCCGCTTCACAGGTTGCAAATCTTCTGACACTAAAAGAAATCAGAACAGGTTTCACAACATATTTCATGAATACTTGAGAAAGCATTGGTTGTTCTTTTTAAATGACGTCAATATATGTTGTGTAATATATCACAATAAACAGCAGATTCACAGAAATGTTACTAAAGTACAAAGGTTAGAATTCTTTATATTAATTATCCACAATCAGAGATGGGGTCATTACTAAAAAAAAGTAATATATTACTTCGTTACTCTCTACATAAAGTAACTTGTTACTTTACTAGTTTCTTTACACTACTTTTGCGTTACTCAGCAACAGCCTATAGCCAAAACTTAAAACGTAGGCCTACATGTGCACACATATAACAATGACTATTGCAATAAGGAAGAAATACACAAGTTAATAACGGTGAAAATTCTAGTTTTTGCTGCTTGTTCGGAGTCGGCACTCACTCAACATCATCACTCTGGGTTCGGGGGTCTTTAGCTACTCGCTTCGTGTTACGGCCCGTCCACACAGCAGCGTTAAAAAAATCTTCCAATGCTTCTGCCCATTCACTTTGAATGGGGTGACGTCACTTTGCCTCACTTTTCGCCGAACTGCATTGTGGGAAGCAGAGCGGAGATTTCCAGGCATCTCAGGATTCAAAAGTTGAGCAATGTTCAACTTTTGAAGCTGACAGTGCAAGCGCTAGCCAATCAAACCGCATGTATGCTGGGAGAGACATACCGCAGGTCATTTCCTCATATTCCAAAACATGGAGGAGAAATTAGCGGTAGGGAATCACCCGGTGCTTTATGACCAGTCCCTATTTACCTACCGGGATATAAACCGGAGGAGCCAGGCATGGAGGGAGGTGGCAGAGACAGTGGTAGGTTTTCGCCTGTTTGGGGAGTTTATATCCAGTTTACTTCGGGCTTTTTTGCTTCGTATGTCGGGGGCGGGAGATTCATGTGATTGGTTGTTGGTCGCGTTGCTCGCAAAAACCCCAAGCTTCAGATACGCCCACCTCCAAGATTTTTTTAACGCTGTTGTGTGGACGCTCCGTTAACATGTTGCCTCTGCAGGTGCTTGGAGAGGTTTGATGTTGTTGTGTTTGCAGCAGTCCACCTTACCGTCACATTCTTGTCATTTCTTATGACAGATTAAAAATAATGGGCATACCTCCACCCCTCGAAAGTAATAGCTGTTTATGTCTCTGTCTCAGTCTGCAGCTCAACCCCTGTGACAGCTGCATCTTAAATAATTAAACATTTTGACTCAGTTCTGTTAAACTCACAGGCAGGTGGCAGTAGTCCATAGCTGCTGCTCCGCTTCAC
Source organism: Trematomus loennbergii (assembly GCA_012861695.1). Taxonomy (NCBI): domain Eukaryota; kingdom Metazoa; phylum Chordata; class Actinopteri; order Perciformes; family Nototheniidae; genus Trematomus; species Trematomus loennbergii. Next base: position 132,739 of record JAAOOA010000377.1, read on the forward strand.
AGGTTGCAAATCTTCTGACACTAAAAGAAATCAGAACAGGTTTCACAACATATTTCATGAATACTTGAGAAAGCATTGGTTGTTCTTTTTAAATGACGTCAATATATGTTGTGTAATATATCACAATAAACTGCATATTCACAGAAATGTTACTAAAGTACAAAGGTTAGAATTCTTTATATTAATTATCCACAATCAGAGATGGGGTCATTACTAAAAAAAGTAATATATTACTTCGTTACTCTCTACATAAAGTAACTCGTTACTTTACTCGTTTCTTTACATTACTTTGGCGTTACTCGGCAACAGCCTATAGCCAAAACTTAAAACTTAGGCCTACATGTGCACACATATAACAATTACTATTGCAATAAGGAAGAAATAACACAAGTTAATAACGGTGAACATTCTAGTGTTTGCTGCTTGTTCGGTGTCAGCACTCACTCAACATCATCACTCTGGGTTCGGGGGTCTTTAGCTACTAGCTTCGTGTTAGCATGTTGCCTCTGCAGGTGCTTGGAGAGGTTTGATGTTGTTGTGTTTGCAGCAGTGCACCTTACCGTCACATTCCTATCCTTTCTTCTGACACATTTAAAATAATGGGCATACCTCCAGCCCTCGAAAGTTATAGCTGTTGATGTCTCTGTCTCAGTCTGCAGCTCAACCCCTGTGACAGCTGCATGTGGAAAACCCCTCTCGTGACTTGAAATATTTAAAATGTTAAAAGTTAGACCTATCACATTTACCAATCTTATCTACCCCTGGAACTAGCTAAACTAGTTATACATGTTTATTATTTACTGTCGTGTCGGGTGACTCATTACTGATCAGTGAGCTGCATGAGACACAGGCGAGCAGGAGAGAGAGAGGGAGAGGGAGAGAGGCTCCTTGTATTAAACCCGCCGTGTTATTATCCAAAGTTACTGTAAACTTCTGAATAATGTAGTAACTACTAGTCTAGTATGTCAAAGGGAGAATCTAGTAATTTTTTCGCACAATGTTAGTAACTATAGTGTGATTACTGATGTATAAAAGTAACGCGTTTCGCACAATGTTAGTAACTGTAGTGTGATTACCGAATGTATAACAGTAACGCGTTTCATTACTCCGTTACCGACAAATGTAATATTATTACAGTAACGCGTTACACCCAACTCTGTCCACAATAATACATTCTGAACTCACCTGTTGATGCTGTCGCCATAATGTCAGTGCAGGAACAAATCTATTTCAGCTGGAAACCAAATGTTCGGTTAAAGAACCTAGGGAGAGTTTGAAAATAGGTTTGGCGTTAATAAAACAAAACATGCTCTTAAAGGTAGGGTAGGTAAGTTTGAGAAACCGGCTCGAGATCGCTAGAATTTGAAAATACACAACCGGAGAAAATCTGCCACTTCCTTATAGAGCCCCTCCTCCAACACACGAACGCGCACATGACCAATGAGGGCACGAGATAAGTTTGTGCACAGATGGAAGGCTGACAGGCAGGTAGGCCATCCAGTTATTTTAGCTGGGCCGGCTAAAATGATTGGTCGTACTTTTTACAGTACTACGGCTTCCACAGATGACATTTTTGCATGGATTTTTTTGTCAAAGCACTTAAGATATTCATTGCTATCGGGATGTTAAGAGCATTCCATGGAATATAACAAAAAGTGTATCTCGAGCCGGTTTCTCAAACGTACTTACCCTACCTTTAACAATCTTTGTTTTTGAGACAATTTTATTTTTCGATTATTGTGAAACAATGACTTTGTCTAAACAACGCTATGTTTCTATAAACTATAAGTGAAAATAAGTTTGGTATAATCATTAGGTTTGACGATGAGTTTGTAAAGAAATCAACTACCAATCCATGTTTTAGTTTTGTATAGTGGTGATGTTAGTGGTACAAAGTTAATGTGTTACGAGTGGCGCACCGTGGGGCTTTAGACAGTGCCTTCCGTAAACAATTGAAAAACACATACAGTACACACACTTTACACGTCTCTGTTCCAGCCAAGGCAGCCATAATCTAATAATGCGCACATTATGCCAAACAGTCTCTCCCAACATTGATCAATAAAGTAATCTATTATTAAACTGATGTCATTGTAGGCTCTAAAATGATAAGATAGTAATGTACTCACCCGTCACTTGTAAATAAAGTCCATGCTACGCAGTTTGTCTGCCCGATTTGCATTGAGGAAGCGCGAGATGGTCCGCCAGGACAGGTAAATACGGCAACACAAATAGGACATTTGACACAGTGGCGTTTCGCAAAGCAGAACAAAACATTCATCTGAACGAGAGAGATGAGTTATTGTTATTACAACGTAACTTCACTATTTAACAACTCCTTTTAGTGGGTTAAGTACATTGTTAGAATAAGTGAGAAATGGATTTAACTTCTGTTAGACAGCTATCATACTGAAGTAATATTTACTGTGAATGTATGCAAAAATGTATGGTGTTAATAATTTATATCTAATTACATTAACTGTGAATGTCTTTCATTTTATTTCAAATTAAACAAAATTACATAAAATATTTTCCATAAAAAGTTGATTCAAGAACAAATCTGTTATTAGATCAGTATTTTTCTTATATGACAATTATTGCTAAATTTGAAAGGTCTTTACTAGCTTTGGAATGATATATATCTATCTAATATATATATCAAAATGTTGACTTTTTACCAGAAATATGCAAAATTCTAATATTTTCAAACTTCTGATAAAAGAGTCACAAGTCAAGAATAAAATGATGAACTTCAGAACTTATTGACACACAAAAAGAAATGTTGGGACATTCATTATAATGATGGTTTCACATAAAGGTGATTGTTGCACAGTATTTCAAGAAAAGTGTCTTTATTGCACATCATTGAACAGAAAACCCAACACTTTGAGAACAAGCTGCTCACAGACAGGGCGACATCTTGTAGCCGCACATGGTCTAAATATTGAGAGGTATATGTAAATAAAACAAAGGATGACACAACATTGTTTTGGCAAATGTGGCAGTGAGTGACTGATTAATTAATACAAGTCCATGTACATGAACACACTTACTGAAATGACATGTTCGACTCAAAACCACTGAGTAAATGGCAATACTGTCTATTCTGATATTATAAAAACAAATCAAACGTTCATACAACCCCCCTGTCCTGAGGCCTGTACTACGAAGCTGGTTCAACCTAACCTGGATATGTTTGAGTTAGCCGTTGGCCCAATCCAAAACATACGCGCTCTGGCTAAGCTGTACTACGACGCTGGTTATCAAGTGGATCGCTCAAGCCAGCCGTGTCCTATCTAGTTAGGTGCGCGTTCACATGAAAGCGGTGGTATTTGGAGCATTCGACCAATCTCAAACACGGACAAGCGTACTGACAGCGCAGCGTCATACTTCCTGAATGAAAAGTGAACTTTAATATTAGTCAAATATGAAGAAGTTAAACTTTAAACATCCATGACTTAAACACTTTATCCAGGATAAAAGCCACATAGCTGCACCTGCAAGGTGAATACAGCTGGTAAAAGAAAAAGTGTTTGAATGCGTACATTAACAGGTTTATGAAATCACTGCCCCGTCCAAGACACGAGTGGATCTGACTTTAATTAGGAGAATTTGACTCGAGTGTTTCGTCAACTTAATGTGTTGCTTAAAATAATACTTCTGCATACAGTATGTGACACTGTGAGTGTTGCACGGCCAGATACGGCTCAGCTGACTCAAATAAGGAAATATATGATACATTATGATGTGATATGATATGAATGATAATGGACACATCGACGTCTGCACTCACAGTGCCGCGGACTGTACTTAATGTTACTCTGATCCGGTTACTTATGTCGTGGCAGATATTTAAGTAAGCTTTCTTAACGCTAATATTATAATAGTCAGATTGCTCTGAAGATGGGAGGGGATATTCTATTAATTTTCACGTTCACACAGTCAGTTGATTTTGGCCGGCCGTCTTTCCTGCAACGGCAGTTTTTCTGTATTTCCTCTATCCTGTAATATGAATTGATCGCTTTAAACTCCGCACACGGAGCTCTGATTGGTCAGCAGGCGGTGCTTTCACTGAGTTGATCTCTTAGCCTGCCACCTAACCTGCTCCGGAGCAGGTTTGCCGCTCAGCATAAGTTACCATGGAAATCTAGCCTGCTAAAAAGAGAACCAGCGTCGTAGGACCGGAAAGCCAGAGATTTCCCTGAAGTTAGCCGGCTAAGCGAAAATCCAGCTTCGTAGTACAGGCCTCTGGTGAGCTCCCCCTTATGCTTCCCTGCTCCCCTACACCACCCAGTGTTCAGGAGAATATTACAACAGATGAACAAATAAAACATAGATAAAATGGCTGCAACAAAGTTAACATGTATTCACTCACTATAACTTGGCTGATACTCAAACAATATGTCAGCGGTGTCAAAGTCAACTTTATTGTCAATTCCTCTATTCGGGAATACAAATATATAAAAATAAATATATACATATGTATATATACATACTCCTTTACACCCACTTATACGTGTATATATGGAAACAAATATACATAAACACACATTTAGAGGTAAAAATACAGATAAGACACAACAGTAAATATATTTTAAAAATAACGGATGAGAGGCCACTCCACCCAGTCACATTCATACTCATATTCCTCGAGGAACAGGCCAAGGAGGTGGAGCTGCAGCCATCTTTGATTCTACTTATCAATCCTAAATGAAATTCTAAACTCCTTTGAAAGCCTTGTTCTCAGTCTTTCAACCTGGAAAACACTGCAGCCATTCTAACTTGTTGCAGTGTATCGGGCCCCAGGTCCTTATTCAGAGTTCCTATCAGAATTTTCTCAAGTTTGATGCTTAAAATAGATAAAGTAATTATCCTGGGTGAATGTAATATTCATGATGACAACATGATAACCTTACTATTGCATTTAATTCTATATTAAACTAATGTAAAATGTGTGATATTGGGCTATATATTGATTGAACATTTACAGTAGCAGGATTGATTTCATACATGTATTTACTCACTGAAAAGCGCACCATGTTAAAAAGACGCACCTTCACCAACTGATCTGTACATTACTGAAGTTATTTTACTTTAACCTTAAATCCATAAAACAGACAACGTTTAATCTGCACCTTGAAGTTTGGTTCAACTATTGATAATAAAAAGTAAAACATTCTACTACAGCTGGTAAGGTTACGTTTGCAATCAGTAAAAACATAATGTATATAAACAAACCCAAAAAAAGATACTCACAAAGTGGAAATGTCTCAATGGGTGCTAGTTCTTTCTGAGTGGCTTAGATTGGACCCTGTTGAGAATTATCATCCGGAAATCTGCTGTTCAATGAAGAGGACATGATGCTCTATCGGCTGACGTGATGATGATGATGAGTCAGTGTGAAGATCAGAGGATGGTGCACTTGCTTTGGTTTTGCAGTTCTTGTTCAAGGTTTTTCGTCACTTGTTCTATTTCCCGCAAGCGCTTGCATATATCATTGTTTTCTTCAGCTTCTTTTCTGGCCTCCTCTTCATATTTCAGATACATTTCTTTCAGTTCTTTTTGAAAGTTTTCCTCCATTTGTTTTTTCTTCATCTCTTTTTCTCTTCTTAGTTTTCCTAGTTGTTCTTTTTCCTGCTCGTACTCTTCTTGCAACCTTTTAAGTTTTGTTTGCTCATCTTGTAGTCTCTTTTCATTTTCTTCTTGTTTTCTGATCCGCGCTGCTTTTCTCTCCTTCTTCCATTTAGATTTTTGCTTTTTTATCTCTTCTTTGTTGTGCTCTCTTTCTCCGCCATGTGTTTGCTCCCATTCCATTCGTTGAATTTCTTCCTGCCTTGTATTCTCTATCTCATCTCTCCTTCTCTTCTCTCGTTCCTTGTTGATAATTTCCTCCATTTCTTGAAGCTGTTTGGCTTTCCTCCTCTTACTTTCGTGTCTCTCTTGTTTCTTTCTTTTCTTCATTACTTCCATTTTCTCCATGTGTCTTCGTTGCAGCTCCTCCCTCTCTCTCTGTATTTTTTCTTCCTTCTCCTTCAGGATCTTCTCCACTGCCTTCTTTATGGCCGCCTCGGTCTCTTGAAACATCTCTGAGGTGAAGCAGCTGCCACCATTTCCCTTCAGCATTGTGTTGGTCTTCTTCATCAGCTCTCTGACTTGCCTGCGGTCGGTCTGATCTCTGTTATTGAAGACCTGGTATCTCCCTCCACAGTCATTTATCAGTTGTTTCAAGAGGTCATCAGATTGTATGTAACTCTCTATTGTTTGATGATCATTCAGATCATCTCCTCTGGTGAATATAGGAATGATGAAATCTCCAGATCTCTTGCCAAAAAATGTTTTGATCAGTTCCACGGTGTCTTTTTCCTCCTGGGTAAATCGGCCGATCGGCAGCACCAGTAAGAACACATGAGGTCCAGGAGACAACAAGCTGATGCATTTCACAAGCTCTTCATGAACATCATCATTGGACAGTGTTGTGTCAAACAGACCGGGGGTGTCCACCACAGCGACAGGACGTCCATCAATCTTTCCTGTTGCTTTCGTGCAAAACTTGGTCACTGACTTTGAGCTGGCAGTTGAATCAAAATATTTTCCGCCCAAAATGGTGTTTGCAGTTGCACTCTTCCACTGCCAGTCTTCCCAATCAGCACCATCCTGAGACACTCTCTGTTCTGTTCCAGCTCTACAAACTTCTCCATCTGAGCCTTGGTAAACATGTCCTTTGTAAAGCTCCTAGATCCTTTACCTCTATCTCTTGCACAGCACCCAACAGCTCTGGGATCTGCTGCTGGTTCTTGATGTTGAGAACAACATGTCTTCCTCCACATCTCTGACGGAGCTCCTGGAGGTCCTTGTTCTTCTTGAGAAAGTTAACAACAGCTGGAGCTGTAGGATCTGACTCCACAGTGGACAGAATCAAGGTGAAGTCGTTGACTCGAGAGCTGAATGTGTTCTGGAGGGTCTCTAACTCTCCCTTGTCTTCATCAGTGAGGGGACCCACAGGTAGGACCAGGATGAAGGCATGGACGCCTTCAGGTTCACAGAGGGAGATACACCTGGATGATTCCTCCATCACTTCCTCCTGAGGTTTTCCACACAAAGCAGGGAGCTCCACCAGGGAAACCCTTCGTCCACACACCTCTCCCTGATGTTTAACACACTCTGAGGAGTTGGAGACTGAAGGAAGCTCTCTCTGACCTAAAATGGCCTCGGCTGCTGAAGTCTTCCCTGCTCCTTTCCTCCCACACAGAACCAGGTTTAAAGCTGGTTTGATGTGTAGACTTTGGTGCCATCATCAAACCTGCATCCTCAAACACATCACAGCTCACATGCTCTCCATTGTTCTCCTTTGCAATTTGACCCAAACGTGTTAACAGCTCTGAATGGTCAAGGTTCTGACTAAAAAAACTGTATCTACATATTCTGATCATATATTTTAATGGTGGATGTTTTATAACATTGTCATTGAAACCTGAACTCCTCTCTTCTGGTGGTGTATTAATACCAGTGAATGATTGAATGATTGATCACCAAAGAGTTGCAGGAATCTGCAGAGTCTCAGTTTGTGTTTCTCAGTGAAGTGCTCAGGCTGTAGAACCAGCAGGAACACATGAGGTCCAGGATCAGAGAGCCTCACACAGTTTTTACATGTTGTGAAAGTTGCCATTGGGTGATGTTGGGATGCAGCAGATCTGGGGTGTTGATAAGAACTATTTCTTTCTTTTAAACTGTCCACTGAATCTCAGACACCGGTGTGGTTCTTCTCAGTGTTGAACACAGTCTCTCCCAGTATGAAGTTCCCCACTGAACTCCTCTCAGCCCAGCTGTTCCCCAGCAGAACTACCCTCAGCTCAGAAACTGAAAAGGAAAACACAGAATTAGAAAAACTACTCTTCAACCAAAAACTTAATTGGATAATAATGAATGAGAAGGTAAATATTTTTAAAAGGTGGACTTGAGTAAACGTGTCAGCTGTTATCTTTAAACTAGCAAAAATCAACAGAGAGCTTGCATACATACATAAATTAAATGGAGAAAAATGTTTGTACCTACAATCTACAAAACTGTGATTTTAGATGTTAATTTACTTTAAATAATGTTGACTCAGTTCTGTTAAACTCACAGTAGGTGGCAGAAATTCAAGCTGCTGCTCCGCTTCACAGGTTGCAAATCTTCTGACACTAAAATAAATCAGAACATTCAAACATATTTCATGAAACTTGAGGAAGGTTGATTGTTCTTTTTAAATGACTTATGTTGTGTAATATATCACAATAAACAGCAGATTCACGGAAATGTTACTGAAGTACAAAGGTTATAATTATTTATATTAGTTATCCAGAATAACCAATTCTGAACTCACCTGTTGATGCTGTCGCCATAATGTCACTGCAGGAAAAATCTACTTCAGCTGGAAACCAAATGCTTGGTTAAAGAACCTAGGGAGAGGATATGTAAATGTGTCAGACTCTCAGTTCATAATAGAAATAAAGTCTACTCATATGTACTCTTTATATATAAAGTCAAATAATCAAAGTTTGAAAATAGGTTTGCTGTTAATATGACAAAACAAAACATGTTCTTAACAATCCGTGTTTTAGAGACAAAAACTATTTTCGAATACTGTGAAACAATTACTTTATGTTTCTATAAACTGTATTTAAGTGAAAATAAGTTTAGTATAATCATTAGGTTTCACGATGAGTTTGTTTTTAAAAAGATGGTGATAGTGATACAAAGTAATGTGTTACTAAGGGTCGTAAACTGCAACTCTGATCATGTTTTATAGCTGTTGTAATGCTTATCAAAAAGGTTTCAACTTTCTTGTTCACATTCAGTCTGAAGTTCAGACTCCAATCTTATCATTATAGTTATAGAACAATAAAACACATGAATACATTTCTCAGTACCAGTACATTTCATGGTCGCCCAAACATTTTTTTCATTCATTGCAAAAATGAATATATTCCTTTAGCTCTGCTGTACTAATGTGGTGACTTTACAAACAGTGATTCTGCTGCAGCTAATCACCTGAGTAGTACATGTACCTCAGGGTTAGTAACAGTCATTACATTACATTACACATGTCATTTGTTAGACACTTTTAGTGTTTAATGTTTTTAGTACTCTTTACTCAACCAACTAAGAACGACTTCTTTCGTACAATGATACACTTTGTTTACTTTAGTTTATTTAAATCATAATTCAGGTGTGTCTACTCACCAGGTGAGATCCTCTTTGCTTCCATCCATGAAATGTCAAACTCTGAAATGAAGCCGAACTTGAGACGACCTTTGCTCTCAGACTGAGCTGAGCACACGATAAACGTTCATCAGCCTCATTAATATTTAACAATCACAGCTTTACACCAGGATCTGGGAAGCCTGGTGGATATACAACTATACTATACTTTCTACTGGAGGTATCAAATCTGATCTAATTACAAATAACAATTCCACGTGTAGCACCTCTCGCCCCATCTCACACCAAGAACAGAGGCACTGACATCTACCTAGGTCTGAATAGTGGTATGCCGTGAATAATTCTGGGAAGAGTTACATTTAGTTCAACATTCAGATTAAATTGTGCCCACAATGTGAAAATAAATGTAAAATAAAAAATAGAGGACTTATAACATATAAATAAAAGTGTCCTTTCTATCATAAATCTTATAAACATCTTTAGTTAGCATGTTTCACAATTTAAACAGAAACTAAGGCATATTTCATTTTAAATGAAATGATTTACTTTAATCACCAATGTGTATTTTAACTAGTGATAAATAACTTGTATTTTCAACAACACATCTTACATTCAAGCAGAAATAAATAAATTATACACTGTAGGTTTTAACAACCATTTAACTGTTTTTAACCACTTTTTAACTGTTATTCTTAACCATGAAAACACATTTTAGTCAGCATGAGTCAGCATGTAGCTGCACTACAGCTTATGAAATGAATGAACTACTAAAAGAGAGTGGCTTTAACTAAAATGAAAACAATGCTCCTTTAATATTTAGGCATGCTATCAGCTTCTTTTCGAAATAACAAGTACTGTTAGCCAGCCCATTAGCTCCTGCTAGCGTTTAGCATCAGCTCACAGTTAGCGCTAGCTCGCGATTAGCTGCTAATCGCTAATGATCTTATTCAAATGTATTTACAATGATACAATGTGCACGAAAGCAAATCAAAAACACAAGACATCACTTCATAAGCCCAACTGTTTTGATATGAAATGTATATTGACCATAAACAACAAAAACGAACTGTCATTGGCTATAGGCTATTAGCAGGCTAGCCCTTCAAAGTGCTAACAAAGAGCTTATTAGGCCTCAACTCACCTGAGTTTCCACACAAATCGACACTGGCTGTCGTCTTCTAGTTTGGATTCACACAGGGGTTCTGCTAAAATAATAGTATGTTAACTAACATAGTTTGAGTATGGATAACAAGATTTGTAATGCTATTATGTACAACTTTAACAAGAACTGCTCGACCTTTTCAGTGAAATAGAGGGATAGAGGCGGAGTGATTCGTGCCACTCATCTCCCTGGGTTTACATTTTAGAGCGCTCCGTGCCGAAGCAACATGTATTCATACATATTAATAACATAAAGGGGTCTAGTAGAGGGGACCACAGAGGGGAAATGTTAAATTGATACAGCAAAGAGCCAAAGATAGCTTTATATTATTGTATTATTGTAATGCGTTTATATAGGGGTTAGTGGCTCCTCCATCACGTCTGCAGTTGGTGCAAAATGTAACAGCACAGCTTTTAAATGGCACACACGTATACACAAGAACATTTCCCCCATTTTAGCTTTACTCCACTGGTTTCCATACATTTAAGGATTCATTTTAAAATGATTTTATTCACTCTTATATCCCTCAATGGACTTGTGCTATGCTACACCCCTGAACGCCCATCCGCCTTATAAGGTCAGCAGATCAACCCAGTCAAAGTCAAAGCTCAGAGATTCTCAAGAAATAGTCAAGGTTTTGACCCGTTGAAGTTTTGAAAATTCTGACTTTTTCAAGAACACTTTTTTCTCAAAACCAAAAAACTTTTGGCCAGAAAATTCAAAATTCTGACTTTTTTTAAACTTCTGAGAAAAAACTCAAAATTATTTTTTATAAAAAGTCTTGACTTCCACAACTGAAAATAAAAAAAATATTTATAAGAATTCTAAGTCAAATTTCTGACTTTTTCAAACTTCTCGGTTTGTTTTTATGAGTTCTGAGAAACGGAACTAAATGAAACGGAACTAATAATTCAGACATATTTCGAAGTTCAAAAAAATATGTTTTAGTTCTGAGAAAAAAGTTGGATAGTGGCAGAAAAAGTATTCAGATTCTTTACTAAGAGGATTAGGGCCACGCTTAACATTTTGAAAAAATATTGAATTTTGACTTATTTTTCAGAACAAAAAAACCCACAAGAAAAGTCTTAAATTCTGACATCAATAAATAGAAATGCTTGCAGCCTGCAGTTTCTCTCACCACCACCGAGGGGCAGTGCTACTTTAAAAACGCCCACAGTGTTCAGATTTCCAGCTGGACGTCACTCTGCATGCTCTCTCACATCAGCTGCACAACATTCCTGATTTTATGCTAACCGGAATGTTTCCAAGCCCCAAATGTATGACCTGCCTGACCCGGGGTGGGAGTTTATGAATGGACGGGCATTGTGCCGATGATGCAATAAGTTTGACCCCTTCGGTATGGGTCGGAACATTTCAGGGCAGCGTACTGAGAGAGCATAGTGAAGGTGCCCACAATACATCACAGGCAGATTTAATAGCCATATAGATAGAGATAGTGGAGCCTTCCATGTAGAGGACATCATCTGTGGTCTGTGCACAAGGCAAGAGGAAAGAAGTGGATGTCAAAGAAACTGATCATACATTAGATGATCAGGGACTTCCTTTCTTATGTCAAGAGTGGTTGGAGTTTAAGTTAATAATACAAACTCACTCACTTCATTATTGGTTTCTGTGTAACTTAAAGGAAATACAAGTTCAGTTTTAAGGGATAAATGGGGGAAAGAAGAAAAACATCATTACCCTTTTCTACATTTGCTAAGTAAAAATACTTTGACTGAATGTCGGATTCACTCCAGAATTAAGTGGGTTCTTACTTGGCCCATGCTTTACTCTTTTACCAATTTTAATGTCAACAAGGCAAGTAGTTCATTCTCAGAATAAGACAAAAACAATAAAGTAATTACACTAAAATGGATTGACTTACATAATAAGAAAGTAGGGAGAGTGTAAACAGATTCATGTATTATGGGTAATACACCAACACACATACATATACACATACACACACACATCTGCACATCTTCAGTGCACACAGGGCTCCCTGAGATTCCTGCGGAGTCAGCTCTTCTTTGATGGGGCACCCTGAGTCCGCTGCAGGTCAGACTAACAGACTCTGCCTGTGCTCGGTGTTAGCTCACTGCAAACAACAGTAGCACTACTGTATTTAAACATACCTGCCTACAGGGCTCTCTGTATACCTGCACAGACGTGTTACTGCACCAAACTGTGCCACACCTCGCCTCCATACCTGCTTCCCTGTTTGCACATGGCGCAGGTCTGCTTCTGTGAAATACCTTGTTTTTATGACACGCTTAGAGAGTGTAACAGTCTGGATTTTGACCAAAGTACGAGTAAATGCACTGCAGTGTGTGTGTGTTAAATTAATTAATTAAATAACATAAATTAAATAATGATAATAAAACTAATGTTTGAAAACTGACCGCCTCTCTTGTTCCTCTCCTCTCAGATCACCATCCAGAGGGACAGCGGTCTGGATGTCAGCGCCCCGAAACACGGAAAGATCGACGCAAACAACGATCCTCACGTCGGAGGAAACCAGTGGGCGGGAGGCACAGGTAACAGAGACTCTGACTGACTCTCAGAGGTGGGAAGTAGTGGAGTACAAATACCTCGTTACTGTACTTAAGTACATTTTTCTGGTATCAGTACTTTACTCCACTACTTATTTTTCTGACGACTTTTTTACTTTCTACTTCTTACATTTTGAACCCAAATACCTGTACTTTCTACTTCTTACATGTTGAACCCAAATACCTGTACTTTCTACTTCTTACATTTTGAACACAAATACCTGTACTTTCTACTTCTTACATGTTGAACACAAATACCTGTACTTTCTACTTCTTACATTTCCCAAACAGGCTGGTTCCTTTAGTTTGAATGTGTGTTTGGTGGCGTGATCATTATTATTTAGAGTCATTGCGTGCCTATTGATTTGAACACGATCCGTGTATCCATCATTTCCTGGTCTTCTCTAAAGAAGAGGGACCAATGAAAACGTTGTCATGTTGCCGTTGTTCAGCATGGAAACATTCATTAGCTAACAATGACATTATTGTTCTATTAATATAAAGGGAGGTCAGGTACTCTTTAAAACAGCTGCTAGTTATGGGTACTTTTTACTGAAGTACATTTCAAAGCCCTCTTTACTTTTACTTGAGTAAAGAAGTTTAGTCAGTACTTCTACTTTTAAACATGAGTATCTGTACTTCTACTTGAGTAAAGGATGTGTGTACTTTTGCCATCTCTTACTGACTCAGCATCACGCAGGAATCCCTTAAATCCACCATATGGTGATTAAAATCTGTGAAGAAACTTCACACACAAATCACTATGATTGATGGCATGTTAGGAAGTGTAGATATGAGAGAGAGGAAGTGCTTATTGCCCTGGGCAAGGCACTCAGTCTCCCTTCGTTCGAATCAAAGGTTTGGATTAGTGTTTGTCCATAATAGTTGGAAAAGACAATAATTGTGATTATGATTTATAGTTTCACTTGTTTAGCATACTTTTTTTTGGTCAATATCTATCTGTTTTTCACTGTTAGTCATATTAAACTTGAAGAAATGACCTTGAGCTCCAGGAAATTGAGGGCATTTTATCAGTTAAACAAGAATCCAATGATAATCTAAAACAAAATAATTAAATAGTTCAATAAATAGTTGGGAAAAAGCTAGATTTCCAGCCACGGTTGCAGACAAAAAGTGCTTTAAGCAAATGTGATTGGTTCAAGATTCAATGATGTCTTTCGTCAGAATCTTAGATTAATCTCAGAACTCAAAGAATCACCTTTGGTCAGATCTCCTTCTTTTTACATGTGACATTATTATATTGTTACAGTATACTTAAGACATGAAAGATAAAACGTATAAGAAAGTGCAAGAAGAAGATATTGCAAGGGATATAAAGCTGCCAGTAAAAATGCAGGAATACATGACTATGAAAAAGGTTACAAATACTGTTGAGTGAGATAAAAAACTGCAGATTTGATGTAAACAAATCAACTTGATGCCTCTTTATGGAGTGACTTCATCACTAAAACGTTCCCTTGCAGGTGGCAGAGACACGGCGGGGCTCGGGGGGAAAGGAGGTCCCTACCGGCTGGATGCAGGACACAAAGTCCACCAGGTAAGAAGCCAATCAGTTCACAAATATAACAATACCGTGAGCCAAAGATAATAACATAGAGGACCAAGAACTGAGCCTTGGGGGACTCCACTAATAAATTAAATCCCTGTTAACTTCTGGAGGGATCCCAACTTCAGTCAAGTCAAGAACCAACTGGAATTTAAAGCTATTCCCACCACCATACATCTTAATACAGTGGCGAGCCGTGACTTTTACCTAGGCCCTCTGACCCTCTGAAATGCTTTTATAGCAGACATCGGATCAGAAAGTGTCTCTGGATTTGATCTGTGATGTTTCCTACCAGGTGTCCCAGGCTGAGAAAGACGCCGTCCCAGAGGAGGTCCGCAAAGCAGCCCGCGAGATGGGAGAGAAAGCCTTCAGAGAACGGTAGATAACACACACACACCACACACACACACACACACACACACACACACACACACACCACACACACACACACACACACACACACACACACAACACACACACACACACACACACACACACACACACACACACACACACACACACAAACACACACACACACACACACACACACACACACACACACACACACACAACCGAAGCGTCAGAAGGTTGCATTTAAATACTTGCCTGTTTTTGGAAAACAAAAATGTGAGAAAACCTGCTGTAACACCTGCAGTGTTTTGCAATAAATGTATATGATCTGCAGCAACTATGACCTGGTTTTGGAGGTTTTGTATTTTAAATCTTACGTCAGATCCTTTATCTATGAAAGAGTTCTGTAAAGGCCGAAGCTAGCATTGAGAAATGTCTGAATGTTCATCCTCCTTAACAGCAGACCCGCTATGTACTTTCATAACATTTAAGAAAGACACAACAATGTCAAGCACGTGTTTAATCATGTTGCCTGTGATCGGGAAGTCCTCAGCAGATGAGTCCAGGTAACTCATATCCAACATATTGTATGCTTTAAATGCATGTGTGTTTAGCAGAGGTGGGCGACTCGAGTTACATGACTTGACTCAAGTCAGACTCGAGTCGCATATTTTTGGACTTCAGACTTGCTTGACTAACATTGATAAAAGACTTGACTTGACTTTGACTTGGTATTCATGACTTGAGACTTGACTTGACTTGAGACAGATGACTCGAAAGGACTTAACTTTTTTAAATTAAATATTTGCATTTGTTTTTGTATTGTACGGAGCCCCTACAGGGCAATGAAAGAAAAAAAAAGATACTGTATCTCGTTCACACAAGAAAGATACCGGAGCGCCAAGTAGGAAGTGGAGCACACAGGAGACCACCGCTTCATTGCAGACTGTAATGTTTATGTTGGGAAATGGCAGTGCATACATTATTTTAGATATATTTCAAACTCGGACTCTCATTCACTTCATGAAATCGCTGCAGCACCAGGAGGCAGCGGGACGTGTAACTCCGCCTCTGAGAGTGCAGCACCAGCGCGCAAAGAGCTCTGCCTTTTACGCCACGCCTTCACTGTGTTTACTTTCATTAGAACAGCTAAAGAGCGACCGCTGGCTGGTACGTTTTAACCACACACACCCTCTACACACACACACACTTCTACACACACACTTCTACACACCAGCCACACCTCTACACACATCGAACTGCCCGATTAATCCCCCTATTACTCGTTTTATGAAGGAGATGTCCGGTCACTAAGGCGCATGATTGTGTGTGTTTTGTGCTCTACTCTCTGTGTGTGTGTGTGTGTGTGTGTTCTGTGTGTGTGTGTGTGTGTGTGTGTGTGTGTGTGTGTGTGTGTGTGTGTGTGTGGTTGTGTGTGTGTGTGTGTGTGTGTGGTGTTCGGTGTGTTTGTGTGTGTCCGACAACGGCATTTGTTTCAAATGACCATGAACAGTAATTTACACACATCTGGCCAACTCCATATGTATATGTGGGTGTTCCCAAATGAAATAAATTAGTTTAATCTTAAGTCTGCACACAAACACACACACACATATCATGCACCCTGGTACATACACTATTCCGTTGTATTGGCTTTGATGCAATATTTCTTTGTGTACAGACACAGTTAGGAAAACAATGAGACAGTGTCATATGGGAGCACCTTAGACAGACCATGGAGAAATGCTGGGACCCTGCTGAAGGGGAGCCAGGGCAGGAGGCTTAACATGTTGATGTCAAATATTTGTGTGTACTCCTGTTATCACTTTCGAGCCCTTTTAGAACTTATAGGGTTATCATTTCAGCGCCCCACTCTCCATTGCTGTTTATGTTGAAAATAAAAATAACCTTTTCATAACCACAATATTTTAACTGAATTAAATGCGGAAACTGGGGTTTTCATCAGAATTTCGTATGACTTGACTTGTGACTTGCTTGACCTGAGCAATGACTTGACTTGTTTGACTCTAACCACAGTGACTTGGGACTTGCTTGAGACTTGTAGGTTAAGACTTGAGACTTGCTCATGACTTGCACATGTATAACTTACTCCCACCTCTGGTGTTTAGTCTAAAACATAGCCAATGAAGTCATGTGCCTCTCCTCTCTCTGTGTGTTTCCCTCAGGCTGAAGGAGATCAATATGAGTGAGTACGACGCTGCTATGTACGAGCGGTTCTCCAGCGCCGTCAGCAGGCAGGTCCAATCTCTGCGCATCGTGCTGGACAGCCTGCAGGTCAGCATCACACACTGTAGCACAGAAACACCAGACAAAACAGAAAGCATTCATATCTAGATGTTTGGGTGGATTCTACGAAGTCTTTGTCATCTGAGAGATAAATAAACATGTCAAACAAACAACTGTTTGCACCATATATGATACTAAGGTGTCAAGAAATACCAAACATTGTGTAAACAGTACAAAATTATATAGATTTTTTTAACGGGTGAGCATTTGGATTGTTCTCTTGTTTTAAGCATGCTATTTGGGCAAGACAATATTACAAATATTATGGTATAGTCACTTAAAGGTGGGGTAGGTAATTCACTTCAGAAACACTTGTTATATTCCATGGAATGCTCTTAACATCCCGATAGCAATGAATATATTAAGTGCTTTGACAATAAATACATAAAAATATTTTAGTCTGTGGAAGCGTGGCGCTGTAAAAGCACGACCAATCATCTGAGCCGGCCCGGCTAAAATAACTGGATGGCCTACCTGCCTGTCAGCCTTCCATCTGTGCACAAATTATCTCGTGCCCTCATTGGTCATGTGTGCGTTCGTGTGTGTTGGAGGAGGGCCTCTGTAAGGAAGTCTGAAGGAACGCAGATTTTTTCCGGTTGTGTACTTTCAAATTCTAGCGCACTCGAGCTGGTTTCTCCATCCTTACCTACCCTACCTTTAATTTTATAGTATATTTTCAATTTACACAAAAAAAGCTTTGGCTTTGAACACGAACGTTGCTCATTGTTTTGTTTGGTCCTTTGAGCCCCGGGCTTCTTTCCCTCTGTGAGGATAATGGAGGTTATACCAAGTCTCTTATTTTCTATCATACCTGAGGAGTGATGTGTTGTTTTCAGGCCAAAGGGAAGGAGCGTCAGTGGCTGAAGAACCAGGCTCTGGGAGAACTGGACGACGCTAAAATCATCGATGGACTGACCGGAGAGAAAGCTATCTACAACGCAGAGGAGAGCTGGACCCAGAGGTGTGTGTGTTAATACAGATGTTGTTCTTTGTGTTTGTTATTTCTGTCTATCATTAATTTTTTTTTTTTTATATATATTCACAGATATTATAAGCATTATAAATACATAAAAAATATCTGATGCAAAAAATATACAAAGGCAGATGCTAAAATAAATACATATTTAACAGTATTTTATGAATTCCTGGTAACAGTTTTAGGCAGAAAATGATCATTCTTGAAGTGTGAATATTGTTTTTATAGAAATATAATAATTCTGTGTGTGTGTGTGCAGCTGGGCAGTCCCCAGCAGAAGCCCAAGCGTCTGCGGGTGTTAGCGGATGTTTCCGGCAGCATGTACCGCTTCAACGAGTGGACAGACGGCTGGAGCGCTCCATGGAGGCCGTGTGCATGGTGATGGAGGGGCTGGAGAACTACGAGCACAAGTTCAAGGTGAGACCACCACTACTAACACCATGACAGAAACACTGTGTGTGTGTGTGTGTGTGTGTGTGTGTGTGTGTATGTATGTGTATGTGTATGTGTATGTGTGTGTGTGTGTGTGTGTGTGTGTGTGTGTGTGTGTGTGTGTGTGTGTGTGTGTGATGGTTGTCAGTCACACACACTATCTATTCAGGGTTTCTATTTCAAACAGTGCAGTAAAGATGGTATGATGGAAGATTAGTGTTAAGAACTTGTCAATTTATAGTTTTATTTACAGCCGTTACTCTTAAAAATGGAACAGAAAAATGACTGTGTTTTGAAAAATACTCTGAACTTATTACGTAATTTAATATATTCATATTTAACATGTTGGAGTTTCTTGGTCCCTTATGCGTAAAACACGCTTCTTACCCAACATCAATATGATTGGATGGATGGATGTCAAATAGAGATGGCATGATGAAAAAAAGTCTTTAGAAATCGCAATAAAAATGTATTATTTTTTATATTTCACATATATCAATATTTAAGGGATTTCTTGTCCCTGAAATGTCAACAAATCTATCTGTGAAAATACAAATAGTCCAAAAAGATTTGAACTTATTCTTGAAAAACACACTTCTTACCCGGCAACAGCAAAATAATTTGATGGATGTGACAGAGATTTCACGAAGAAAGATTATTTTAAAGAATCTCAACATTTCTAGTTTCATGTCTTTTTAATCATAGCCATCGAGCATAACAATTGCAGAAAAAAATAGTGTGTTGTAGAAAAAACATCCCTAAAACTTCAATTTTAGCAATTATGTTTATAAATAAAGTCATTTTCTGTTGTGTTTTGGTCCCTGATGCATATAAAAACCATAGATACAAAAATATATACGTATATATCGTCCAAAAGGCTGAATCTGACATTTTGAAACAACACTTTCTTACCCGGCAACAGCGATATGATTGGATGAGACACACAGACGCACACCACAGTCAATCTTTCCTTATTAGAAATAGCCCTGAAGGTCTGCAGGAGGCATGTCTGCTCTCAACATTCACCCTGCTGCAGTGTGTGTGTAGTGTGTGTAGTGTGTGCAGTGTGTGTGTAGTGTGTGCAGAGTGTGTGTGTAGTGTGTGTAGTGTGTTACAACGTGACGTTTCTGCACACCTTCAGCTTTACACTTCTCACACATGCTATTCCTGGTGTCGATATAAGAGGGGTTACACAAAGTTGTGCTGGATGGCCTACCTGCCTGTCAGCCTTCCATCTGTGCACAAACTTATCTCGTGCCCTCATTGGTCATGTGCGCGTTCGTGTGTGTTGGAGGAGGGGCTCTATAAGGAAGTGGCAGATTTTCTCCGGTTGTGTATTTTCAAATTCTAGCGATCTCGAGTCGGTTTCTCAAACTTACCTACCCTACCTTTAAGTACAGTACTTGTGAAAATGCACGTTGATTTCCACCACTGATGTTAACTTTGTGTTGGCAGATTTTGCTCTTAATTCACGTGTTTTCTTTTCCACGCAGTACGATATCGTGGGCACTCAGGCGACGGCTACGACATCGAGCTGGTCAGAGCGGATAAAGTCCCCAAAACAACAAAGAGAGACTCAAAGTCCTCAAGGTACAGATTCATATCAGTCTGCTTTGTTACTGTGCACCTGTTGTTCTCTCACACACACAAACACCCTGAAGACAGGGTTTGGTATTGTTGCATTTATTTCCTTTTTTCCCTAGTTAACTGGAACATTTCCACAGTTTGTTGTTGTTGTTGTTTCCTCTGCTCTGTACAGATGGAGCATCTTATTCAGACTCCAGCTTACAGCTTCCTGCCTACTACCAGCCAGTTACCTGCCTAAGACCTGCCAAAGACCAGTATCTGGGAATGTTAAGCCCTCCCCTATTTTCCAAGAGGGCGTTGCCAGATTTTTTATTTCAGGATTTAACCAGGAGATGGCGCTATATATTAAATAACTATGGCCAAACTAAGACTTAGTTTTTCACAAGAGAAAATGCAGATATTATATAAAAAACTAAAGTTAAAATCTTGTTTTAATGCCCAAGAGCAATAAAAACACTTGTTAAAAAGTGAGTGAGGCTTTCATAAATTGCATTTAGCTGACGCTTTTATCCAAAGCGACTTACTATTTAATACATTATAAATGATTATTCATAACAAATATGTGTGATGCGTGATTATTATTCATGCTATATATGATATAGGGCTAATTAAGCAATCAATCCTGCAAATTAACCCTTAGTTGTTCAATATATTTATTCAGACAATGTGAGTAGAAATACAGAAATTCTGCTCCCTCCCACCTAAGGCAACGTTGCAATATTACAAAATTTCCCTAAAAACTTACCAAAACGTAAACATTTTTAAAACTCTTTCATTTCTGCTCCAGAGGCCAGGGGTTAAATTGGGATTTGATATGTGGGGGGGCTCTGTTAGAAGGTGCGACGGGGGAGGGGGGAGAGAGTTAGACGCTCGTGAATTGTCAACGGGGGGGGGGTTGACATCAGAGCATCGTCCTATGGGCTTAGCCCCGGACAGGTACAACAGGTATCACTCAGAGGGGGGTAGGTACTAAATGCCACCCATTTACATGTAGGCAAACAAAATCAACATACAGTAGGGGGGTGGGGGATGGTGAACGGTATGGTCAATGTTTGTAAACACAATCCCCAGGATGTGTCCTTACCAAACCAAAATAGAAAATGCAGATATTACACTCAGACATTGGAAAAGTCTATGTTAAAAAGCCTCAGTCACCTTAATTCATGTAATAAAAACATCTCAGGTCAGTAACACCGAAAGCTAAATGTGCAATACCATGTTCAGCTGTGTTGATTGATTGATTGATTGAAAAGTTTATTAACAGCTTGTATATTGGGTACGTACAGTACAGCTCAAAACTACAATTGTTAAGGGGATGCAGACCAGAGAAAGGCTTTCGTCTTGTTTACATCAGGGTCCCCCATTTCCAATTCATCATCTCATTTAAGACATATAAGACATATTTGACATACAGATGGCTTATTTACAATTTACATACAGGTGGTATTTTACATACAGATGGTTTTGTACCATTGTACGACAGGTTGAGATTTGTACCATTACCGGGGCCAGTTTTGCAATGCTCTCCCCCTAAGGTGCTCTTTAAGAGATGTTTTGAAGGTAAGTATAGTTTTACTTTCCTTACAGTTGTGGGAAGAGCGTTCCACCTTGATGTGGCATAATTGCGAAACGTGTATTCCCCCTTTTTTGTGCCAAATCTGGGTTTTACATGATTTGTGGAGCTCCCTCTGGTGTTATGATCATGGTATTCCTTGACCTTTGGGAAGAATGTTGACATGTACATGGGTACCATAGAGGTGTAGTGGATCTTGTAGACCAGGCCCATTGCAAGTAGCTGTACTCTGTCGTCTACTCTAAGCCATCCTAGGTTGTCAAAGTGGGCAGAGGTGAGGTGGGTTATAGATGAAAGGTCAAGCAGTAGTCTGACCAGTTTATTTTGCGATGTTTGAAGTTTTATTTTTAGCGCCTTGGAGGTGCTATGGTACCATGACGTGCAAGCATAATCATAGTACCCTTGAATGAGTGCTCCTGCCAGAGTTTTCAGGGTGCTTTTGTTTACCAGAGAGGAGATCCGGTATAGGAATCTAGTTCTTTGATTGACTTTTTTTATTACATTGGATGCCATTTTGTCACAGGAGAGGTTTGCCTCAAGAATAGATCCTAGGTATTTAATTTCCTTCTTACTAGTGTTACTATTTATAATGTTTTTTGTTGTTACAACAGAAGATGTTTTTCTTTATATTGAAGTTAAATGCATCAATCTGGTGCACTTTGAGGTCAAAATTAAGAGATTTATGGATACCGCTGGAAAAAGCTGCATATGCCGAGCCTGTACGTAGCGCTGTAACTTCCTCCACAAAAGCAGCCTTCTGTTTATTCAACGTGGTGGGGGCCGAGGGAACCGGGCAGAGTTTTTCGCGGTCAACGTGTGTGAAAGTTTAAATCTTCCTTATTGAGCTTTAAAACAAATGAATAACGACTATATATAATAATAAAATAAACACCGGCTGTTGTTATGCCTGCTGTAACGTTAAATTACTCCGTTCTCCGCTTAAGTAATTATGCCGTTACAAGCTTCATAGTTGTATTTATCATCTAAATTTGCCGAAACAAGTTTAATATTCTGAAAGCCAAGACTTTGTTTATTTGAAATCAGATGAAAACAAACTGTAACGGACCCTGCCGTGTTATCTTGATATTTCCGGCACAGACCCTTTCATACCGGCAATGCGCGATAGAAACAACAGGAACTGCGACAGCATAAATATGCGAACACAAACCTACAGACTGCTGGAGAAGAGATATCACAGGGGGGGGTTGGGACACACACATTCCGATGGCCAATTAGTTTTAAACAAAGAGTATACTACAACATAGGGGGTGGGGGCTGGTGAACGTATGGTCAATGTTTGTAAACACTGTGACATTTTGACTTTATTTGATCATTTCAGTTAAAAACTAACGTTCATATTTCTCTTTTTGAGAAGAGAAATATGAATATGTTAGTGGCTGACCCAGCCCCATGGTCTGTCACAGTAGTGCGGGAAAGAGAAGTGCACTGTTTTGCCTGGCTGGACCTGTAATTTACAGGAAAGGAGTGCACGCTACTAAAGAGACACGCTACCATGGAAACCAAACAATGGTGTTGCTGTATTGAAGTCCGAGTGGAAACAGTCATATTTGGAGCGTTATGTTAGAATGAAACAGCCAGGTCGTGACTCACAAAAAAAAAGTGTTACTTCACTAACTGTAAGCTTGTCACTCAGAGTAACCTACAGTTAACTTAACTGTTGGAAAAGAAAGATCAGGGGGGGAGAGAGCTGTGGGTGATGGGCCATTAGGTGTGTAAACACACAGCTGAGAGCTGCCGTTTCATTCTGACTGTTTAAAAAACGGTAACAACGGACTATTTTTCTTAGCGGATGCATGTCAATTTAAATCAATACATACAACTATTTTTTAAATCAATAAAAACATTTTCTAAATCCATAAAAGCATTTCAATTAATATTGGGAGTCATGTCGTTACTTTGTTGAGAATGTGGCCAATAAGCGGGATAATTTGCAGCGACTTGGTCATTATGGGGAAAAATAACACCCAGGGATCAAGATCCCTCCGCACGCGGATCTTGATCTGCCTGACAAGGCTCCATTAAAATATAAATATTTTTTGTGAATTACTGAGTTTAGGCACGTTAATAACATTTTAATGAAGTTGAATACAGTATATTCATATTTGTCAGTGATTTCATGTCAATTCGGCGAACATAAACATAAATGATCGTGGTAAGATGATGATTAAATTAGGATTAAAAATCGAGAGCCGGCTGCATTTCCTCTCGTTCGTTTTTTTCGACTAAACAACATTATTTTGTTAAATAACAACATGGTGATGTTTTGTAAATGATTACATGTCTTATTTAGCACAGACTATGATCCTATCCGTGACATATGGATCTTAACAAAGATCCGCTATACATTAGTACCAGACATACTGTACATCCAGTTACTGTATCGAAGTTGATTTCACATGAGCTCCAGTGTGGAACCCCACTGCACCCCCTGGTGGATCAATGATCCATTGCAGCTGGCTTCACAATAATTACATTTATTTATCACGGGGGCGGTATCAAGTCAGACTGGGGGCCGGCTCTTCATCACGAACCGATCACGGGCCGATCACGGACCAATCACGGACCAATCACGACCCTCACGTTTCAAACTGTCTGAAATAAGATGCTCCATCTGTATCTTTCAAATGTTTTGAATTTTGTTTGTAACTTTATTGAACTGACCCTCAAATATACATTTTCAAATCAGCCCATGAGTAGCCGTTTTCTGCTTTTTCCCTTATTAACCACAAGATAGCCTTAGAACATTGGGTATTTTATGCATACGTTTTCATTTTCCTCTGGTTTATAGCCATTCTGATAGTTATATAAATTAAATTATATATCTATATTTGTTGAATAACCCTCTAAGTACATTCCTCACAGTAGTTTGAAGCCTCTGGTACTCCATTTTATAGCCAAACGTCTCCACCTGTGATGCCTAAATGATTTCTACATCCTTCTCTTTCTCTCTCTGCAGACGATGCACGCTCACTCTCAGTTCTGCATGAGTGGAGACTTCACTCTGGAGGGCACAGACTCCAGCATCAAGGAGTTAGTGAAGGAGGAGGCAGACGAGCACTTTGTGGTCGTGCTCAGCGACGCTAACCTGGAGCGATACGGCATCCGGCCCGAAAGATTCGCTCAAGTCCTGACCTCCGACCCCCAGGTCAACGCCTTCGCCATCTTCATCGGATCCCTCGGAGATCAGGCCGAAAGGTGAGGAGGGGGAAAGAGGAGATGAGGTTGTGGGTAAAGTAGAGGGTGAAAATTAGGAAGGCTAATGAGGAAGTATGAAGAATTATTGATAGGGTAAAAAGCCAATAAGATAATGATTACAGCAATAGGAGGAGAGAGAGGAGAGGGGGAAAGAGGTGAAGAAGAAAGGTGAGGAGGGGGAGACAGGGTTGGTGGACTTAGGTAGAGGGTGAAAATAAGTTAAAGGCAAGTTTACTGTAATAGCATGTGTCAAAAAACAAAAAAAAGCATTAATAGATCAAATAGCCAAGAGAATACACATTTAATTTTTTTATATAAACACAATAATGAACATAACAATGCAGTGTAAGATATGAATGGCTATTTAATTTAAATAAATAATAGGCAGCGGCAAAATTAAGGCTTCAAATAAGCACAGAAGGAAATAATCAGTGATCGGGTTAAAAAACAAAATACGGCGAATACGATAATGATGACAGGAAGTGGAATAAAAACAAAGGAAAGGGAGAATAAGTAGTAAATGAAAAGAGGCAAGAAGACTGGACTAATGCTGTTTCTCATTCCGAATACATCTGTACTTACATTTTCTGTTTCGAGTGCATCCAATTTCGTATCTGGCTAAATTAGCTATAATGACCTGGATGCTGCGCTCATAACGGCCCCACATGTTTCTTCCACTATATCATTGCCTTCTTGTCTGCGTAAAATAATTGTATCTGAAAACACAAAACTATCTAAAATACAAGTTGTACATGTGTTTCATTTACTTTTTAATAAACGTACTGCCATACTGGCCTCGAAAAAAAATGGCACTGTTAATTTGATAAGGTTAATTGAGCAGTCTGATTTGATATCGAAAATTATATTGTGCTAAATAGCTAGCTATCAAGCTAACAGCGGCTTGTCACAGCAGCTATGTGCAATTTGAGATATCGGTACACGTCTAAATGCATATAATGCACAAGTTCTCACAGTGTACGAATTGAGACACAGAGTACAGTAAGTGACAAGGAGATGGAGTCCATGCAGAGACTCAAACTGACCAGGATTTAAGTGAGTTAAGTTAAGGGTTCTGCTAAAGTTACACCACTTAAAGTTGAACTGTAGCCACTCATCCAAAAGCAATAAAGAACAGCGAGCCTTCAAAGTGCAGCAGAACAATGGGTCTCTGAGGGAGCGACTCTGAACCCTCCTCATGTTCCCTCTGATGATCCTCCTGACCTTTGTTGTGACACCCAGATGACGCCCTGAGCTTCACACACAGAGAAAGAGAGGGTACGTGCTCTCTTTAGGCCTCTCTGAGAAGCTGCTGACTACGTGGGTAGAGTCACGAGATTCAAACACCTTCAGGAGGAAAGTGACCTGTTCAGAAACAACTCATGACTCTGTGTCGTCAGTGGAGTCAGATCAGGAGAGCAAGGGAGTAAAAGAGAGGCCTCTGACCTTTAAAGACAGAAACAGGAGGAAATACTCAATCAGAACAGTAACGAAAGACAGTTAAATACTTATTTACATAAATGATTACCAAACCGTTTGAGACCCACTACTTAGACTAAAGTGAACTATCTAAACCCTCAGAGAGTCCTTCACCTCAGTGAGCTGTAGTTATCAGCCTCTCAGTCTGACAGGAGAGGACTCTCCCTCCACCTCTTTCATAACAGCGCCTAGCACGCTCGTGAACTGTTAGCGCCGGAGCCTCGCAGCGGGGAAACTGTGGCGCGCATCATTTTACAACTAAAGACACAGCTACACAAAAAACGCAGCATGTGCACGGCTCATGTGCACGGCTCTGAGAATCTGCCTTGGTACAAAGTAGCAGTGAAAACATGGGACGGAGTTTCATTGATTTGGGCATTCTCTCAATAAGCAAGTGGAATGGATTTGATAATGAAGCACTGACACAGCGCTCTACAGAGAGTGGCGAGTGGATAGACCGATGCACGGACTTTCCGCATAGTAAAAGTGGGGGGGTCTGAAACTAATCATTTTAAAAGGTGGGGGGACATGTCCCACCCTCATATAATGGCTGTGTCGCCCATGCTATCTAGTACCGATCCACCAACAAACAAGCTCTTGTCCGTTTTTTGTCTTTTGAAACGATTCTGTAGCCAGTCTCTGTTTTAACCTCCCATCTTTTTTTTTTTTCCGTTTCCATTCAGACTCCAGAAGACCCTTCCAGCGGGCAGATCCTTCGTTGCCATGGACACCAAACAGATCCCCCAAATCTGCAGCAGATCTTCACGTCTACGATGCTGTCCAGTGCCTGAGACTGACTTCTTATCTCACACAATAAAAAACTCAAAATCATATCTGCAAGCACGGAGAAACCTGTCAGACTTAAAACCACTTTCAGATCATTTCATTTGATCTGAGCTGTATCAGAGCTGAAGACTCGCCTTGACGGATTTTTATTATCTTACAGATGGCCTTCAGCAGAATCTAAGTGTTAGCGTGACAGAGTATAATGTTTAGCAGGAATAGTGTGTATCGTCCGCATAATGACAAGCACTGTGTGGTAACTACAGTGACATAATGACTGCCTGGAGCCTGGCTCAGACCCCATGTGGGGATCAAACGCTCGCCATAACCTGTTGTTATTTTGTGTTTTGGGGACTGCCGCGCACACACACACACACACACACACACACACCACACACACACACACACACACACACACACACACACACACACACACACACACACACACACACACACACACACACACACACACACACACACACACACACACACACACACACACACACACACACACACACACACACACACACACACACACACACACACACACACACACACACACACACACACACACACGTCTCCGTCCTGTTTTTAGGTTATGAGCAACTTTACCCAGAAGGGAAGGGAGGGTTGTGAACTTGGATCGGCGTGCGTGCGTGCGTGCGTGCGTGCGTTCCCCCTCAGCATCTATGTCAACATGCTCAAGCCCTTTTCCTTCCTGGCTGCCGGACCCCGTGCTCCTCTCAGTCCTGTAAGGAATCTCAGATCTCCTTTCATTGACGGACCTCCATTTCATTATAATCGCAGAAATGTATATAACGTTTATGACACCTACATGTTTTGTTCAGCAGGATACTCCCCTATATTAACACCACTAGATTAAAAAGCTAACGTTAGGCTATAAAGGAACTACAGCACGGTCACATGACTTCACGTCACCACCGCGGCTAATGTGTGTTTAGTTGTGTGTGTTGAGAGATAAACTTTGCACAGACCTGTGTTTTATTGTATTTCTGCTCTCTGACATCATGCTGTGCAGTCATTCATGTCAGTGGTTCCTCACAGCCTCGTGCATCCAATACTGTGTCAGATTCCCCTCCGGTTGAAATACTCCGTGTCTGATCAATGTGATCAATACAACAGCCTGTCTAACTATCAGCCTGCATTGATCCTCTCAGAGTTTTTATCAACACACTTTGACCCTCTGCTCTGTTTGTTGGAAGGAACTAAAGTAAAAACATGACATATATAGATATTATTCCTTCATCATGTTTGCAGTTCTTCATGATTGAGAATGTACTGTATGCATTTAAAGTGTTGATCATCTAGATTTTGAATTATTTTAGCCTTATTTAATTGTACATTTGTATAACTTATACATAATGTAATGTATACACTTTTAATAAATCATGTTAACATTGCTCCGTTGATTCTCCATATGTGTGCTATTGCCTGATTGATACTCATAATAGAAATGGGTCATTGAAAGTCAAGTCATTACTTTATATTTAGTTTAGGCAAGTTATTTTGATATATTTCATATTTGACGTTAGTAAATAGTCTATCTGTCTGCATGTGAGGCTCACAACGTTGCGTCATCGTTTGTTGTGATTAAGCCGACATGAAATATGTTGCATTTAAGGGAATTGGTCTGTAAAGTCCTTAAAAAGTCCTTAAAAAGTCCTTGATTTTGATGAGTATATAGATGTGTGAACACTAATTACTACTGTTTAAAAACTGTGGCTCAAAAATCTCTAGATTTGATCATTTTGAATTGTTCAAAGCTTATAATTGGGCATTTTAAGCTATTATAAATGCCAAAATCATATCTCGCACTCGTATATAAAAATATAAGGATGGTGTGAGAACAAATTGTTGTGTCACTGACACACCCCCAGCTCGCCGCGGGTCACGAGCGTGATGATGAATCATCATTTTTTAAGGAAATCGTTTTTATTTTTTATTATAATTACTGTGAAATGTATTATGTTTTTGTCATTATTACAACAAATACAAACTTGCAACTGATAACACTGGCAATGATTTTATATTTATGAGACTATTAAAAAAAAGATCATGCTCCAAATAAGTGGGGTCCAACTCCCACTACACCACTGTTAACGACCTAATCATGCTCCATAATCCAAGTTATTACAAGCAATGTGTATTTTTAAAGAGATAAAGACATTTTGAATAACAACCAGTGGCGAACCGTCAGGGCCTTCAAGGTGTTCAGAGAATACCCTTGAACACTCAGATAAAACAAACAAAAAATCGATTTAATTATATAAATAAAATGAATAAGAGAAGAGAATCGTATCTGTGTTGTTGATCTGTAATATTACAATCCTTCAACCATGGTATTCTATATCCTTGATAGAATGCCCTGGCCGTTGCACTGAACGAGAGCGTAAGTTTGGATTGACAGTTTGATCAACCAATCATATATTGATTTGTAGCCAATGGGCGTGTTCTTTCAGAGTTTCCCTCGGTTCCAGGTTACTCTAGATCAGGGGTACTCAAATACAAATCTTAAAGGTCCAAAAAAAATGTTAATCTGGTGCTACACATTAATAGTTTCATAAATGTTAAGAGCCCTGAGACATTATCTCGAAAAAAAAACGGTGGGAGGGGTCCAATGGGGGGACCGCCGTGCTTAAGAGGTTAAATATCTGCCACAACATAAGTAACCGGATCAGAGTAACATTAAGTACAGTCCGCGGCACTGTGAGTGCAGACGTCGATGTGTCCCATTATCATTCACATCACATGATATCACATCATAATCATCATATATTTCCTTATTTGAGTCAGCTTCTTGAGCCGTATCTGGCCGTGCAACACTCACAGTGTCACATACTGTATGCAGAAGTATTATTTTAAGCAACACATTAAGTTGACGAAACACTCGAGTCAAATGTAATTAAAGTCAGATCCACTCGTGTCTTGGACGGGGCAGTGATTTCATAAACCTGTTAATGTACGCATTCAAACACTTTTTCTTTTACCAGCTGTATTCACCTTGCAGGTGCAGCTATGTGGCTTTTATCCTGGATAAAGTGTTTAAGTCATGGATGTTTTAAAGTTTAACTTCTTCATATTTGACTAATATTAAAGTTCACTTTTCATTCAGGAAGTATGACGCTGCTCTGTCAGTACGCTTGTCCATGTTTGTGATTGGTCGAATGCTCCAAATACCACTACACCTGTTCTGCCCTTACAGCGCGTATCCCTATGCGTAGCTAGACAGTTAGCTAACATTTAAAAGTCCTCCAATAAAGATGCAAGGTTTTCTTTCTTGACTTTGCTGTTCTTCTTTTACTTTGTAAAACTGTAACAATACAGAAATAAAACACATATAAGTATGCAGGCTTTACATAACATATAAGTAGCACTACTGTACAAACGACACACATACTACTATTAAAGGAATTAGCTATCATTAGCATCACTATTAGCTAGAAATAGCACAGATCACCATTAGCTAAATTAGCACACATTAAACTAGCTTCAGACCAAAAGTTACACACTTCAAAATTCTGCACATGAATAACTCACAGACAAATAGTCTCCAAGGCTCAAGCATCACAGACACGAACACAGTTTGCATGACGTCTCTGCTCCATGTGTTGATCTCCGTGCTCCGTTTACAAAGATCCTCGCAAAGCAGCAAGCGCTCACTCTGACAAGCCCCCAGCAAACCAACAAAACCAAGGAGCGCTCACTCTGAGCCAAAAAACATGTCCAAACTCTATAAACATAGAAATAGGCAGCACACCACCCCTCTCATGTGAATGCGCACCTAACTAGATAGGACACGGCTGGCTTGAGCGATCCACTTGATAACCCGCGTCGTAGGACCGCTTAGCGAGAGCGCGTATGCAGGGCCGGCCCTAGACTTTTGGGGGCCCTAAGCGAGCTTTGGCTTGGGGGCCCCCCTCACTCTAGCGCGTTCTCACTTCACACAACACGGAACCAACTTTTGTCTTATGATGTTAGCATAAGCACACATATTGTATAAATAAGCATGTAAACACCGTGGACCTAACATCCTCTAGGGGGGTCCTCACCTCCTCTAGGGGGGTCCGGGGGCATGCTCCCCCGGGAAGATTTTTTTTTAAATATTGAAGTTAAAAGCATCAATCTGGTGCACTTTGAGAGCAAAATTAAGAGATCTATGGATACATCTCTCAACACCCATATGAAACAGAACTGTAAACAGATTTTTCTTTATGGATATTTTACAAATCACTCCCCTTTTAAACTGTATTCTTGTTTTGTCATATAGTATTTCATAACTGTTTTTCATTTATTCTCTCTGGCTGTCCATCTCATAATGTTCACATAAAAACTAGCTGTCAATAGGAATATCATTCAGAAGAATTATAATTTCATGCAAAAATCTGTCACAAAAAGAGGTTGCACATTTAAATTCAGGTGTTGTTATGGCAACGTCAGTGGCCAAACAGCCACATTTACTGCTGCAAATACGTTCAAACATGCTGTCGACACGTAAAGCAGTGGCAACTATGCCACCATTTCAGCTGACTTTTTCTCAGAAATACTGTCACATAACATCCATATATTTCAGTGCTAGGTTGATGCTTAGCTAAGCTAACTATGAAACACTTTAACTGACAGGACTCAGGATCAACTGTGTACTGTAAGTAGCTTCTAGCTTCATGTCGAACAGTAAGTCAACATTTCCCAGATAGCTTTCTTTGAAATCACCAGGTAACGCTAAAAAACATTACATTTAGATTGTATGACAAAGTGTTTATTTAATATATCTGGCTAGCTATAGCTACTTGCTAACGGTTTAGCTTACCCCCGCGATTCAAAGTAACGTCAACGTAGCTGTAATTTCTCCTGGCTCAAGTGCTGGCT
The DNA here is from genome assembly GCA_012861695.1 of Trematomus loennbergii. Classification (NCBI taxonomy): domain Eukaryota; kingdom Metazoa; phylum Chordata; class Actinopteri; order Perciformes; family Nototheniidae; genus Trematomus; species Trematomus loennbergii. Next base: position 164,809 of record JAAOOA010000377.1, read on the forward strand.
CTGGGGTTGTTGTGTGAACCACCACTTGAGAATTGTCGTCTTTTTTAAGAACAAATGTTCTTATGTCCATCTTCAAAAACTCTGAGTCTGAGACTGACAGTTTATTTTAAACATTGTCACAGCTCACAGGATAGGTACCTGTCAGCCAATAAGACAGATGTTTATTTCCATTCAACTCTCTGGTTGGTCTGGTGCCTTGCCTCTGTTGCATTCACTGAACACGGGAAATTACAATCCTGCCGTCCTCTCTAGTGTCATGATGAGGTTCAGGTAAAGCACGGTTAATGTATTATATGATTGACTCAATGACTTTGAGAGTAGGCAATCTAGGCATATTAACAAAATTAATTAAACATACTTATCACGGCGACGGTGTACTGAGATAAAAAAGGTGTACTGAGATAAAAAATGTACTGAGATAAAAAAAAAAAATTTTTTTTTTTTTTTTCATTTTTGCTAGGGGGCCCTTAGTGGCTGCGGGGCCCTAAGCGGCCGCTTATGTCGCTTAATGGGTCGGGCCGGCTCTGCGCGTATGTTTTGGATTAGGCCAACCGCTAACTCAAACATATCCAGGTTATGTTGAACCGGCTTCGTCGTATAGGCCTCTGTACTACGAAATCGGATTTTCGCTTAGCGAGCTAACTTCAGGGAAAACTCTGGGTTTCCGGTATTACGACGCTGGTTCTCTTCTTACCGGGCTAGATCTCCATGGTAACTTATGCTGAACGGCTAACCTGCTCCGGAGCAGGTTTGGTTCCAGGATAAGAGATCAACTCAGTGAAAGCACCGCCTGCTGACCAATCAGAGCTCAGTGTGCGGAGTTTAAAGCGATCAAGTCATATTACAGGATAAAGGAATACAGAAAAACTGCCGTTGCAGGAAAGACGGCCGGCAAAATCAACTGACTGTGTGAACGTGAACATTAATAGAATATCACCTCCCATCTTCAGAGCAATCTGACTAATATAACATTAGCGTTAAGAAAGCTTACTTAAATATCTGCCACAACATAAGTAACCGGATCAGAGTAACATTAAGTACAGTCCGCGGCACTGTGAGTGCAGACGTCGATGTGAGTGCAGACGTCGATGTGTCCCATTATCATTCATATCACATCATAATGTATCATATATTTCCATATTTGAGTCAGCTTCTTGAGCCGTATCTGGCCGTGCAACACTCACAGTGTCACATACTGTATGCAGAATTATTATTTTAAGCAACACATTAAGTTGACGAAACACTCGAGTCAAATGTAATTAAAGTCAGATCCACTCGTGTCTTAGGTGCTGTTTACACGGGAACGAAACGAAACGGGTTGTATCCGCTACTTTTCTCTTTCGTATAGCCCGTTCGTTCACACGAGGCCGTAACGGAACCGCAGAAACGGACCCCTAAAACGATAACGGGTCCCAAGGTGGATAGACGGAACGCTCTGGGGGGCCAAACGGCTCCGTGTGTACGTCCTATACGATCATTTCCTGATAACGATGAAGCCATAGCCCCGCCTCTCCCCACCTCTGCTGCTCACTGCTGTAGCATGGTCAGTAGCTACTGTCAGTAGCTACTGCTACTGCTACTGACCATGCTACAGATGTTAGTGCAAAATACAGCTCCTCTACCACAACCATCAGCAACAAGTGGACATGGAGAACTACATGTTGCTAAATCCACCGCGGAGAATAAACAGAAGGACAACCAGGCAACCATGGCAACCATACTCGGGGGGTCTTCTTTGCTGCTTTTGGTGTATTTTGTGGCGGAAGTACAGCGCCACGTACAGGCCCGGCATATGTACTACAGCGTATCCAGCGGGTCGAGCGGTCTCGTGTGAAGGGACACGTTTATTGAGCCGTTTCCGTGTGAACGGAAGACTTTTTTGATATCGAATTCGGTTAGTTTGCGTTTCGTTTGCGTTTGCATTCCGTGTGAATGGGGCCTTAGACGGGGCAGTGATATCATAAACCTGTTAATAGGGGCGTTCACACCAAGTTCTTTTCCACAATAGTTCATGAGAACTCAGTTCATGAGAACTCTTTTAGTTCTGATGAACTAAAGCAGATCGCGTTCACACAGCAATGAGTTCCTGGGGGTGGATTAGGCAAATGAAGCCGCTGACGTCACTTCTTCTTCTTCTGCTTTGGGTTTACTACAAACAACTTCACGGCCTATACTGCCACCCGAAGTCCCCGGCCGGAAGTCCCCGGAGTTGGGGACTGGCTTCAGTAGAAGCTGCTGGGACTCCCAGCAGCTTCTACTGAAGCCTTCCGAGTAAATCGCCAGAACGCCGACACCTCCTCATCTCCACCGCTCCCATGTTTTCTTTTGTGTTGCCATAAGTTATACTCTCTGCGTTTGTGCGCTGGGCTAATGCTAATGCTAATAATGCTAATGCGAGGATAATAAAATGGTGGCTTCACAAAACCTTTTGGGAGTTTTACGGGGCGTGGTTTGCATTCCGCCCAGCCAATCAGACATATGAACCTTTTTCTCCCACGAAAGTCCCTGCTCTCTAGCAGGGACTGAAAACGGGGTAAAAATGGTTCTGATGAACTAATTTAGTTCAGGGGGCTTTTTGGTGTGAACGCAAATATATCTGAGTTCTGATGAACTATTGTGGGAAAAGTACTCCGGTCTGAACGCGCCAAATGTACGAATTCAAACACTTTTTCTTTTACCAGCTGTATTCACCTTGCAGCAACTATGTGGCTTTTATCCTGGATAAAGTGTTTAAGTCATGGATGTTTAAAGTTTAACTTCTTCATATTTGTCTAATATTATAGATTACTTTTCATTCAGGAAGTATGACGCTGCGCTGTCAGTATGCTTGTCCATGTTTGTGATTGGTCAAATGTTGCTAACCCCGCCCCTTTCATGTGAACGCGCACTCAGCCGTACAGAGAAACCCTGGCTTGAGTTACCGAGTTGATAACCAGCGTCGTAGGACCGCTTAGCGAGATCGCGTTTGTTTTGGATTAGTTAAGATAACTCAAAACATATCCAGGTTATGTTGAAACCGGCTGCGTAGTACAGGCCTCTGATGTCTTTAGAAGATAATCACGTTATGTGGATAATAATATTAACATCTAATATTAGGTTAGTTTTATTTGTTTTTTTCTCAGAATCTTTAGATTTTCTGAAAAAAATACATAATTATTTGAATTTTGTCATTTCCCCAAAAAGAAATCTGAATAATTGTTTTCTCAGAATTGTAAGATTTGGTAAAAAAATACTCAATGTAGCCTTTTTCAAACTTCTGAAAAAAAAAGTAAAAAGTCAAGATTTTGACATCCAAAAAATAGAAACCCATTTTTTAAGAAAGTGTGAAGCCAAAATGTCCCTAGTGAAGCACACGGGTTAAATGTTAATCTAGAAGTTGTTGAATCACTGAGTTGAAATATTTGGATAGTAATTAGAATGCTTGCAGCCTGCAGTTTCTCTCACCACCTCCGAGGGTGCATTCTCTCCTCACAGTACATCACCACTGACGTATTACATTTTCAAATGTTGTAGAAGGGTAGACAAACGTTTACAATTCAAGGTTTGTATTCAAAACTTTACCGAAGTATATTATATGTTCTATAGATGCATTCACAGCATTACATCCTGGGGAAACTATTCTTTCAAAACAATATAAAAATGCATTTGTGTGCAATGAGGTAACATGAACACAATGAAATTAAAATGATGTATTTATGAAACAACAATGGACTTCACATGATACTAAAACAAATGAATGATTAAAACAGAAATGGGACTCATAGTGGATTCACACTGCACAAACAGCAGTCAGGCTGCAGGTCATTCAACAGGAACCCCAACACTTTAAGAACAAGCTGCTCACAGAGAGGGCGCTCTCTTGTGGCAGCACATGCTCTAAATATTGAGAGATATATGTAAATAAAACAAAGGATGACACAACATTGTTTTGGCAAATGTGGCAGTGAGTGATTAACACAAGACCATGAACATGAACACACTGAGACGACATGTTCGACTCAAAACCACTGAGTAAATGGCAATACTGTCTATTCTGATATTATAAAAACAAATCAAACGTTCATACAACCCCCCTGTCCTGGTGAGCTCCCCTTTATGCTTCCCTGCTCCCCTACACCACCCAGTGTTCAGGAGAATATTACAACAGATTAACAAATAAAACATACAGATAAAATGGCTGCAACAAAGATAAGATGGCTGATACAAACAACATGTCAGCATAAATGAGTCAAAGTCAACTCCTCTGTTTGTGTTACACAGACAGGGGATCGAAATTCTGTTGCTCACCATCCCAAAGAATACAAATATATACAAAGAAATATATACATATGTATACATAGTACTAGGGCTGTGCAATTAATCGTATTTTAATCGCAATTAGGATTTTGGCCTGCCACAATTACGAAAACAACATAATCGGAAAAAAACAATTATTTAGCTTTGCTAGGTTGTGACTGCACTGCAACATATTGATCTAATTAATTTTGGTCTAATTTATTTGTATTTATCATATTTTATATGTTTAGTAGCTTGTGGAAGTGCGCTCCAAAATATTTGTTGATCTTGTTTATTGGTATTTATTATTTTGATATTATTTATTTAAATGTATCATTTATTTTTGTATTGGTTTCTCAGTTGAATTATACGTTCAGGGAAATCAACAGTTAAAAAGATACTGTTCAAATTATTATTTGTATTTGTTTTAAAGTTCAGGGATTTTTTCAAAGTCAATGAATAATCGTATTTAATAATTGTGATATCAATTATTGACCCAAATAATCGTGATTATGATTTTTGCCATAATCGCACAGCCCTACATGTACACATACTGTACATTCACACCTTTACACCCACGTATACATGGACACAAATATACTTAAACACATATTTAGAGGTAATAATACAAATAAGACACAACAGTAAATATATGAAAAAATAGCGGATGAGAGGCCACTCCACCCAGGCACATTAATACTCATATTCCTCGAGGAACAGGCCAAGGAGGTGGAGCTGCAGCCATCTTTGATTCTACTTATCAATCCTAAACCAAAATTAAATGATAACTCCTTTGAAAGCCTGGTTCTTCGTCTTACAACCTGGAAAAACACTGCATCCATTCAAACTTATGTAGCAAGTAAGATAAGATAACTTACCAAATAAGGTAAGATAAGAATTCCTATCAGAGTTTTCTCAGGTTTAATGCTTAAAACAGATAAAGCCATTATCGTGGCTGACTTTAATATTAATTTTGACAACGGTAAAAATAGCCTTTCTAATGCACTTAACTCTCTATTAAACAAATGTAAAATGTGTGATATTGGGCTATATATTGATTGAACATTTACAATAGCAGGATTGATTTCATACATTTATTTACTCACTGAAAAGCACACCATGTTATAAAGACGCACCATCACCAACTGATCTGTACATTACTGAAGTTATCTGGGGTTGGTTAAACTATTGACTATTAAAAAGTGAAACATTCTACTTCAGCTGGTTAAAAAACATGATGCATAGAAACAAAACTATGGGATGGATTATAAAAAATACTCACAAAGTGGAAATATCTCAATGAGTGGCCTGATGGACCCTGTTGAGAATTATCATCCAGAAATCTGCTGTTCAATGAAGATCATGAGTCAGTGTGAAGATCATTGGATGGTGCAACTGCTCATGAATTTTTCTAAAAAGCTTCGTTTGTTCAATTTATCTTGTTCCCGTTCCATTTCCATCAAGTGCTTGTGTAGATCAGTGTTTTCTTCAGCTAGTTTTCTGGCCTCCTCTTTATGTTTCAACTTAATTTCTTCCAGTTTATTTTATATTCTAACTCCATTTTGTGTATCTTCCCCTCCTGTTCTCTTCTCTTTCGTCTTCTTCTTTTCTTAGTTGTTTATGTTTGTCTTTTCCTGCTCGTACTCTTCTTGCATCCTTTGAAGTCTTGTTTGCTCCTCTTTCGTCTCTTTTCATTTTCTTGTTGTTGTTTGATCCGAGCTGCTTCTCTCTCTCCCATTTTGCTTTTGCTTTTTATCTCTTTTTGTTCTGCTCTCTTTCTCCGCAAGTTTTTTCTCCCATTCCTCGTTGAATTTCTTCCTGCCTTTTCTTCTCCTCCTCTTCCATCTCTTCTCCTCATCTCTCCTTCTCTCTCTCGTTCCTTGTTGATATTTTCCTCCATTTCTTGAAGCTGTCTGGCTCTCTCTGCTCACTTTCGTCTCTCTCTTGTTTCATTCTCATCTTCACTGCTTCCATTTCCTCTTCGTGTTTTCGTTGCAGCTCCTCCCTCTCTCTCTGCATTTCTTCTTCCTTCTCCTTCAGGATCTTCTCCACTTCCTTCTTTATGGCCGCCTCGGCCTCTTGAAACATCTCTGAGGTGAAGCAGCTGCCGCCATTTTCCTTCAGCATTTGTTGGTCTTCTCCATCAGCTCTCTGACTTGCCTGCGGTCGGTCTGATCTTGTTATTGAAGACTTGGTATCTCCCTCCACAGTCATTTATCAGTTTTTCCAAGGGTCATCAGATTGTATGTAACTCTCTATTGTTCCACCCTTCAGATCATCTCCTCTGGTGAATATAGGGATGATGAAATCTCCAGATCTCTTGCCAAAATTTTTGATCAGTTCCACAGTGTCTTTTTCCTCCTTGGTAAATCGGCCGATCTGCAGCACCAGTAAGAACACATGAGGTCCAGGAGACAACAAGCTGATGCATTTCACCATCTCCTCTTGAACTTCATCATTGGACAGTGTTGTGTCAAACAGACCGGGGGTGTCCACCACAGCGACAGGACGTCCGTCAATCTCTCCTGTTTTTTTCTCGCAAAACTGGTCACTGACTTTGAGCTGGCAGATGATTTAAAATTCTTTGCCCAAAATGGTGTTTCCAGTTGCACTCTTCCCACTGCCAGTCTTCCCAATCAGCACCATCCTGAGACACTCTCTGTTCTGACTTTCATCAACATCTCCCTCCTGACTTTTCTTTTAACGTCCTGCAGTTCAGCTTTAAGTCTTCTGTTAGTGTTATCCAGCTCTACAACCTTCTCCATCTGAGCCTTGGTGAACATCTTTGTAAAGCTCCTAGATCCTTTACCTCTCATCTCTTGCACAGCATCCAACAGCTCTGGGATCTGCTGCTGGTCCTTGATGTTGAGAACAACATGTCTTCCTCCACATCTCTGACGGAGCTCCTGGAGTCCTTGTTCTCCTTTAGTAAGTTAACAACAGCTGGAGCTGTAGGATCTGACTCCACAGTGGACAGAATCAAGGTGAAGTCGTTGACTCGAGAGCTGAATGTGTTCTGGAGGGTCTCTAACTCTCCCTTGTCTTCATCAGTGAGGGGACCCACAGGTAGGACCAGGATGAAGGCATGGACGCCTTCAGGATCACAGAGGGAGATACACCTGAATGATTCCTCCATCACTTCCTCCTGAGGTGTTCCACACAAAGCAGGGAGCTCCACCAGGGAAACCCTTCGTCCACACACCTCTCCCTGATGTTTAACACACTCTGAGGAGTTGGAGACTGAAGGAAGCTCTCTCTGACCTAAAATGGCCTCGGCTGCTGAAGTCTTCCCTGCTCCTTTCCTCCCACAGAACCAGGTTTAAAGCTGGTTTGATGTGTTCAGACTTTGGTGCCATCATCAAACCTGCATCCTCAAACACATCACAGCTCACATGCTCTCCATTGTTCTCCTTTGCAGTTTGACCCAAACGTGTTAACAGCTCTGAATGGTCAAGGTTCTGCTCAAATATCTGTATCTACACATTCTGATCATCTTTTAATGGTGGATGTTGCATAACATTTTCATTGAAACCTGAACTCCCCTCTTTGGTGGTGAATTAATACCAGTGAATGATCGAATGATTGATCACCAAAGAGTTGCAGGAATCTGCAGAGTCTCAGTTTGTGTTTCTCAGTGAAGTGCTCAGGCTGTAGAACCAGCAGGAACACATGAGGTCCAGGATCAGAGAGACTCACACAGTCTTTTACATGTTGTGAAAGTTTCTGTTGGGTGATTTTGGAATGCAGCAGATCTGGGGTGTTGATAAGGACTATTTCTTTTCCTTTTAACTGTCCACTGACTCTCAGACACCGGTCTGGTTCTTCCTCAGTGTTGAACACAGTGTCTCCCAGTATGAAGTTCCCCACTGAACTCCTCTCAGCCCAGCTGTTCCCCAGCAGAACTACCCTCAGCTCAGAAACTGAAAAGGAAAACACAGAATTAGAAAAACTACTCTTCAACAAAAAACTAATTGGATAACAATGAATGAAAAGGTAATATATTTTAGTTGAGTAAATGTGTCAGCTGTTATCTCAAAACTAGCAAAATCACAGAGAGCTTGCATCATTAATGGAGAAAAAAAAGATGTGTACCCACAATCTAAAAACTGTGATTTTAGATGTTAATTTACATTAAATAATTTGTACACAGTTCTGTCAAACTTACAGGAAGGTGGCAGTTTTCCATAGCTGCTGCGCCTCGCTTCACAGGTTGCAAATCTTCTGACACTAAAATAAATCAGAACATTCACAACATATTTCATGAATACTTGAGGAGGAATGGTTGTTCTTTTTAAATGACTTATGTGTAATATATCACAAAACAGCAGATTCACAGAAATGTTACTAAAGTACAAAGGTTATAATTCTTTGTATTAATTATCCTCAATAATGAATTCTGAACTCACCTGTTGATGCTGTCGCCATAATGTCACTGCAGGATAAATCTACTTCAGCTGGAAACCAATGCTTGGTTAAAGAACCTAGAGAGGATATGTAAATGTGTCAGACTCTCAGTTCATAATATAAATAAAGTCTACTCAAGTGTACTCTTTATATATAAAGTCAATGAATCAAAGTTTGCTGTTAATATGACAAAACAAAACATGTTCTTAACAATCTGTAAACAAAAACTATTTTCGAATACTGTGAAACAATGACTTTATGTAAACAACTCTGAACTTGTTTTTATAGCTGTCGTAATGCTTATCAAAAAGGTTTCAACTTTCTTGTTCACATTCAGTCTGAACTTCAGACTCCAATCTTATCATGTATAGTTATAGAACAATAAAACACATGAATACATTTCTCAGTACCAGTACATTTCATGGTCGCCCAAAATATATTTTGATTAATTGCAAAATGAATATATTCCTTTAAGCTCTGCTGTATTAATGTGGTGACTTTACAAACAGTGATTCTGCTGCAGGCAATCACCTGAGTAGTACATGTACCTGAGGGTTAGTAACAGTCATTACACTACATTACATGTAATTTTTTAGACACTTTTATCCAAAGCAAAGCGACTTAAACACATTCAATACTGTGGAAAATCCCCACAGGAGAAATTTGGGGTGAAGTGGCCAGGTACACAACGACATGCTGAAAGTGGGGATGGAACCAGTGCTCCCCTGATCAGAAGATCAGCGCACTAAACCAGTGAGCCTCCCCTAGTCTTTACTCAACCAACTAAGAATGACTTATTTCGTACAATTATACACTTTAGTTTTTTTAGTTTATTCAATTCATAATTCAGGTGTGTCTACTCACCAGGTGAGATCCTCTTTGCTTCCATCCGTGAAACGTCAAACTCTGCAATGAAGCCGAACTTGAGACGACCTTTGCTCTCAGACTGAGTTGAGCATGTTATAAACGTCTCTCCGCTTAGTTAATATTTAACAATCACAGTTTTATATAATTATACTATACTGTCTGCTGGTGGTATAAAATATGATTATAGATAACAATTCTATGTGTAGCCGCTCTAGTCTCACACCAAGAACAGAGGCACTAACATCTACTTAGGTCTGAATAGTGGTATGCCGTGAATAACTCTGGGAAGTGTTACATTTAGTTGAACATGTTACAATTGTATTGCAGAAACATACATCAACATTCACATTAAATTGTGCCCACAATGTGAAAATAAATGTAAAATAAAAAATAGAGCTCTTTAACATACAAATAAAAGTGTCCTTTCTATCATTAATCTTATAAACATCTTTAGTTAGCAAGTTTCACAATGTAAACAGTAACTTAAAGGTGGGGTGGGTAATTTTGGAGAAACCAGCTGAGTGCGCTAGATTTGAAAATACACAGCCGGAAAAAATCTGCCACTTCCTTACAGAGCCCCTCCTCCAACACACACGAACGCGCACATGACCAATGAGGGCATGAGATAAGTTTGTGCACAGATGGAAGGCTGACAGGCAGGTAGGCCATCCAGTTATTTTAGCCGGGCCGGCTAAAATGATTGGTCGTACTTTTTACAGTATTACGGCTTCCACTGATGACATTTTTTTATGGATTTTTGTCAAAGCACTTCAGATATTTATTGCTGTCGGGATGTTAAGAGCATTCCATGGAATATAACAAAAAGTGTATCTCGAGCCGGTTTCTCAAACTTACCTACCCCACCTTTAAGCATATTTAATTTATAATGAAATGATTTACTCTAATCACCAATGTGTATTTTAACTAGTGATAAATAACTTATATTTTCCAAGAACATCTTACATTCAAGCAGAAATACATGCATTAAATACTGCATGATTTTAACAACCATTTTAACTTGTTGTACTGTTTTTAACCACTTTTTAACAGTTATTTTTAACCATGAAGATGAAAACACATTTTAGTCAGCATGAGTCAGCATGAAGCTGCACTATAGCTTATAGATAGATAGATAGAGAGATAGATAGATAGATAGATAGATAGATAGCTAGTACTTTATTGATCCCAATTTTGGATTTTTTTACATGAATTAACTACTAAAAGAAAGTGGTTTTAAGTAAAATGAAAACAACGTTTCTTTCATATTTAGCCATGCTATCAGCTTCTTGTTGTACAGAACTAACAAGTAGGCTACTGGTAGCCATTAGCGAACTGCTAGCGTTTAGCATCAGCTCACAGTTAGCGTTAGCTAGCATCGCTAGCTCGCGATTAGCATGAGCTAATGATCTTATTCAAATTAATTTACAATGATACAATGTGCACCAGTACATCAAAAATACAAGACATCCCTTTCATAAGCCACATTGTTTTTTATATGAAATGTATCTTGACCATAAACAACAAAAACGAAGTGTCATTGTCTATAGCAGGGGTCGGCAACCTTTTTGATATGAAGTGCCATTAAAAAAAAAAATTGTTATCAGCGTGCCAACGATCGAGAATTATCAACGGGGGGGGGGGGTTTGAGGAGCTTGACGCTGGTGAACTATCAACAGGAGGGCGGGGGGAGCCTCGCTGCGGGGAAGCAGTGTGTGTGTGTACCTGTCAGCACAACTTACATGATGCCGAATTTAACAAACACATTTAATTAAATTGGTTTAAACGGCATAATAATAAGGACGATCGTCCGTTCTGTGATTCTCCAGAACACACATGTGATGATATTAGGGTCATGCAGAGTGAGATGAGATCGCTGTCCCTTTGAGAGAGAGAGAGAGAGGGGTGTGGCATGTGTGTGTGTGGATGGTAGAGCGAGAGTGAGCGAGCGTGTGTATGTTTCTGGAAGTGAAACGAGGCAGCAGAAAAACAGAGGTCTGTGATGTATTTTGTGAAACAGAAGAACAGCTAAATAAATGCAACGGCCTCCAAGAAGAGCTCGCCTCTCTCCAGTCATTTAAGCTAAAGTGGGTTATTGAACCTGAAGCTTGTTGCTTCTGCCCTCCTCGACTACGGTCTGGGAGCCGAAAGGAAAGTTCAACACACAGATGGCCAGTCCGCCCCTTTGTAGCATATTATTTCAATGAGAGATGAGCAGATCGCCACTGGGCTTTCAACTAAAGACACAGCCACGCAAAAACTGCGGTATTTGTAAAGCTCCTTATGGGTACTGCAATTTGTGAAGTGCTTTCCTCTGTGGTGAAACGATCAGCCCTGCACCACGGAGGAAAGCGGCAGAAAGTCACCTGGAGTTAAACAGAGCGGGGCTGCGCTGCGTGCATGGCTTCCTTCTGCAGGTAACGGGGAGACGCGCTCTGGCGGCGGTCTCGTTCAGGATCCGAAAATACAATTTAAATATTTTGCACACTTATTCGACTTATTCCTAGTGTGCCACTGGTTACGGTGATTGGCACGCGTGCCAGGGGTTGCCGACCCCTGGTCTATAGGCTATTAGCAGGCTAGCCCTTCAAAGTGCTAACAAAGAGCTAAGGCCTCAACTCACCAGAGTGTTGACACAAATCGACACTGGCTGTCTCCTTGTAGTTTGGATTCACACAGCCACAGGGGTTCTGTTAAAATAATAGTTTGTTATCTATCATAGTTTAAGTACGAATAACAACTTTTGTAATGCTATTATGTACAACTTTAACAAGAACTGCTCTACCTTTTCAGTGAAAAAGAGGGATAGAGGCGTAGTGATTCGCGCCACTCCAACACACCCTAAACGTCAGAACGTTAGTTCTCAAGCTGTGATTGGTTGACCTCCAACTGCATTCCATATGAAAAAAACGTTTCGTAAAAGATAAAATCATACTTTATTCAGCAGTGCTTGCTTTACTCTTTGAAAGTCATCACATGAATGCATTGTAATAAATGGTTCGGCTGCATTAAATATTACACATCTGTCGTAGTTCTTTATTTATCTACAGAGATCTGGCCTCAGATTCAAGCCCCCAGGAAGTGCGACGGCCTGAGGCCGTATCTCAATTCAGGGGCTGCACCCTTCGGAGTACGCAGCCTACGCGGTCCACGGAGGACCCAGCCCACGTAGACTGGGTAGGCTGGACCGAGCGGCCTACGAAATGAGACGGTCTAGCCTACGGACGGCTTCGTATTTACATCACGTGATACGCGCTGTTCGGTTGCGCTGCTCCAGCAGCCTGCTAGCAAATTAGCTTACAAGCTAACTCAGCTGAAAAGGATCCAGAAACTTTACTATTACATTTTTTGGAGATCACCGTCGGCGATGAATTAAAGAGGACCATGGCCAGGTAAATAAGATTAAGCTGTTCCTTTAGCCCCCAGTAATGTTACATTAGTAAGTTACCAAGTAAATTATATATAGCTGATGTAATTTAATCATATTATTTCATATTTAAAATAAGTCTTAATTTTTCTGTACTAATAAAACAATATGTTTTTTAAATGAACAACAGCATATTGTTTAGATTGATTCTTAACAATATTAGTTTTCTAATCTTAATAGCTGTGATCATAATAGTTTATATTCTCCTTCTTCCCCTAAACCTGCCCAGATGATGTCCTACTGACCCCAGGTCAGCACCTCCAGGTCCAGCAGCTCCGTGACCCCCCGCTCTGCTGAAATACACAATTAAACATTTTCTATAGCCTATTTTTTGTATTAATAAAATTAAACTGAAGACAGTTTAATGACCTAGAGATATCCTATTATTCCACTGCTTATGTACACATGTTGGAAATAATGGTTAAAACCTCAGTAAATGAAATAAACAATGTGTTTAACAATTACAATTTAATATTGTATTTCATCTTATCACAACGTAGAGGTAAGAATATATCCATCCTCTCTCTGCAGCTTCATGTCTTCTATTATTATAACTTTCATCATTGAGACAGAGGAAATCAATCATGCTATTTAACATCACCAGCAGTAAAACAAATATCAGCAAAAGTGTGTTTATGGAGTTGTTTATTTGTATTATATGTGCAGCAAGTATATAGAAGCAGCCGTTTGGGGAATCAGACAGACTCAAGCTATAATCGTTACATATCTATTAAAAGAAAGGACACATGCTGTCACGATCTGTCTGTGTTGTGTTTTGTCTTGTCTTTTTCTGTCTTTGGTTTCCTGTTTTGTTTTGAAAAGTGTTCACCCCCGTCTTGCCTGTTGCTTCCTGTCTCTGTGTTCCCTCCTGCCTGATTGCCCGATTGTGTTCACCTGGTGCCCCTGTGTTTTCTCCTCCCTCCTCACCTGTGTCTTGTTTGTGTGATTGGTCTTGTGTGTATTTTAGTTCTGGTTTTTCTGTCTGTCATTGTTGGTTCATTGTTTGTATTTGACTGTGTGTCACAGGGTAGTGTTCTGTGTTCTACTTTGTACCTTGGATTAAAGGAATATTCTTGGAAATCTGCATTTGGGTCCTGCCTGCTTACTCAACCCTGACAGAATGAACCAACCAGAAATGGGCCCAGCAGATCCATTTGAGGTGGATTTACAACATTTTACCTTTTCTTTGGCTTGCTGCTATGGTAGGTGGAGGGGAGCGTCCAGTGTTCAGCAGAGAGAGGCTGCTCTGGCAGAGGCTCACCAGGTGGCAACAGTGGATCCATCTTTAGTTAAGTTCTTACCTGACTGGATTTTGGATTTCCTTTCGACGTGTGATTCCCGGCCTGCTAGCCCCAGGCATGCTAGCCCCCTGCCTCCCAACTCCCAACCTGACACCATACATCTCGGTGTGTTCCGTCTGAAGTCAACCCCTGCTTCTTCCCCATTTCCTGCTCCTGTCCAGGAGCCGTTCTCGGGCACTCGTCTGGCTTTTGGAGGTCCACGGAGCCTCCAAAAGGCTCCTAAGAGAAGGAGTCGCAAGTCCAGGCTAGCAGCCCGACCCCCAGAAGCCATGCTTTGGGCTCCAGTACAGGCCCCAGCAGCCATGGTTCCGTCTCCAGAACCGGCCCACACAGCCATGGTTCCAGCCCCAGTTCTGGCCCCAACAGCCATGGTTCCGGCTCCAGAACCGGCCCATACAGCCATGATTCCAGCCCCAGTTCTGGCCCCAGCAGCCGTGTTTCCAGCCCCAGTTCTGGCCCCAACAGCCATGGTTCCGGCTCCAGAACCGGCCCATACAGCCATGGTTCCAGCCCCAGTTCTGGCCCCAGCAGCCATGGTTCCGCCCTCTGTTCCGTTCCAGCACGCCATTTCTCATGAACATGAGCAGGCGTGGCGAGACTTTGAGGAAAGCCAGCAGTCCTTGGCTCTATACTTCTCAAACCTCGCTGCTCAGGTCTCAACTTTGACGTCTTCTGCTGCATTTCCTGCCTCCTCCAATCCACCTGTGGATTCCACTCCAGCCCCTCGTGTCCTGTCGGTGGTCCGGCCGACTCCAGCACCTCGTCTCCTGTTGGCTCTCCGGCCGACGCCCCCCCCGTATCCTGTTGGCTCTGCCGACGCCTACCCCATGTCCTGTCGTTGGAGGTCCCGCCTACCTTCTGCCGGGGGTCCTGCCAACCCTATGTCCTGTGCCGTTGGAGGTCCCGCCGACTACTCTCTGCCGGGGGTCTTGCCAACTCCATGTCCTGTCCGGGGGTCCGCCGACTACTCTTCTGCCGGGGGTCTTGCCAACTCCATGTCCTGTCCCATTGGGGTCCCGCCGACTACTCTTCTGCCGGGGGTCCTGCCAACCCTATGTCCTGTGCCGTTGGAGGTCCCGCCGACTACTCTCTGCCGGGGGTCTTGCCAATCCTATGTCCTGTCCGTTGGGGTCCCGCCGACTACTTCCTGCCGGGGGTCTTGCCAACTCCATGTCCTGTCCCATTGGGGTCCCGCCGACTACTCTTCTGCCGGGGGTCCTGCCAAC
Source organism: Trematomus loennbergii (assembly GCA_012861695.1). Lineage (NCBI taxonomy): Eukaryota > Metazoa > Chordata > Actinopteri > Perciformes > Nototheniidae > Trematomus > Trematomus loennbergii. The sequence continues at coordinate 180,306 of JAAOOA010000377.1, forward strand.
CCTATGTCCTGTCCGTTGGAGGTCCCGCCGACTACTCTCCTGCCGGGGGTCTTGCCAACTCCATGTCCTGTCCCGTTGGGGGTCCCGCCGACTACTCTTCTGCCGGGGGTCCTGCCCCTTGTCCTGCCGTTGGAGGTCCCGCCGACTACTCTTCTGCCGGGGGTCTGCCAACTCCGTGTCCTGTCCTGGGGGTCCCGCCGACAACTCTCTGCCGGGGGTCTTGCCAACTCCATGTCCTGTCCCGTTGGGGGTCCCGCCGACAACTCTCCTGCCGGGGTCCTGCCAACTCCACGTCCAGTATTGTTGGAGGTCCGCCGACACCTGTTCCGCGGGGTCCTGCCAACCCTTGTCCTGTCCCGTTGGGGTCCCGCCGATAACTGCTCCGCCGGGTTTCCTGCCAACCCAGTCCTGTCCTGTTAGGGGTCCCGCCGACACCGGTTCCACGGGGGTCCTGCCAACTCTGTGTCCTGTTCCGTTGGGGGTCCAGTCGACACCAGCCCTTGCTCCATCCGGGGTCCATTGACACCAGTCCATGTCATGTCCAGGATCCCGTCTGCGCCTGTTCCGTCGGCTCCGGTTCCTGTCTGGCCGACAAGGGTCCTGCCCGGCCTCCTGAGCTGTCCCGTCAGCGCCTTCCTGCCAGGCCTCCGGAGCTGTCCCTTCGGCGCCTTCCTGCCCGGCCTTCGGAGCTGTCCCGTCGGCGCTTTCCTGCCCGGTCTCCGGAGCTGTCCGTCGGCGCCTTTCTGCTCGTCCTCGGAGCTGTTCCGTCTTGACCTTCGAGCCCGGCTCCCTGAGTGCCGCGGTCTTCGCCCTCAAGCCCGGTCTCCTGAGTTCCCCAGCCGTGGTCTTCGCCCTCGAGCCCGGCCTCCTGACTCTTCCAACCACTGCCTTCGCTCTCATGCCCGGGTCCCTGAGTTCGCCCGTTGTGGCCTTCGCCCCTTTTTGGACTCTGCCTTGCCCCGGGCCGTCCGCCCGGGACCCCTTCCGGGCCCGTCCTCCGGACCCCCTCCACCACCCTGTTGGTCCTGGTTGTGCGTCCCTCCTCCAGACCCCCTCCACCCACCCTGCTGGAATGTTTTGGACTTTTTGGACTTTTTGGGACGTCTGGGATCCGTCCCTTGAGGGGGGGGTACTGTCACGATCTGTCTGTTGGTTTTGTCTTGTCTTTTTCTGTCTTTGGTTTCCTGTTTTGTTTTGAAAAGTGTTCACCCCCGTCTTGCCTGTTGCTTCCTGTCTCTGTGTTCCCTCCTGCCTGATTGCCCGATGTGTTCACCTGGTGCCCTGTGTTTTCTCCTCCCTCCTCACCTGTGTCTTGTTTGTGTGATGGTCTTGTGTGTATTTTAGTTCTGGTTTTTCTGTCTGTCATTGTTGGTTCATTGTTCGTATTTGACTGTGTGTCACAGGGTAGTGTTCTATTGTCTACTTTGTTACCTTGGATTAAAGGAATATTCTTGGAAATCTGCATTTGGTCTGCCTGCTTACTCAACCCTGACACATGCAAAATCTAATTCTGAAACTAAGACACAAGTCTGTAGGACGGCAGTAAGCAGAGGTCTGGTGGAGGATGTTCCTGATCGCCGTTTTGCTTTCTTCAGCACCACGGGGGGTCCAGGTGGATGGCAGCTCTGTCCTGATGATCCGCTGGGGTTAGGGGTCCTTCTCCAGCACCACGGGGGTCCAGGTGGATGGCAGCTCTGTCCTGATGATCCGCTGTGCACTCTTCAGATTAGGGGTCCTTCTCCAGCAGATCCATTTCTCCAGAATTTTACTAATTACAGAGAAAAACAAGAGAAAAAGAAAAAAGTGAATTACTCATATTAAACACAGGGTTGCAGAAGTATTATTGCAAAATGTAACTTTAAGCATTTCAGACAAACAATCCCTAAAGGATCATTTAAAATGATGTACTGTTCTTGTTTTTTTTTTTAAACTAAAGAGATGAAATGACAGTCACACGTGCATCCCTTTGACAGCACGGCACAAACTAACATCAAGCAAAAGGCTGCTGTCGATTTTGATTGTCTTATTATGGATTAGGATACATTAAATAAACTTTAACCTAAATAAAAGATGATCAAATCTGGTGGAAATATTTAAAATAGGCTTTTCTCTTAGACCTACCTCAAAGCAGCATGAGCTGAACACAAAGGTTGTAATGTCCCAAAGTTTAATAAACAGTAAAACATTGCAACATGTCAGAGAAATAAATAAAGCTAACAGCAGCTACACGTCAGGGTACCATTTTATAAATCCCACCGTACTGTAGGCTATACAGGTCTAAATGTTTTGACTTTGGTCTATTTATGAAATATAAAGTATAACTTATCTATAACAGAGCCAAGATCTCTGTATGACTTTAAACTTCTGAATTGAATTAAAAATAAGTGTAAACAACAGTGCAGTACGTTCAGCTAGCTAGTTAGCGTCACATATTTATCCGTATTATTTAACGAAAATGTACGTTTTAATGCCCCTTGGGTTTGACGTGTGTGACGTTAGTTAAAGTGGACCTATCATGCTATATTTGAATAATATAGTGTAGGACCATACCTATATAAGGCATATTTATACTTTTTTTTTTCAAAATACCAAACAGATCATGCATTTTAGCCATGCCTCATTTTGCTCAATTTGACATTTTTTAGCTCTGTTTTTGCAAGGGCTGATTCTGTGAGAACAGCACCATCTACAGGCCTGGCATATGTACTACAGCGTCTCTAGCGCTTTCGAACGGCAATGGCCGTGGCTGAGTTCCCTGGAACACCGGGGACACATATTCATGTATAAAAGACGTACACAAGTGCATTTTGCATGATAGGTCCCCTTTAATTTAAAGTAAGTTAAAACCCAATACTCACATTTATTAGTGATTCCTCCGCTTGCTGCTGCTTTTAAATCCACTCTGCTGGGGAGACCAGAAGCCATTTCATTTGAAAAAACTCACTCTTCCCTGCGCACATTGCACCCTGGGATATGGTAGGCCGCGGAGTGACATCAGATGTATCCTTCAAATTGGGGAAAAGTAGGCTGCATTCGTGGGCCGCATTCGGAGGAGTCTCGTCTTTTTTAAAAATTGGGACAGCCTTCTTTCGGCGGAAGTGACGTATGCGGTCTACGAATGCACCCTTCGAAGGATGAAACCCCTGAATTGAGACACGGCCAGCATGTCGTTGTGTCCCTGAAGACACTTCACCCAAATTGCTCCTGTGGGGATTGCCCACAGTATTGAGTATGTAAGTCGCTTTGGATAAAAGTGTCTAACAAGTGACATGTAATGTAATGTAATGTAATGTATTGTATTGTAATGTAATGTAATGTAATGTATTGTAATGTAATGTAATGTATTGTATTGTAATGTATTGTAATGTAATGTAATGTATTGTATTGTAATGTATTGTAATGTAATGTAATGTAATGTAATGTATAGAGGCCAAAATAACCTGTAAACATCTATTTATATCACAAACACATAAACTAGAGATGAGTTTCCTTCCAGATAGCAGCAGGTTTTATTCCAAACTCTGTCCCTGCATTGACGCTAAATCATATTAACAATCTTTCCTTTTCTCCTCTTTCAACTTCATCCTACTTTAATCCTCCCTCCTCTTTTATCGTTTTTTCTAATCTCCCTGTCAATCCTCTCACGTCCTCACTCTGTCTCTATTGCAAAACTCCCTCCATCCTTCCTTCGCCCACTTTACTCCTTCCCTCCTGTTGGGAAAATACTGAATGTCCTCTTCCAATATGAGAGTAACATGATAACAAAGGTATCCCAACTGTAGCTGTGTACATGACAGGATGTATGATTACCTAGAAGAGCATCAGGACTGTTTGAGGCATATGATAGCTATGTGATGAACATGATGATTCAGCCTCTATGGAGAGAGACATATGACAAGCATGCTCATTTCTGACGTGGAGCTAATCTGAAGTAAACATTGAATACTGCTTTCTATTCCTCCATCTTGTGACTGTGTAACTCCCTCTCTTGGATATCAGCATGTGAAGGACACTGTTCAGGAACTAGTTGATGCTCTGTATGTGATGACTTCCATTCTGGAGAGGATCACAAATACATGGATGGATGGAGATTGAAGCTCAAGACGGTGACGAGTGTTTATTATTATTTTAAAGTATTCTGAAAAAGTCTGAATTTTTGAAAAAAGTCTGAATTTTTGAGAAAAAGTCTGAATTTTTGAGAAAAAGTCTGAATTTTTGAGAAAAAGTCTGAATTTTGAGATTTTGAGAAAAAGTCAGAATTTCCGAATAGAGATACTCGAAGGCCTACCTGTACCTCATCCATCTAATTGCAATTAGACATTGCAAAGTTTCACCAGTGAGCGAGTACAGCTAGACGAAAGGTCTAATTTAACTTAAAAAATAACTAGTGAGAGATTTAGTCACATAGGGGCCATGGGGAGGCCTTGTGTACCTTTGGAGAGGACAGGACCACTGTTAGTAAAATCAGTCTTTCAGTCGATACATTTTTGCACTCCAACAAACACTCTTTAAGTGCTTTACACACACACACACACACACACACACACACACACACCACACACACCACACACACACCACACACACACACACACACACACACACACACACACACACACACACACACACACACACACGCGCGCGCACACACACGCACACACACACACCGAGGCATCCTGATGCTCATCTAATATAAATAAGGAAGCACGTGAACACAGAGGCATATAAAGTCAGTAAATGTACATCAAAGTGAGTTACAGAGCAGTGTTCAAATTACTTTAGATAACTCATATCTTGTGGACAAGAGCGCCCTCTAGTGGTTGTTAACCTAAAACACTAATCATTTATTATCCACTGATCTGACACACTTAACCCTGGGTCAAAATTATATTGCATTATTACTGGTTCAAACAACACAGCAGGAGAGATATTTACTAACATATGGATGTAGCTATACTTTTTATTTATGTTGCAAAACTGTAATTCACCAATTTGTCAAAAATGTCAGTACAACCCAGTCATTGATTATTTATTGGAGAGATTTATGCTGAAATACACATTTGCAAACTAAGAAAATGCACTTGAGGAAGCAAGACAGAGCTGTAGCAATGGTGCAAAAAAAACAAAAGCCAGATGTAGAAATGATTACTTAATTAATTAACTGTGTGTTTCGCATAATATGTCATCCATGCCTGTACATTTAGAGAAATGGTCATCTTAAACATGTACAAACAAGTGTTTTTCACACACGTCTCCCCATCCCATTCAAATTCTTGACTGAGCCTATATGCATTTGAAAATAAATAGTAGCTACAGTACCCCCCTCTGAGTGAATACCTGTTGACTTCACATCTTGTACACATTTAATTAGGAGCAAAAACACACACTTCAAGTCAGATCATCACCCTTAGCTATTTTAATTACCTCTCAAACAACCTAAACTAGTTATAAATGTTTATTTTTACTGTCGGCCGGGTCAGCTGCTGCATGAGAGTATTATCATCTGAAATTAATCATTATGTTATTAGTATTAAATACATATAAGTATTTTTACAGCTTGTATTTTTTTACCAAGTGTTTTTATTGCTCTTGGGGCATTAAAAACAAGATTTTAACTTTATTTTTTATATAATATCTGCATTTTCTCTTTTGAAAAACTAAGTCTTAGTTTGGCCATAGTTATTTAATATATAAAGACTATATATTATTGAATTACAAGATTAGATATACTTTATTTGATCTAAAATATTGATATGTTCAAATGCTCTTCTAAACAAAACTGAAAGTCCATGAAAGTTGTCTTCCTGTTTTTGTGAATGAAGCGCCATCTCCTGGTTAAATCCTGAAATTGAAAATCAGGCAACGCCCTCTTGGAAAATAGTGGGAGGGCTTAACATTCCCAGATACTGGTCTTTGGCAGGTAGCTGGCAGGTAGCTGGCAGGTAGCTGGCAGGTAGCAGGCAGGAAGCTGTATGCTGGAGTCTGAAATAAGCTGCTCCATCTGTATACAAGCCGTCTCAGAGCTGTGTACTGAACTAAATAAGTTATACATATGATATATTTAGGTGTATACAATGATGTACAAGTATATGGCTATCGTCAATGTGCTAAAATATTCATAATTTTAGGTCATGGAGGCCATACTCCATATTTTTCAAAAAAGTCAACCATAATTTATTCTAATGTATTTGACTGCTAAATTTGCAAAGATAATCAAAATCATTTTCCAAGCTGGTTTGGATATTTCTCCTGATGTGAATTGGTAATACATCAACATATACTGTTACTGTACAGAATATACGTCTGCTTTCTGGAGGTATACATATTTTGATGTAATAAGACTTTGCTCTTTATCGAGTCTTTCTGTGAAACTTAACCTCCACTTTCTTTGAATGTGTTCCTCCTCCAGAGCAACACGGTGCTGCACATCGACATGGAGACAGGCGCCGTGCGGAGACTCCTCCTCTCTCAAGAGACGAGAAGCCCCAAACCAGAGCCTCCAACTGGTGGAGCAGCAAGGAGCCACAGGTCAGAGGTCACGCTGTTACACAACTCTTACACTTTAAATATCTGCATGTGGTGATGAATGAGAATGTCGGAAATTGATGAGAAACTGGCTGAAATGAAGCGTAAAGCTGCTGTTACTGTTACCATTACAATGGTATTAAAAAGGGGATATACTGTACGACAGTAACATTACAAAGGAATTTAATTTAATTTAACTTTTTTTATTTTTAAACTGGTGGAGCAGCAAAGAGCCAAAGGTCAGAGGTCACACTGTTACACAACTCTTACACTTTAAGTATCTGCATGTGGTGATGAATGAGAAAGTCCTATTTTTTATTTTGCATTTTAAGAAAATATTCACAAAGCATACATAACTAAATAAACACATCTGGGTAAATCTATTAACTAAATAACAGTTGACAAATCCGAAAAGAAATAATAAAATAATAGTAATAATATTATTACAAATAAAATAATGGATACATTATTAATACTCAGGTATACATTAAAGGTGGGGTAGGTAAGTTTTGAGAAACCGGCTCGAGATACACTTTTTGTTTATTCCATGGAATGCTCTTAACATCCCGATAGCAATGAATATCTGAAGTGCTTTGACAAAAAATCCATTAAAAAATATCATCTGTGGAAGCCGTGGTACTGTAAAAAGCACGACCAATCATCTGAGCCGGCCCGGCTAAAATAACTGGATGGCCTACCTGCCTGTCAGCCTTCCATCTGTGCACAAACTTATCTCGTGCCCTCATTGGTCATGTGCGCGTTCGTGTGTGTTGGAGGAGGGGCTCTGAAGGAAGTGGCAGATTTTCTCCGGTTGTGTTATTTCAAATTCTAGCGCACTCAAGCGGTTTCTCCAAATTACCTACCCCACCTTTAATTATATTAATTATATTGTTCTATACTTGACCCATTTTTCCCACCTTTCCTCAAAGATATGCATTTGGTTTCTCAAGAAAGTTCTATTGATGTTGTTTGTTTCAATGAAGATGTGATAAACAGGTTTAACGCCAAGTGGGTTTACACATGCAGGGGATTTGCTCTGGTGTACGGTGCATTGATAAACACAGTAAGAGGTACTAAGTAGTAAAAAGGAGCAAATATTGCACAATATAAAACTACAAAAATGATAGTACATATATAAAGAATATCAAAAAATTAAGCACAAGGAAAATATAACAATTCACTCTTAAAAATGTAATATATGCAGTTTATCTGAGACTTTAAAGAGGAAGAGCTGTGCCGTTTAAAAGAGGTAACAGTGTTCAGAAATGGTCAGGTGAATATGCAATGTTTACAGTATGAAAATAAACAACATGTGCTTCCAAAAAATGTGTTAAAAGTCATGTGTGTGTTGTTGTTTTTCTGCAGGAGGACATAGAATGTGGGACGGGTGAGTGACTGGATCTAAAGTAGATAAACAGCACAATCTCAGTCACATGGTGGTGTTGTGTGTGTGTGTGTGTGTGTGTGTGTGTGTGTGTGTGGTGTGTGTTGTGTGTGTGTGGTGTGTGTGTGTGTGTGTGTGTGTGTGTGTGTGTGTGTGTGTGTGTGTGGTGTGTGTGTGTGTGTGTGTGTGTTTGTGTAGGCGGAGCCCATGCACATGGGGGCTGAGGACTCTGGAGTGTGTCAGCTTCACAGCCTCAGTGAAGACGGAGTCAGCCAGGGACATGGAGCCAGCTCAGGTGAATACAACCAGAAGGATGTCATCATAATAATAATAATAATATATTACATTTGTATAGCGCCAGGTGTTTGGGTAACCTGTGTGCTTTTATTCTATTTTAATTGTTTTTAGGATTCTTAACTCGTGGCTTGTGTGGTCATTTAATCTTTTATGATTCATATGATGTTTTAATGCTTTGTCAAGCACTTTGTGACTATGTCTGGGAAAAGCGCTTTATAAATACATTTTACTTACTTACTTCAAAGGGACCCAAGGCCGGTTTACATGGTGTGAACAAATAAACAAACAAACAAACAAAAGGGAAAATAATAAAGCAAAAATGTAATAAACAGCAGTGTGATTGGGTAAGGGGTCAAAGGTCATGTGAACAGGTGAGTTTTTAATGAAGACTTGAAGATGTCTCTATGGTGTGTTATGTGAGTTGTAATTGGAAAAGATATTATGATAATTACAAAGACAGAGGTAAGGGGTGAAACAAAACTAGATTTTTGTAAATGTGTGAGTTTTTCTTACAAAGATATCACCATTATCAGGGAAGATCCACCTTTTATAGATAAGATAAGAAGTACTTTATTGATCCCAATTTGGGACATGTCTGCGTTGCAGCAGCATAAAAAGACAAGGCATTGTACATAGAGAAATAAAAGACAAGAATAAACAATCCAAGATGTAAAACATCTCAAATAGAAATAAGATAGCATTAAAAAAAGTAGAAAATACAAATTTACAGTAACAACATTTAAGAGATTTTTATCAGAAATTATGAATTATCTCAGAAATTCTGACGTATTTCTTGGAAATGTACCCTCCCTTCCCCTCGCTCTATGCCTCAGAACCTCCCTCTGCTCTGTGCAAACATTAAAAAGGCTCTTACGTTTATATCCAGCTCTAATTAAAGACTTAATGTCAATCCTATTAACAACATCAAGCAGACGGACATAAGGAGAATACACTGGTGCCTCGGGCGGCCATATGTCCCGCTGACAATCTGTCAACTGCCCTGGAGTCAAAACCAAAACCATAAAGGGACCATGTCATCACTATCAAACTGTAATACTGCTCCATGTCACAGTTAGTGAGAGCACAACGTGAAGTCATGAGTAACGGCCAGCCATTTAGACCAGGAAGTTCATGAGTCACTGCAATAACGCAGAAGACCTCACTGAGGAAGGGGAATTTAGTCGTTATCTAAGAAGAAATATACGAGTGTATCCAGGCTTTCTGCAGTGAGCTCAGAGATATTATAGGCACACCATTTCTTTATTAAAGGTCACCTATTATGCTAAATCCACTTTTCATGTCTCTTCTACATCACATGTGTCCCTCTTCTTCATGTCTCTTCTACATCAACATGTGTCCCCTCTTCTTCATGTCTCTTCTACATCAACATGTGTCCCCTCTTCTTCATGTCTCTTCTACATCAACATGTGTCCCCTCTTCTTCATGTCTCTTCTACATCACATGTGTCCCCTCTTCTTCATGTCTCTTCTACATCAACATGTGTCCCCTCTTCTTCATGTCTCTTCCACAACATCATGTGTCCCTTCTTCTTCATGTCTCTTCTACATCAACATGTGTCCCCTCTTCTTCATGTCTCCTCTACATCAACATGTGTCCCCTCTTCTTCATGTCTCTTCTACATCAACATGTGTCCCCTCTTCTTCATGTCTGAACATTGTGGGGTCTAATCTAGTGTTGGTGCTCGAGATGAACTCATGAATATTCACACACTCACAGCTAAGCTACTGTAAGTGTGTGTTTGATTTTCGACTTCATTTATTTTCTCATCCAGTCCCCTAATGAGGTGTACAGCTTTAAGAGGCCTGTTGACCTATCAGAGGCTAACACCTTCCTTCGAGACGGACTCAGGTCCAGCACGCTCAAACGGGACAACTGTGTCAGTCTACTCTCAGCCAATCAGGTGGTCCGAGCCCTCCCCCCCAACAAGGTGCCCCTGAAGGAGGTCTACCCCAAAGGTCAGAGGTCACATCATACAAAATGAGCTCAGAAAAATGTGTTTAGGAGATGTTGTGTCTGCCCAATTTGCACTGCGCAAGCCGAGTTGGTCTGCCATATTGGACAGCTACGTACGGCAACCCAAACAGGACATTTGACGTCCGTACTGATCTAATAACAGAGTTCTGTTCTTGAATCAACTTGTTTTATGAAAAGTTTCCCCTTTCCAGGAATCTCAACAGAACAAGTTACGCCAGACTAATACATTTCTAATGTTAAATAAATGAAAACAATTCACAGTTGAGAATTAGATATTAATTATGAATGCCATAAATGATTGCATACATTTAGTTTCTTATTTTTCCAGTGTGATAGCTGTCAAACAGAAATTAAATCCATGTCTCACTTATTCTAAGAATGTACTTAACCCACTAAAAGGATTTCCTCTCAAATAATCGGGAAACAATAACTCATCTCTCTCGTTCAGATTAATGCGGTCGTTTTTTTTTCTTCTTTGCGAAACACCGCTTTGTCAAATGTCCTGTTTGGATTGCCGTACGTAGCGGTCCAATACGGCAGATCAACTCGCGCAGTGCAAATCGGGCAGACATGCAAATCGGGTAGTCACAGATGTATTCAAACTGATTTCGTCCCTCAGATGTCACTCCCCGATGACAGCGGCGTACCTGGAGGTGACTGATCTGAACTCCAAAAAAGTGAAATACATTCCCGTCCCGAGGTAAACACATCCACCTTTTCTTACTGTGTCTTACTCTGACTTTTTATAATACTTTAGAATAATAAGAACATCATTTTGAATCATGTAGCACCAGCTAGTGGGCGGAGACAGCATTGCATAGAGATATATTGGCTCATGATGTTTTTAAAGTTGCAAATTAGTATTTTAAACATATTTTTGTGTAATATTTATAATACAGCTTTTCCTCATATCAGAAATCCAATAACGCAAAGATATATGCAAATATTAAATAAATAAATATTTAGATTCTCTGATGTTAAAATTGTACATTTACAAGAGAAAAATCTCAAAATTAAAAGGAAATAAAATACAATATTTATTCTGTGATAATAGCATCAAGCATTTGCAAGAATTAATCAGAAAGTCTCTGAGAGAAAACTCCCAAAAACAGTCAAATCGTCCAAAAACATTTATTATTTATTTAACAGACAACGTTTTTGGGATGTTCTGTGCAAGTCACTTAGTTATTTAGATGTGTGCCTTATTTCATATGGAATATCTGACTTTTACCGGCTCATCTAAATGAAAATATTCACCGCAATTCATAACATTTTTGACCAATTTACGTCAATTTTGGGGGAAAAAACATAACTTTTTTCTTTGATAATTTTAAACCAAGAAAAGCCCAGGCAGAACATCTTTAAAAAATAATAGCAAATCAATTTTTTTTTTGTCAACAGACAACGTGTTTGGGATGTTCTGTGTAAGTCAAATTTTTTGCCTTATTAGGCGCGTTCACACCGCAGTACTTTTCCCACTTTAGTTCCGATATAGTTCCGAAATGTCGCGTTCACACCAAAAAGAGCCGGAACTAAAATGAGTTCATGAGAACCTTTTTTACCCCCTTTTCCGTCAGTTTTCCGTCCCTGCTAGAGAGCAGGTACTTTCTTGGGAGAAAAAGGTTCCTATGTCTGATTGGCTGGGCGAATTGCAAACCACGCCCCGTAAAACTCCCCAAAAGTTTTGTGAAGCCGCCATTTTATTATCCTTGCATTAACATTATTAGCATTAGCATTAGCCCAGCGCACAAACGCAGAGAGACTAACTTATGGCAACACAAAAGAAAACATGGGAGCGGTGGAGATGAGGAGGTGTCGGCGTTCGGGCGATTTACTCGGAAGGCTTCAGTAGAAGCTGCTGGGAGTCCCAGCAGCTTCTACTGAAGCCAGTCCCAAACTCCGGGGACTTCTGGCCGGGGACTTCGGGTGGCAGTATACGCCGTGAAGTGGTTTGCGGCCTGCCAGTAAACCCAAAGCAGAAGAAGAAGAAGTGACGTCAGCGGCTTCATTTGCCTAATCCTCCCTCGGGGACTTATTCCGGTGAGAACGGGATCTGTACTAAGTTCATGAGAACTAAAGAGTTCTGATGAACTAAAGTGGGAAAAGTACTGCGGTGTGAACGCGCCTATTTACTATTGGATATCAGATTTTTACCTTTTCGATTCTTATATCATGTTGCATATCAGATTTTTACCTGCTCATCTAAATGAAAATATTCTCCGCAATTCATAACATTTCTAACCAATTTACGTCAATTTGGGGAAAAAACTCAACATTTTTCCCGCTGTGGGACTAATACAAGTTTTCTGATTCTGATTCTAATCATTTTAGACCAGGAGAAACCCAGAGAGAACATCTTTAAAAAATAGTCAAAGTTCACATTAGAGAAAAGATTAAATGTCACAATTAGGGACAGTCTTGATCAGGGTTCGAGTTATAATCTGAGCTTAATGGGGGTCTTTAAAACTAACGTTAGGGGCGGAGATATATATATCAATAAAAGCCGGGTAATAACGTAAATAACGAGTGATATTTATACACCTTGGAGGAGAAGTGCAGGCATATTGCCATTCAAGAGAGAATACCATGCGGAGTGTGTCAGTGTGTTGACTCACCTTCCTCTTTGTGCTCCTCAGGTCAGTGACGGTGTCTCCGTACACCGGCTGGCTGTCCAAGGTGTCTGAGTCTGACGTGCTGCTCTCTGATCTGGGGTCAGGGGGCGTGGTCACGGTGGATATGGGGGGTACGTCAGACTGTGGGAGACGGGACTGGACAACCTGCAGCGCTCTCTGATGGAGTGGAGGAACATGATCGGGACGGAGGACGGCAGACCTCTACAGGTAAGAATATTACTTTGTTTGGGAATCGAAACCCTCGTGCTGAAGTTAACTGAAAAGAAAGTGCTCTTTAGAAGATAATTACATGATGTACACAGACTGGCATTGAAGAGTAGTTGGTAGTTATGATCAGGACTGAAATTGGTATAAAGATTTAACTCAGCGTAAGTGGATAATAATGATAACATCTAATATTAGGTTAGCTTTATTAATCTTTCTCAGAATGTTTAGATTTTCTGAAAAAAACACAGATTTATTTGAATTTTGACATTTTCCCCAAAAAAAATCTGAATATTTGTTTTCTCAGAATTTTAAGATTTTCAGAAAAAAGTAAAAATTGTGACTTTTCCCCAGAATTATGAAAAAAGTCAAAATTCTAATATTTTCAAACTTCTGATAAAAAAAGTCAAAATTAAACGAAAATGCACCTTTGGTCACAATTTTGACTTTTTTCAAGCCTCTGAATTTTGACTTGTCAGACCAAAAGTATTGAAATATAAGAATGATTGGGACGGAGGACGGCAGACCTTTACAGGTAGGAATATTACTTTGTTTGGGAATCGTTACCCTCGTGCTGAAAAAAATTGCACTGATGTCTTGAGAGGATACAAATATATAAAACTAACCTAATACTTTACGGAAAAATACTTTTTCTCTCAATACTCAAAATGTAGCATTTTTTCAAACTTCTGAAATAAAAGAGTCAGAAGTCAAGATTTTGACATTCAAAAAAATGGAAACAAATGTTTTAAGAAAGTGTTAAGCCATAAATGTCCCTTGTGATGCACACGGGTTAAATGGTTAATATAGAAGTTGTTGAATCACTGAGTTGAGAGATTTGGATGATAATTGGAAATGCTTGCAGCCTGCAGTTTCTCTCACCACCACTGAGGGGTGCATTCTCTCCTCACAGTACATCAACACTGACGTATTACATTTTCAAATGTTGTAAAGTAAAGTATATGTTCTATACATGCACTATAATAGCATTACATCTCCAGGACAACTGGGAAAACTATATTCTTTCAAAACAATATAAAAATGCATTTGTGTGCAATGAGGTAACATGAACACAATGAAATTAAAATGATGTATTATTGAACCAAACATTGACTTCACATGATACTAAAACAAATGAATGATTATTACAGAAATGGGAATCAAAGTGGATTCACACTGCACAAACAGCAGCCTGTGACCTAAGGTTTTCATCGTCATAACTACACTGTAGCTATGTTCGTATGAACAATAAAAGCCTTGAACCTTGAGATCATTGAACAGGAACCCCAACACTTTAAGAACAAGCTGCTCACAGACAGGGCGCCATCTGTGGCAGCACATGGTCTAAATATTGAGAGAAATTGGGCAAATGTGGCAGTGACTGTGACCGATTAACACAAGACCATGAACATGAACACACTTACTGATGACCTTTTCTTTGGTAACATTAAGCTGTCTTTGGCTCTTTTCTGCTGTAACAATGTAAATGTACCCTCTGTGGGACTAATGAAGGTATTCTGATTCTGATGTTCGACTCAAAACCACGGAGTAAATGGCAATACTGTCTATTCTAATAATATATAAACAAATCAAACGTTCATACAATCCCCCTGTCCTGGTGATCTCCCCTTTATGCTTCCCTGCTCCCCTGCACCACCCAGTGTTCAGGAGAATATACAACAGATTAACAAATAAATCATACAGATAAAATGGCTGCAACAAAGATAAGATGTATTTATCACTGAAACTTGGCTGATACTCAAACAACATCAAATCAACTCCTCTGTTTGTGTTACACAGACAGGGGGATCGAAATTCTGTTTCTCACCATCCCAAAGAATACAAATATATAAAAAGAAATATATACATACTGTACATATACACATTTACACCCACTTATATGTATATATATATATATACAGACACAAATATACATATACACACATTTAGAGGCAAATTTAGTGCTTAAAACAGATGAAGTCATTATCGTGGGTGACTTCAATATTCATGTTGAAAACAATAAAGATAGCTTTACTATTGCATTTAACCCTCTATCAAACACATGTAAAAATGTGTGATATAAAAATAATTGTGATTGATTGATTAAACATTTTCCATAGCATGATTGATTTAATACATTATTTACTCACTGAAAAACAATCAATGTTAAAAAGACGCACCTACACCAACTAATCTGTACATTACTGAAGTTATTTTACCATAAAACAGACAACATTTAATCTGCACCTTGAGGGTTGGTTCAACTATTGACAATTCAAAAACATTTTACTACAGCTGGTTCAAAAACATAATGCATAGAAACAAAACTATGGGATGGTTGTAACAAATACTCACAAAGTGGAAATGTCTCAGAGTGGCCTGATGGACCCTGTGTAGAATTATCATCCAGAAATCTGCTGTCAATGAAGAGGACATGATGCTCTATCTGCTGACGTGATGATGATGATCATGATTCAGTGTGAAGATCATTGGATGGTGCACTGCCTTTCTTTTTCAGTTCTTCTTCAAGGTTTTTGTTCAAGTTTTCTGTTTTCTGTAAGCGCCTGCTTATATCATTGTTTTCTTCAGCTTGTTTTCTGGCCTCCTCTTCATGTTTCTGCCTGATTTCTTCCTGTTTTTTTTATAGTTGTCCTCCATATTTTTCTATTCGCCTCCTCCTCCTGATCTTTAGTCTTTTTGTCTTCTTCGTTTCTTAGTTTCTCCTGCTCGTACTCTTCTTGCGACCTTTGAAGTCTTGTTTGCCCCTCTTGTCTTATCTTTTCATTTTCTTCTTGTTGTCTGATCCGCTCTGCTTCTCTCTCCTTCTCCCATTCTTTTTGATTTTCCATCTCTCTGTTTTTCTGCTCCAACACTTTTTTCTCCCATTCTTTCGTTGAATTTCTTCCAGCCTTTTCTTCTCCTTCTCCTCTTCACTCTCTTCTCCTCATCTCTCCTTCTCTCCTCTCGTTCCTTTTTGATATTTCCTCCATTTCTTGAAGCTTTCTGGCTTTCTCCTGCTCACTTTTATCTCTCTCTTTTTCTCTTCTTAGTTTCTCCTGCTCGTACTCTTCTTGCATCCTTTGAAGTCTTGTTTTCTCATCTTCTCGTCTCTTTTCATTTTCTTCTTGTTGTCTGATCCGCTCTGCTTCTCTCTTCTTCTCCCATTTTGCTTTTTGCTTTTTGATCTCTTCGTTACTCTCCTCCAACAATTTTTTCTCCCATTTCTTTCGTTGAATTTCTTCCAGCCTTTTCTTCTCCATCTCCTCTTTCCTCTCTTCTCCTCATCTCTCCTTCTCTCCTCTCGTTCCTTTTTGATATTTTCCTCCATTTCTTGAAGCTTTCTGACTTTCTCCTTCTCACTTTTATCTCTATCTTTTTCTCTTCTTAGTTTCTCCTGCTCGTACTCTTCTTGCAACCTTTGAAGTCTTCTTTGCTCCTCTAGTCGTATCTTTTCATTTTCTTGTTGTTGTCGATCCGCTGCTTCTCTCTTCTTCTCCCATTCTTCTTTTTGCTTTTCCATCTCTCTTTTTTCTGCTCCAACACTTTTTTCTCCCATTCCTGTCGTTAATTTCTTCCTGCCTTTTCTTCTCCTTCTCCTCTTTCATCTCTTCTCCTCATCTCTCCTTCTCTCCTCTCGTTCCTTGTGATATTTTCCTCCATGTCTTGAAGCTGTCTGGCTCTCCTCTTCTCACTTTCGTCTCTCTCTTCTTTCATTCTCATCTTCACTGCTTCCATTTCCTCTTCGTGTTTTCGTTGTATCTCCTCCCTCTCTCTCTGTATTTTTTCTTCCTTCTCCTTCAGGATCTTCTCCATTTCCTTCTTTATGGCCGCTCGGTCTCTTGAAACATCTCTGAGGTGAAGCAGCTGCCACCATTTTCCTTCAGCATTTGTGTTGGTCTTCTCCATCAGCTCTCTGACTTGCCTGCGGTCGGTTTCTCTGTTATTGAAGACTTGGTATCTCCCTCCACAGTCATTTATCACTTTTTCCAAAAGGTCATCAGATTGTATGTAACTCTCTATTGTTGATCCTCCAGATCATCTCCTCTGGTGAATATAGATGATGAAATCTCCAGATCTCTTGCCAAACATTTTTTGATCAGTTCCACAGTGTCTTTTTCCTCCTGGGTAAATCGGCCGATCTGCAGCACCAGTAAGAACACATGAGGTCCAGGAGACAACAAGCTGATGCATTTCAAAGCTCCTCTTGAAGTTCATCATTGGACAGTGTTGTGTCAAACAGACCGGGGGTGTCCACCACAGCGACAGGACGTCCATCAATCTCTCCTGTTGCTTTCTTGCAAAGCCTGGTCACTGACTTTGAGCTGGCAATAGATTCAAAATATTTTCGCCCAAAATGGTGTTTCCAGTTGCACTCTTCCCACTGCCAGTCTTCCCAATCAGCACCATCCTGAGACACTCTCTGTTCTGACTTTCATCAACATCTCCCTCCTGACTTTTCTTTTTAACATCTTGCTGTTCAGCTTTAAGTCTTCTGATGGTGTTATCCAGCTCTACAACCTTCTCCATCTGAGCCTTGGTGAACATGTCCTTTGTAAAGCTCCTAGATCCTTTACCTCTCATCTTGCACAGCATAACAGCTCTGGGATCTGCTGCTGGTCCTTGATGTTGAGAACAACATGTCTTCCTCCACATCTCTGACGGAGCTCCTGGAGGTCCTTGTTCTCCTTTAGTAAGTTACAACAGCTGGAGCTGTAGGATCTGACTCCACAGTGGACAGAATCAAGGTGAAGTCGTTGACTCGAGAGCTGAATGTGTTCTGGAGGGTCTCTAACTCTCCCTTGTCTTCATCAGTGAGGGGACCCACAGGTAGGACCAGGATGAAGGCATGGACGCCTTCAGGATCACAGAGGGAGATACACCTGAATGATTCCTCCATCACTTCCTCCTGAGGTTTTCCACACAAAGCAGGGAGCTCCACCAGGGAAACCCTTCGTCCACACCTCTCCCTGATGTTTAACACACTCTGAGGAGTTGGAGACTGAAGGAAGCTCTCTCTGACCTAAAATGGCCTCGGCTGATGAAGCTTTCCCTGCTCCTTTCCTCCCACACAGAACCAGGTTTAAAGCTGGTTTGGCCTCAGAAACTGAAAAGGAAAACACAGAATTAGAAAAACTACTCTTCAACAAAAACTAAATTGGGTAATTAACCAATGAAAGGGTAATATATTTTAAAAGGTGGACTTGAGTAAATGTGTCAGCTGTTATCTCAAAACTAGCAAAATCACCAGAGAGCTTGCGTACATTAAATGGAGAAAAAAAAGATGTTTGTACCCATAATCTAAAAAACTGTGATTTTAGATGTTAATTTACATTAAATAATGTTCACTCAGTTCTGTTAAACTCACAGTCAGGTGGCAGTAGTCCATAGCTGCTGCTCCGCTTCAAGGTTGAAAATCTTCTGACACAAAAATAAATCAGAACATTCACAACATATTTCATGAATACTTGAGGAAGCATTGGTTGTTCTTTTGAAATTACGTCAATGTAATATATCACAATAAACAGCAGATTCACAGAAATGTTACTAAAGTACAGAGGTTACAATTCTTTATATTAATTATCCACAATCAGAGATGGAGTCGTTACTCAAAATAAGTAATATATTATATATTACTTTACTTCGTTACTCTCTACATATAGTAACTCGTTACTTTACTCGTTTCTTTACATTACTTTTGCGTTACTCAGCAACAGCCTATAACCAAAACTTAAAACGTAGGCCAACATGTGCACACATAACAATTACTATTGCAATAAGGAAGAAATAACACAAGTTAATAACGGTGAACATTCTAGTGTTTGCTGCTTGTTCGGAGTCAGCACTCACTCAACATCATCACTCTGGGTTCGGGGGTCTTTAGCTACTAGCTTCGTGTTAGCATGTTGCCTCTGCAGGTGCTTGGAGAGGTTTGATGTTGTGTGTGTGTTTGCAGCAGAGCACCTTACCGTCACATTCCTGTCGTTTCTTCTGACAAATTTAAAATAATGGGCATCCCTCCACCCCTCGAAAGTTATAGCTGTTGATGTCTCTGTCTCAGTCTGCAGCTCAACCCCTGTGACAGCTGCATGTGGACAAGTCGCGCAAATGTTACGCAAATATAAACCTGCGGCGGAAATCCCTCTAGTGACTTGAAATGTTTTAAAAGTTAGACCTATCACATACCAATCTTATCTACCCTTGGAACTAGCTCAACTAGTTACACATGTGTATTATTTACTGTCGTGTCGGGTCACTCATTACTGGATCAGCGAGCTGCATTAGACACAGACGGGCTGTCGAGAGAGAGAGAGAGAGAGAGAGAGAGAGAGAGATTTTTGATTTTCAAACCACTTTTATTCACAAAGCAAATAACCAAACAGACACAATGACACACATTGTCAGTTCAGAAAACGACTGAAAATAAGATCCTCATTCACCACAGAACACAAAGCATTTTTAAGACACCACATGGCCTCAAATTCTCCCACATTTTTGGTTAAGCAAAAGTAACTGTAGTCCGTTTTTAGTCTTGCTTTTACCATCCGCTTGAAAATCAAAACTGCATCGGTATCCAATGACTCCGCAACTTTATTCCTCCTGCTGAGGTAGATGGCCATTTTAGCCTGCCCCAACAAAAAATTCAAAAGCTGACTTTTGCACTTTGCTTCTGGCTGTACCTCCAACCCAAAATGAACATTGACTTTGAAAAAACCACATTAAACAAAATCAACATCTGAGCGAGTAACTGAAAAAGACAAAGAGTCGACCACATTCTGTAAAGCAATGAAAAATGGTTTCCCTCTGTTCACAGAAAGGACAGGCATCAGACACTGTAGGGTTGATCACTGACACAAACGCATTTACCGCTACCGCAGCGTGGAGAACCCTCCACTGGAGGTCCCCACCCCTCTTAGTCAGCGGAGGCTTGTAGAGCGCTCTCCACTCAGGCCTCTGAGCCTCCGTCAGGCCCAGGTGGGCTCTCCACTGGGTGTCCACTCGCTCCTGGAGTCTGCTCTGATTCAGCACCTTTGTCACCAGATAATAAAAGGTTTTGTTGGACATGGTGCTAAACTTAAAATCGGTAACATTGTTCAACTTTAACAAAAAACCCTCACAACTGAGATCAGGAAAACATAGCATCTCTGGAAAAGAGTCATTGTCATTTGGAGACTTCAGTCCGTTACAGTGAGCAGCGATCAGTGCCAGCTCTGATTGGCTGAGCTGCTGTTTCCAGCTCTGCAGCAGGAGGCTGACCACCCGGACTGACCTGAGGCTCAGACGTGAGGCCAGGCCTGCAGCGTTGTCTAGGCGGGGGCCACACACCTCCACCACCTGGCCCAGCGTGAGGATCCTCTCCTCACAGAGTCTCTGTTGTAGAGAAGGCCCTACTCCACACACAAAACGAGATCCACGGACCACCGGCTCTCTGAGGAGCCAGAACAGTGAGCCACAGCAGTCTGGTCTCTCTTTTCTGAGTAGTCCCCACACCTTGAAGAGACCTCCATAGAAACCCGAGAGATTATTCAGGCGTAATCCTTTCAGGTCCATGAGGAACAGCGACTCAGCCAGACCCAGCCCACCACAGCGCTCCAGTAAGGCCCGAGCTACGGGTCTCCAGACCAGGTCAGCAGGTCCAGTCAGGAACCTCTGGACGAACCGGAGCCTGAAAGCAGCCCCTCTGCTCGCCAGGTGAACCAGGCCATGTCCCCCCTCTTCCTTTGGCAGGAACAGGACGCTCTGAGGGACCCAGTGCATGCGGTCCCAGAAGAAGTCCACCATGAGAGCCTGCACCCTGGACAGCAGGTTTACGGGCGGGTCGGTGCATGCCAGCCGGTGAGCCAGCATGGAGGAAACAAGGTTGTTTAAAATAAGGATACGCCCTTTAAAAGAAAGTTTGGGAAGGATCCACTTCCACTTCTTTAACCGGCCTTCCACTTTCTCTATAAGCCCGTCCCAGTTTTTCAAACAAAACGTGTCATCACCAAGATAAATGCCCAGGTACTTTAACCCTGCCCTTTTCCAACCAAGGCCCCCAGGTAAAAACAAGCTGTCAATGCTGCCCTCTCCTACTGCTAAGCCTCACTTTTCCCCCAGTTGACTCGAGCAGATGAGATTGCAAAAGTTGCTCACAGTTTCAGTTAAAACATTGATATCCTCTTGTTTTTTAACAAAGACCATTATGTCATCCGCATACGCAGACAATTTAAAAACATCCCTACAGCCAGGAAAAGAGAAACCCTGTAACTTGACCTTAACCGGTGTAAAAAAGGCTCTATGGCCAGGGAGTAGAGCATCCCGGACAAAGAGCAGCCCTGTCGGATTCCTCTCTGAGCTTCAAAAGGAGCACACAAACTACCGTTTATCTTCAGTACACTCTCAATGTCCCTGTACAAGACCTGGATCTTGGCTATGAGACCAGAGCTGAACCCAAAAGCTTCCAGCGTCTGCCACAAGTACTGGTGCTCAACTCGGTCAAAAGCCTTTTCTTGGTCTAGAGAAATCAGACCAAGCTCACAGCCCAATGAACCGGAGAGGTCCAAAACATCCCGAATTAGAGTCACGTTGTCAGTTATCAACCTGCTGGGTACACAGTATGTCTGGTCTACGTGAATGACATGCTCCATCACTTTTCTCAGCCTCGTTGCTAACACTTTGGAAAGCAGCTTGTAGTCGGTACAGAGTAGAGACACAGGACGCCAGTTCTTAATCTCCTGCAGGTCTCCTTTCTTAGGGAGGAGAGTGAGCACAGCTCTCCTGCAACTCAGAGGCAACCTCCCGTTACTTAGACTGTCTCTGAGCACACTCAGCAGGTCGTCTCCTATAACCGGCCAGAGAGCCTTATAGAAGTCTGCAGGCAGGCCGTCTATGCCAGGAGCCTTCCCACTCTGCATGCTCTGCAGGGCCTCCTGCAGCTCCTGGGCAGAGAGCTCTGCCTCCAGCTCTGCATGGTCCTCCTCAGGGACGTTAGGAAGGCCCTCATAGAACGACTGCGCCACCTCTGGCTCGGCCTGGAACTCTGTTTTGTAGAGCTCT
Source organism: Trematomus loennbergii (assembly GCA_012861695.1). Lineage (NCBI taxonomy): Eukaryota > Metazoa > Chordata > Actinopteri > Perciformes > Nototheniidae > Trematomus > Trematomus loennbergii. The sequence goes on from JAAOOA010000377.1 coordinate 202,374, forward strand.
TTGTAGAACTCCACAGCACACTGACGAATGTCGGCGGACTCCTGAAGCAGCTGCCCCGCATTGGATCGCAGGGAGTGCATCAGCCTCCTCTGACCATTCTTACGCTCCAGACCAAAGAAAAAGTGAGAGGGAGCATCCATTTTCACGATGTTCTGAAACCGGGATCTGACCAGAGCACCCTGAGCAGAAAACCCCAGCAGGTCAGACAGAGCTGAGTTTTTACTTTTGAAAACTTAACATGTTCTCGCTCTCCTGTGGAGTCTGCCAAACCCTGCAGCTCCACCACTTCTCTCTCCAGAGCTCTCAGAGATCTAGCCATGTCCTTTGTGACATTGAAAGTGTACTGTTGGCAAAGCTGCTTGATTTTCACTTTACCTATATCCCACCACTGCTGAAGAGAATTGTACTCACTCTTAGATAACCGGTAGTTTTCCCAAAAAAACTTAAAAACATTTTTAAAATGGTTGTCGGCCAACAGAGAAGCATTAAAGTGCCAATACGCACTATTACACTTAACATGATTAATAAAAAGTGAGACCTGTACGAGGGAATGGTCAGAGATTCCCACTGGACTGATGGAGCAGCTTCTGCTTACATTAATGTGATGGCTAAACACATAGACACGGTCCAGCCTAGCTAGAGACAACAGGTTATCCCTAGAGTGCACCCACGTGTACTGCCGCTGGCCCGGGTGGAAGTGCCTCCACACATCACACAGCTCAAAGGTTTCTGTGAGTCTCATTAAGGCACTCTTTGAGGCAGCATGCGGCTCCTGGTGGTTCCTATCCAGCACAGGGTTCTCTGTGCAGTTGAAGTCCCCCCCCAGGAACAGATACTCCTCACTATCACAGGTGCTAAGAGTATCTTTCAGTTTCTCAAAAAACAAGAGCCTCTCTGCGCCCACACAGGGAGCATAAATATTTATAAAACATATTTTAACTTTTTCAAATTCAGCATTTACTTTTAGCAAGTGTCCTGGGATGACCTCATCGACCGTACAGGAGAAGGGTGTAAAGCCCCTTGCAAAGAGAATTGCGACCCCTCCACTATTGCTGCACTTATGGCTGAAGAAACCCTCCCCCCCCCACTCCCTCCTCCAGTCACTCTCGTTCTCAGCAGTGCTGTGAGTCTCCTGGAGAAACGTCACATTTAAACTCTTGTTTTCTACTAAAGTAAATAAAGATGCTCTTTTGCATCCCCCCGAGCACCGTTAATGTTTAAAGAGCCCAGCTTTATGTCACTCATAATTAAATTATAGTTGCATCCTAACAAAATCAAAAACCTGGCTGAAGAAAAATAAAAGAGAAATAATAAATACAAGATGTACTTATTCATCATTATTTACACTTCCCTCTCTAACCCTCTGAAGTATCTTCTTTAACCTAGCCTTCTCTGGGCTGCTGAAGACAGGTTCCCCTAAGGCTTCTGGGCGCCGCATGAGAGCCCTGGCAGAATTGTGAAAAATCTGCAAATCAGCAAAAAAATTCTCTAACTTCACCCCCCTCAACCCCTTAGTTTCCGCCAGAAAGGATCTGATCCTCTGGAAAGAGTACTCCTCTCCCTTTTCTACCTCAACCATGTCAAAGAATGACTCACTGTCACTGTCCTCTGAGTCCTCTGCGACTCCCTCTGGCTGAGAGGAGGAACACAGCGACTCTGTCCTTGACACCTTCCCTTTCTGTGCCACACTGCCTTTGCTCACTTCTTCGTTTTTTCTTTTGACAGGCAACCTTAATAAATCCTCATCCATTTCAACATCCTCCAGAACAGACTCAGCTACTCTGGCTGCAGTGTGCTCACTATCTGCTTTCTGTGTGACCTGAGTGTCTGTGTGTGTGATAGTGTATCTGCCTGTGTGCTTTCTGTGTGTGAAACCGTTGGCTCTGCCACGGACCCACTGACCTGCGGTTCCACCACCGGCGTTTCCGCCGCGGGCGCGTGCGCGGGCTCAGCCGTGCACAAAACAACCGGCAGCGGCTCCGCAGCGAGCGCGGACCCCAGCACCGGCGGCCCGGCCGCGGACAAAGGGACCGGCAGCGGCAGCGGATCCGCCGCAGGCGCGGGCCCCAGCACCGGCGGCCCGGCCGTGGACAAGTCAACCGGTAGCGGCTCCGCCGCTGGCACGGACACCGTCGGGCCGGCTGCGAGCGCGGACACCACGGGCGCGTCCACCGCCCTCTCCGGGCACGCGCGGATCAGGTGTCCTGCCGCTCCACAACCAAAACATCTCAAAATATCAGACGTTACATGGACAGTATACACAAAATCATCAATTTTAAACTTGAGAGCCAGATTTAATTCCCCTTCATCCTTTTTCAGGACCATCAGCACCTGTCTCCTAAAAGACACAACGTGCTTGAGGTGCGGGGATTTACAGCCCAGGGGGATCATCTTAATGGGAGACGCAAGCTGCCCGTGTCGAGCCAGCTCTCTCTCCAACAACTCGTTTCTAAGAAACGGGGGCACATTTGAAATTATAACTTTTTTAGCAGGAGTGACAAGGGGTAGCACGGGTAATATCGTCCCTTTAATCACTAGCCCGCTCTCCACCAGCTGGTTAGCTTTCTCCGTGCAGTCTAAAAAAATAACCACCGCACTGTTCATGCGGGAGGCAGATTTGACTCTGCCATATCCCACCACAGCCCCCACAGCCAGACCACACTCCTCCACCGACACACCGTCAGGTGGAGAGAGCTTGATGGCGTGTTTGCGAGTCAGCTTCTCTAACCCGGCGCAGCTGCCACGGAACGCCATGCCGGGCGGCGTGACTGCAGCTGCAGCCGCTAGACAAACAATTAGACAAACAAATCACCAGTGCAACCAAACAACACCACCAAAAAACACCAAAGTCGGACAAGTGATGCACAATGACATAAACTATCGCCCAGAGAAAAGTGAAATATTAACAAGGGTTTGAAAAGTTGTAAACTTTAAACGATCGCTCTCCGCTATACTCACCGGTCCACTCACAATAGAGAGAGAGAGAGAGAGAGAGAGAGAGAGGAAAAAAAAGGAAAAGAGAGGCTCCGTGTATTAAACCGCCGTGTTATTATCCAAAGTTACTGTAAACTTCTGAATAATGTAGTAACTACTAGTCTGTCAAAGGGAGAATCTAGTCATTTTTTCGCGCAATGTTAGTAACTATAGTGTGATTACTGAATGTATAACAGTGACGCACTCCGTTACCGACAAATGTAATGTTATTACAGTAACGCGTTACTTTGTTACACCCAACTCTGTCCTCAATAATACATCTGAACTCACCTGTTGATGCTGTCGCCATAATGTCACTGCAGGAACTAATCTACTTCCGCTGGAAACCAAATGCTTGGTTAAAGAACCTAGGGAGAGTTTAAAAATAATGTTTGGTGTTAATAAAACAAAACATGCTCTTAACAATTTTTGTTTTAGAGACAATTTTATTTTTCGAATATTGTGAAACAATGACTTTGTCTAAACTACTCTATGTTTCTATAAACTGTAGTGAAAAGAAGTGTGGTATAATCATTAGGTTTGACGATGAGTTTGCTTTTAAAAAGAAATCATCTACCAATCTATGTTTTAGTTTTGTATAGCTATAGTGGTACAAAGTTAATGTGTTACCAGTGGCGCACCGTGGGGCTTTAGACAGGGCCTTCCGTAAACTATTGAAAAGCACCAACACACACTTTACACGTCTCTGTTTCAGCCAACGCAGCCATAAAGTAATGCGCACATTATGCCAATCAGTCTCTCCCAACATGATCAATAAAGTAATCTATTATTAAACTGATGTCATTGTGCACTCTCACGTCGCTCTAAAGTTATGAGAATAGTAATGTACTCACCGTCACTTGTAAATAAATTCCATGCTACGCAGTTTGACTTTCGATTTGCATTGCAGAAGCGCGAGATGGTCCGCCAGGACTGGTAAATACGGCAACCGAATAGGACATTTAACACAGTGGCGTTTCACAAAGCAGAAAAAAAACATTAATCAGAACGAGAGAAATGAGTTATTGTTATTACAACGTAACTTCACTATTATTTAACAACTCCTTTTAGTGGGTACATTTAGAATAAGTGAGAAATGGAGGGCGTGTGGTGCAGTGGGTTGTGCGTTGGTGTTCGGATCAGGGGTCACAGGTTCAAACCCCACTGCAGTCAGCATGTCGTTGTGTCCCTGAAGACACTTCACCCCATATTGCTCCTGTGGGGATTTCCCACAGTATGAGTATGTAAGTCGCTTTGGATAAAAGTGTCTAACAACAAGTGACATGTAATGGACAAATGGATTTAACTTCTGTTAGACAGCTATCACACTGAAGTTAAGTAATATTTACTGTGATTGTATGCACAAATGTATGGCATTAATAATGTATATCTAATTACATTAACTGTGAATGTCTTTCATTTTATTTCAAATTAAATAAAATGACACAAAAGATTTTCCATAAAAAAGTTGATTCAAGAACAAATCTCTGTTATTAGATCAGTATTTTTATTATATGACAATTATTGCTGAATTTGAAAGGTCTTTACCAGCTTTGGAATTGTATATACATCTAGCTACATATATATCAAAATGTTGACTTTTTACCAGAAATATGCAAAAATTATAATATTTTCAAACTTCTGATAAAAAAGTCAGAAGTCAAGATTTTGACTTGTCAAACCAAAATCATTTTCTGATCAAAAATAAAAAAGTCATGTCTAAATTCAGACTTTTTTAAATCAAAACTCCCAAAAAAAAGAAAATGTTTTTTAATCAAAATGATTGAAAAATAAGAAAGTGTGAAGCCAAAAATGTCCTGAGTGACGCACACAGTTTAAATGGTTAATATAGAAGCTGTTGAATCACATAGTTGAGAGGTTTGGATGATAATTAGAAATGCTTGCAGCCTGCAGTTTCTCTCACCACCACCGAGGGGTGCATTCTCTCTTTACAGTACATCACCATCCCCACTGACGTATTACATTTTCAGATGTTGTAGAAGGGTAGAAAAACTTTTACAATTTTAAGACCGCGGAGTCTACACATGTGCAGCATGTACATTTCTCGCTACGAAGTACGCCGGCCCGGTAGAATTCCAAGTATGCTCTCCCTGATGTTTAACACACTCTGAGGAGTTGGAGACTGAAAGAAGCTCTCTCTGACCTAAAATGGCCTCGGCTACTGAAGTCTTACCTGCTCCTTTCCTCCCACACAGAACCAGGTTTAAAGCTGGTTTGTTGTGTTTCGACCTTGGTGCCATGATCTTATCCTGAAACACATCACAGCTCACATGCTCTCCATTGTTCTCCTTTGCAGTTTGACCCAAACGTGTTAACAGCTCTGAATGGTCAAGGTTCTGCCTCAAATATCTGTTTCTACACCTTCTGACCATGTCTTGTAATGATGGATGTTGCATAACCTTTTAATTGAAACCTGAAGTCCCCTTTTTAGGTGTTGAAATAAATACCTGTGAATGATCGACTGATTGATCACCAAATAGTTGCAGGACTCTGCAGAGTCTCAGATTGTGTTTCTCAGTGAAATGCTCAGGCTGTAGAACCAGCAGGAACACCTGAGGTCCAGGATCAGAGAGACTCACACAGTTTGCTACACATTTTGAAAGCTTCTGTTGGGTGATGTAGGGATGCAGCAGATCTGGGGTGTTGATAAGGACTATTTATTTTCCCTTTAAACTGTCCACTGACTCTTAGACACAGTCTGATTCTTTCTTAGTGTTGAACACAGTTACTCCCAGTATGAAGTTCCCCACTGAACTCCTCTCAGCCCAGCTGTTCCCCAGCAGAACTACCCTCAGCTCAGAAACTGAAAAGGAAAACACAGAATTAGAAAAACTACTCTTCAACCAAAAATTAATTGGATAATTAACCAATGAAAGGGTAATATATTTTAAAAGGTGGACTTGAGTAAATGTGTCAGCTGTTATCTTGAAACGAGCTAAATCACAAGAGCTTACACACATTAAATGGAGAGAAAAATGATGGTGTACCCATAATGTACAAAACTGTGATTTTAGATGTTAATTTACATTAAATAATGTTGACTCAGTTCTGTTAAACTCACAGTCAGGTGGCAGTAATTCATAGCTGCTGCTCCGCCTCACAGGTTGCAAATCTTCTGACACTAAAATAAATCAGAACATTCACAACATATTTCATGAATACTTGAGGAAGCATTGGTTGTTCTTTTTAAATTACGTAAATGTATGTTGTGTAATATATCACAATAAACCAGCATATTCACAGAAATGTTACTAAAGTACAAAGGTTACAATTATTTATATTAGTTATACTCAATAATACATTCTGAACTCACCTGTTGATTCTGTCGCCATAATGTCACTGCAGGATAAATCTACTTCAGCTGGAAACCAAATGCTTGGTTAAAGAACCTAGGGAGAGTTTGAAAATAATTGTTGGTGTTAATAAAACAAAACATGCTCTTAACAATCTTTGAGACAATTTTATTTTTCAAATATTGTGAAACAATTACTTTGTCTGAACTACTCTACTGTATGTTTCTATGAACTGTATATAAGTGAAAAGAAGTTTGGTATAATCATTAGGTTTGACGATGAGTTTGCTTTTAAAAAGAAATCAGCTAAAAATAGAGTTCTTTAACATACAAATAAATGTGTCCTTACAAATAAGAACAATGTCCTTTAATATTTAGCCATGCTATCAGCTTCTTTTTGTACAGAACTAACAAGTACTGTTAGCCATTAGCTTCTGCTACCGTTTAGCATCAGCTCACAGTTAGCGCTAGCTAGCATCGCTAGCTCGCGATTAGCATTGGATAGATACTAATGATTATTCAAATGTATTTACAATATACAATGTGCACCAAAGTACATAAAAAACACAAGAAATCACTTTCATAAGCCCGACTGTTTTTTTATATGAAATGTATATTGACCATAAATAGGGATGCTCCGATCGCCAATTTTGGGGCCGATCGCCGGAATCAGTATCGGCCGATACCGATCGCCGATCCGATCGAGTGGGCGGGGCCTAGGGGGATCTTCCATTTAAAGTGATGTTTAAAACTCAGTTAATGGGGCTCATTCACTGGCGCTTCCACAAACAACATAATTATTACATTCAAATGAAGTACATTATTCAAGTTTACATTAACTTTGGATAATAACACGGGAGACATTAGCGGAAGCGCTCTCTTTTCCTCTCTCCCTCTCTCCCTCTCTCCCTCTCTCCCTCTCTCCTCCCTCTCTCTCTCTCTCTCTCTCTCTCCTCTCTCCCTCTCTCCCTCTCTCCCTCTCTCCCTCTCTCTCCCCCCTCTCTCTCTCTCTCTCTCTCTCTCTCTCTCTCTCTCTCTCTCTCTCTCCTGACAGCCCGTCAGTATCCGTCTCATGCAGCTCACTGATCCAGTAATGAGTGACCCGACAGTGAAGAACAGAGGTGGGACCAAGTCATTGTTTTGCAAGTCCGAGTCAAGTCTCAAGTCTTTGCGCTCAAGTCCGAGTCAAGTCTCAAGTCTTTGCGCTCAAGTCCAAGTCAAGTCTCAAGTCAGGATGGGCAAGTTCAAGTCAAGTCCAAGTCCTAAACTTTGACAAAACAAGTCTTAAACAAGTCCTTACTTGCTTTTCAACAAATGTAATGACATCGATCAACAGAATAATACTTAATAATCAAACTGCTCTTTATTAGTCACATTAATCATTTAATAATCCATTTTCTCTCTGCTGGTAAAGTAACGTGTTTTCTTCTATTCTAAGAGGGATCAGTAAGGTAAGGCTACCGTGACGGTTTGATTCAGAAGGAGTTTAATGTATAAGATCGCTGATGTTGAGGTAACCAGAATGTTTATTTCCACTGTGTACAGCATGTTATAAGGGACCCACAATCTATCTTTATGCAAGGGATAATGTGCAGCGAGGCGTCTCTATGGGGAAGAGAACACCTGAATCTAGATCCCTCTGCAGGTGGTACTTTAACTATATTTTGATGCTAATACTTTTGTACTTTTACTTGTAACATTTTGAATGCAGGACTTTTTATTGTAACGGAGTATTCCTACACTCTGGTACTTTTACTCAAGTACAAGATCTGAACTTCTCCCACCTCTGACAATACATCCTGAGTGGTTACCAAAACAAAACCCTGCTCTGAAGGTTATTTTCATTTTACAAATCCTGCACTCAGCTCTGCTTTCTCCAATATCATTGAATGCAGCCAGATGCTGCTTCTTTTTTCGGTTTTCGCTAATTTCTTGACTTCTTCCGACGCGCTTGCATTTAAATCCGACTCCCCGTCTCCCCGTCGCTCTGTGTAGCTGGCCTGTACCACTACACTTGCTGTCTTTGGAGCGTCTGCCCCCCACCCTTCTTTATAATGGTATGATCCTAGTGTGTCCTCGCATATGATTGGCCGCATGGTGGCTCAGCAAAATAAAGTCCCGCCCCTGCCTGCATGGATTCACAGCAAGAGTGCAGCGGCTGAAGATTCTCCTCTCCCGACGGGAGTCTGCTCTTCAAGCGGCATCTCGCGATCGGCGTGTTGGAGACCTCTGAATTAAATTATCAAGTCACCTCAAGTCAGAAGGCTCAAGTCCAAGTCAAGTCCCGAGTCATGAGTGTTCAAGTCCAAGTCGAGTCGCAAGTGTTTTGTGATTTTGTCAAGTCGAGTCCAAAGTCATCAAATTGGTGACTCGAGTCTGAATCGAGTCCAAGTCATGTGACTCGAGTCCACACCTCTGGTGAAGAATAAACACATTTATAACTAGTTTAGCTTGTTCGAGGTAGATAAAATAGTGTGTTAGGTCTAACTCCTAGTGTGTGTTCTGCTCCGCTCACCGGTCCGTCACAGCGGGTGGAGCTGCAGGATTTCTGCTTCACACACGTTGCATATACCACTATTTTATTGTTTTTTCGGACACCTTAAAATACTGCCAGACTGGTGAAGCCATTTTGGCGAGCTTGTTTTGCCTCACACAGAGAAAAGTGTCATGTATTTTACGTCATCATTTTACGTCATGTGATCGGCTCTCGCGATCGGCATTTTTAGAGAGCACCGATCGATCGGTAGAGAGTGAGTATCGGCCGATAACGATCGGCGGCCGATCAATCGGAGCATCCCTAACCATAAACACACAAAAACGAACTGTCATTGTCATATTAGCAGGCTAGCCCTTCAAAGTGCTAACAAAGAGCTAAGGCCTCAACTCACCAGAGTTTCCACACTTGTGAATCGACACTGGCTGTCTCCTTCTAGTTTGGATTCACACAGGGGTTCTACTAAAATAATAGTTTGTTAACTATCATAGTTTGATTACGAAGAACAACTTTTGTATCGCTATTATGTAGCTTACAACTTTAACAACAACTGCTCTACCTTTTCAGTGAAATAGAGGGATAGAGGCGCGGTGATTCAAACAAAGTAAAAGTTCAGAGATTCTCAAAAAATAGTCAAGGTTGTTGACCTGTTTTAAGTTTTTTCAATTTGGACCTTTTCAGAATTCTGTGAAGAAAAAAACTTATTTTTTTCTCAATCCAAAACTTGGAAGGAAAATTCAGAAATTCAGACTTTTTTTTACTTTTTGTCAAAATTATTATTCCAGAATTCTTTACTTTCAGAACTAAAAATAATTTTTTTTTAATAAGAATTCTGAGTCAAATCCCTTTCTTTTTTATCTGATTTCTGAGAAAAAGTGAAAAAGTGAAAATTCTTACTATTATACCCGGAACAAACCTGACTTTTGGTCAGAAACGAATAAATTCAGACTTTTTCAAACTTCTGGGTTTGTTTTTTTTAGTTCTGAGAAAGTCGGAATTTTGAAAAAACAGTCAGAATGTCCGAATTCAACTTTCTTTTTTATCTGAAAAAAACCTCACTTTTGGTTAGAAAGGTACAAATTCCGACTTTTTCTCCAAAAAACAATAGTTAATTCTGACTTTTTCAAACTTCTCAGAGAAAAAGTCAAAATTCAAAAGTTTTTTTACTCAATTTTCTGAGAAAAAAAATGAGGTTGTGGCAAAAAAGTATTTAGATTCGTTACTTGAGTTAACACAGAAAAGTCACAATTCAGTATTTTTTCATAATTAGGAATTCTTGCAGCCTGCAGTTTCTCTCACCACCACCAAGGGGCAGTGCTACTTTAAAAACACCCACAGTGTTCAGATTTCCAGCTGGACGTCACTCTGCATGCGCTCGGAATTTTTCCAAGCCCCAAATGTATGACCTGCCTGGACACGGGGTGGGAGTTTATACATCAAATCTGCAGTTTTTTATCTCACTCAACAGTATTTGTAACCTTTTTCATAGTCATGTATTCCTGCATTTTTACTGGCAGCTTTATATCCCTTGCAATATCTTCTTCTTGCACTTTCTTATACGTTTTATCTTTCATGTCTTAAGTATACTGTAACAATATAATAATGTCACATGTAAAAAGAAGGAGATCTGACCATGATATGATAGGGATATGATACGGTTACCAGGTGTAGTTTGATATAAAGGAAAACAGTCTTATCTTAAACTACTTACAACAAGATCTGTAGATTAGTAACCATTGCATGTTTCTTGAGCTCTACTACCAAAATTCCATTTGATAAGATAAAAGGTAGACATCTCCCTGGCCGATATCTCCCACATTTAGCAGCTTTCACCACAAGATTCAAGGCTCTATTGTCATTTGTACATTAGTTACAGTGTACATATGTCAATGAAAAATGTAGGTCATAGGCTACAACAATCTAGACTGATGAATTGCACAGAAAGAATATGTTAATTTATTTTAATTTAGGGTGAATTGTCCCATTTAACGTATGTTTTTCAGAGATTGTGTGTGTGTGTGTGTGTGTGTGTGTGTGGTGTGTGTGTGTGTGTGTGTGTGTGTGTGTGTGTGAAATAAATAAAATAAATACAATAAATACAATTAGATACAATTAAATAACATAAATTAAATAATAATACTAAAACTATTGTTTGAATACTAACCGCCTCTCTTGTTCCTCTCCTCTCAGATCACCATCCAGAGGGACAGCGGTCTGGATGTCAGCGCCCCGAAACACGGAAAGATTGACGCAAACAACGATCCTCACGTCGGAGGAAACCAGTGGGCGGGAGGCACAGGTAACAGAGACTCTTATAATATATATATATATAATATATATAATAATATAATAATACTGACTCACAGAGGTGGGAAGTAGTGGAGTACAAATACCTTGTTACTGTACTTAAGTACATTTTTCTGGTGTCAGTACTTTACTCCACTACTTATTTTTCTGACGACTTTTTACTTTGACTTCTTACATTTTGAACACAAATACCTGTACTTTCTACTTCTTACATGTTGAACACAAATACCTGTACTTTCTACTTCTTACATGTTGAACACAAATACCTGTACTTTCTACTTCTTACATGTTGAACACAAATACCTGTACTTTCTACTTCTCACATTTTGAACACAAATACCTGTACTTTCTACTTCTTACATTTTGAACCCAAATACCTGTACTTTCTACTTCTTACATGTTGAACACAAATACCTGTACTTTCTACTTCTTACATTTTGAACACAAATACCTGTACTTTCTACTTCTTACATTTTGAACACAAATACCTGTACTTTCTACTTCTTACATTTTGAACCCAAATACCTGTACTTTCTACTTCTTACATGTTGAACCCAAATACCTGTACTTTCTACTTCTTACATTTGAACACAAATACCTGTACTTTCTACTTCTTACATGTTGAACACAAATACCTGTACTTTCTACTTCTTACATTTGAACACAAATACCTGTACTTTCTACTTCTTACATGTTGAACCCAAATACCTGTACTTTCTACTTCTTACATGTTGAACACAAATACCTGTACTTTCTACTTCTTACATTTTGAACCCAAATACCTGTACTTTCTACTTCTTACATGTTGAACACAAATACCTGTACTTTCTACTTCTTACATGTTGAACACAAATACCTGAACTTTCTACTTCTTACATGTTGAACACAAATACCTGTACTTTCTACTTCTTACATGTTGAACACAAATACCTGAACTTTCTACTTCTTACATGTTGAACACAAATACCTGTACTTTCTACTTCTTACATTTGAACCCAAATACCTGTACTTTCTACTTCTTACATGTTGAACACAAATACCTGTACTTTCTACTTCTTACATTTTGAACACAAATACCTGTACTTTCTACTTCTTACATGTTGAACCCAAATACCTGTACTTTCTACTTCTCACATGTTGAACACAAATACCTGTACTTTCTACTTCTTACATGTTGAACACAAATACCTGTACTTTCTACTTCTTACATGTTGAATCCAAATACCTGTACTTTCTACTTCTTACATTTTCCAAACAGGCTGGTTCCTTAGTTTGAATGTGTGTTTGGTGGCGTGATCATTATTATTTAGAGTCATTGCGTGCCTATTGATTTGAACACGATCCGTGTATCCATCATTTCCTAGTCTTCTCTAAGAAGAGGGACCAATGAAAACGTTGTCATGTTGCCGTTGTTCAGCATGGAAACATTCATTAGCTAACAATGACATTATTGTTCTATTAATATAAAGGGAGGTCAGGTACTCTTTAAAACAGCTGCTAGTTATGGGTACTTTTTACTGAAGTACATTTCAAAGCCCTCTTTACTTTTACTTGAGTAAAGAAGTTTAGTCAGTACTTTTACTTTCACCAGAGTATTTTTAAACATGAGTATCTGTACTTCTACTTGAGTAAAGGATGTGTGTACTTTTGCCATCTCTTACTGACTCAGCATCACGCAGGAATCCCTTAAATCCACCATATGGTGATTAAAATCTGTGAAGAAACTTCACACACAAATCACTATGATTGATGGCATGTTAGGAAGTGTAGATATGAGAGAGAGGAAGTGCTTATTGCCTCTGGGCAGGTTTGGATTAGTGTTTGTCCATAATAGTTGGAAAAGACAATAATTGTGATTATGATTTATAGTTTCACTTGTTTAGCATACTTTTTTTTGGTCAATATCTATCTGTTTTTCACTGTTAGTCATATTAAACTTGAAGAAATGACCTTGAGCTCCAGCAAATTGAGGGCATTTTATCAGTTAAACAAGAATCCAATGATAATCTAAAACAAAATAATTAAATAGTTCAATAAATAGTTGGGAAAAAGCTAGATTTCCAGCCACGGTTGCAGACAAAAAGTGCTTTAAACAAATGTGATTGGTTCAAGATTCAATTATGTCTTTCATCAGAATCTTAGATTAATCTCAGAACTCAAAGAATCACCTTTGGTCAGATCTCCTTCTTTTACATGTGACATTATTATATTCTTACAGTATACTTAAGACATGAAAGATAAACGTATAAGAAAGTGCAAGAAGAAGATATTGCAAGGGATATAAAGCTGCCAGTAAAAATGCAGGAATACATGACTATGAAAAAGGTTACAAATACTGTTGAGTGAGATAAAAAACTGCAGATTTGATGTATAAACAAATCAACTTGATGCCTCTTTATGGAGTGACTTCATCACTAAAACGTTCCCTTGCAGGTGGCAGAGACACGGCGGGGCTCGGGGGAAAGGAGGTCCCTACCGGCTGGATGCAGGACACAAAGTCCACCAGGTAAGAAGCCAATCAGTTCACAAATATAACAATACCATGAGCCAAAGATAATAACATAGAGGACCAAGAACTGAGCCTTGGGGACTCCACTAATAAATTAAATCCCTGTTAACTTCTGGAGGGATCCCAACTTCAGTCAAGTCAAGAACCAACTGGAATTTAAAGCTATTCCCACCACCATACATCTTAATACAGTGGCGAGCCGTGACTTTTACCTAGGCCCTCTGACCCTCTGAAATGCTTTTATAGCAGACATCGGATCAGAAAGTGTCTCTTGATTTGATCTGTGATGTTTCCTACCAGGTGTCCCAGGCTGAGAAAGACGCCGTCCCAGAGGAGGTCCGCAAAGCAGCCCGCGAGATGGGAGAGAAAGCCTTCAGAGAACGGTAGATAACACACACACACACACACCCACACACCACACACCACACACACACACACACACACACACACACACACACACACCACACACACACACACACACACACACACACACACACACACACACACACACACACACACACCACACACACACACACACCGATAGGTCAGTCTGTTCTAGTTTGTCTACAGGTGTCCTAAGCTCATAAAGCCCTTTTTCTGTCTTTTTTTACTTTTCTTCCTCTATCTACCTGACCTTATTTGGAAAATCAGGAAGCAGATATTGGCAGTAGCACAAGTAGAGGCTTTGAATTGATCCTAAAATTGCAATTGTTATTTTCCACTGCAGCGTCAGAAGGTTGCATTTAAATACTTGCCTGTTTTTAAAACAAATCTGATGTTTTTGCTGAAAAGCATGGAAAAAATGTGAGAAAACCTGCGAAAACCTGCAGTGTTTGCAATAAATGTAGATGATCTGCAGCAATTATGACCTGGTTTTGGAGGTTTTGTATTTTAAATCTTACGTCAGATCCTTTATCTATGAAAGAGTTCTGTAAAGGCCGAAGCTAGCATTGAGAAATGTCTGAATGTTCATCCTCCTTAACACAGCAGACCCGCTATGTACTTTCATAACATTTAAGAAAGACACAACAATGTCAAGCACGTGTTTAATCATGTTGTCTGTGATCGGGAAGTCCTCAGCAGATGAGTCCAGATAACTCATATCCAACATATTGTATGCTTTAAATGCAATGTGTGTTTAGTCTAAAACATAGCCAATGAAGTCATGTGCCTCTCCTCTCTATGTGTGTTTCCCTCAGGCTGAAGGAGATCAATATGAGTGAGTACGACGCTGCTATGTACGAGCGGTTCTCCAGCGCCGTCAGCAGGCAGGTCCAATCTCTGCGCATCGTGCTGGACAGCCTGCAGGTCAGCATCACACACTGTAGCACAGAAACACCAGACAAAACAGAAAGCATTCATATCTAGATGTTTGGGTGGATTCTACGAAGTCTTTGTCATCTGAGAGATAAATAAACATGTCAAACAAACAACTGTTTGCACCATATATGATACTAAGGTGTCAAGAAATACCAAACATTGTGTAAACATTACAAAATTATATAGATTTTTTAACGGGTGAGCATTTGGATTGTTCTCTTGTTTTAAGCATGCTATTTGGGCAAGACAATATTAAAATATTATGGTATAGTCACTTAAAGGTGGGGTAGGTAATTCACTTCAGAACACTTGTTGTTATATTCCATGGAATGCTCTTAACATCCCGATATTAATGAATATATTAAATGCTTTGACAATAAATACATAAAATGTCATCTGTGGAAGCCGTGGCGCTGTAAAAAGCACACCAATCATCTGAGCCGGCCCGGCTAAAATAACTGGATGGCCTACCTGCCTGTCAGCCTTCCATCTGTGCACAAACTTATCTTGTGCCCTCATTGGTCATGTGTGCGTTCGTGTGTGTTGGAGGAGGGGCTCTGTAAGGAAGTCTGAAGGAAGACGCAGATTTTTTCCGGTTGTGTACTTTCAAATTCTTGCGCACTCGAGCTGGTTTCTCCATCCTTACCTACCCTACCTTTAATTTTATAGTATATTTTCAATTTACACAAAAAGTTGTTCAACTTTATGATTCCAACACACCCAGCATGCATCAACCATATCTCCTCAAAGAAGCTCAAACAAAGACAGGAAAATCTAAACCATAATAATAAAATGGAGACAAAATCACTTCCTGGGATCTTGCTTATTGTTCTCTCAACCAATCAGGACGCTCCTTGGGGACAGCGCCCCCTCCTTCCTGGGGTAGTTTTAGGTCATCTCGACATTAACCTGTTAAGCCCGAGAGACCCCGGTACCGGGGCACTGCCGCAACATCTTGCAGGAAACAGTGTCTGAGGGCATATTCATTTAATAAACTATAATGTTTTATATCCATGTAACGGGAAGAAACTCATCTAACTGATCATTTTTATTTATTTTTCAAAAGAAAACCCACAATGCTAACACCGAGCCTCTGAATTAGCAACGAGCGAAAAATGCCAACAGATTACTGCACCGAAAATCACTCACAAAACCTTATTATTTATCTTTTCTCCACATCCATGACATGTTTCACATCGTGAGGTGACACAGAATCGATGGGTACCCTCATTATCACTGAATTATACGAAATCGCAGACATCAAAACATTTGACGCTAGGTAGCTAAAAATGCTAACAAGGTTACCTTGGCTCTGTAGTCTCTCCAAAGTGGTCTTCAATGGCATTAAAACGATAAAAACGCTGCTGAAGTTAATCCATAGGTTAATCCAATGTGTCTGTGTCTGTTTGAAATGATTTCTGATAATCCATGAGCAATGAGACGGATAATCCATGCTTTCCGTTTCTAGATGTCAGAGCTAGAGTGTAGCCTCACTCTAATGCAAAATTACATGCGCAAAGCCCCCACCTTTTTGTTTCACAATGAGTGTGTGTGGGGGACTCCCCCTTCGATTCTATTGGCTCTAACGGTCAGAAAGAGGTGTCAACCATCAAAATCGAGCAAGGGGGCCAGAGATATGGAAAAACTTTCCACCCAAATCACCTCAGAGGTGGGTGGTTTTGGCTAAATCTCTCTAAAAAGGTCAAATGTCACTTGTTTTGCATCAATCTTGATACAGGGTACTTATTATATGTTGTACTTTGGATTCCTAAAGCTTTTAGTCTACTAACCCATCATCCAAGGGTAGTTTTCACTATAAGTAAAAATAATTTTTGGACGACACTATAATTTACAGTTTTTTACTATGTAAAATCTGAATTTTCTTTAAAATAAAAACATCTATATTGATTCTGACTTTTCTACATCCAACTCACAGGTTTATCATTACTTTGAGAAAAAAGATTATTAATTTAACCCTTTTAGAAGGGAAGATATGGTCATTTGTTCTGGGAATGTCATTTTCGAGCAAGAGACCTGAAAAACAGGCTCAGGGCTTAACAGGTTAAGGAATACAATCTAGTGAACCTGGCCGACAGAACATAAAAAGTTGAGACGTGTGTGTGTGTGTGTGTGTGTGTGTGTGTGTGTGTGTGTGTGTGTGTGTGTGTGTGTGTGTGTGTGTGTGTGTGTGTGTGTGTGTGTGTGTGTGTGTGTGTGCGTGTGTGTGTGTGTGTGTGTGTGTGTGTGTGTGTGTGCGTGTGAGCATGTGACTTTGATTACAGAGCAGCGACACTGAGGCCTCCTTCACCCAGACCACAAGTAGCAGACCTATAGTTTTAGGGTCACGTCTAAGGCCTCCTTCACACGGGAACGTTTGCGTTTATGTATGAGGGGCCGTACAGGCCGTAATTCATACTGGTCCTCTCACGCACATACATTCTCCTTTTACATACATATATTTTCACTCTTACACACATATATTCTCCTTTTACATACATACATTTTCACTCTTACACACGTACATTCTCCTTTTACATACATATATTTTCACTCTTACACACATATATTCTCCTTTTACATACATACATTTTCACTCTTACATACATACATTCTCCTTTTACATACATACATTTTCACTCTTACATACATACATTCTCCTTTTACATACATACATTTTCACTCTCACACACATATATATTTACACTCACACATTCATACATTCTGCTCTCATATTATCATATTTCAATGCACACATTCATACATTGTCACTCACACATTTATACGTTTTTCACTCACACATTTTTACATTTTGTTCTCATATTCATATTTTAATGCTCATATTTATACATTTTGCTCTCATGCACATTCATTCAATGTTTACATTTAATATTATAAAAATATATGCATGTATGAAGACATATATGTATGCAAGAGAAGAATGTATGTATGTATGAAGACAATATATGTATGCAAGAGAAGAATACATGTATGTGTGAGAGAAAGTATAGTGGAAACGGAAGGAGTATGGTTGAAACGGAAGGCAGGTCATTATCGCGCTGTGATTGGCTCAGAAGGTCGAGCGGGGCGGGCTCATGTTCAGAACTTCTGATTCAAATCAACATGATGGAGGGAGATTAATCCGTGTATCTACGGACCATTTGTTTTTCTTTATTAAACAAGTAAACGGAAGAGTGTCTGCGAGGCGTTTTTTGCTTTTTGTTTTTTACCTTACTAAATGGTCTAATGGTCATTGTAGCGAGGGGGGGGGGGGGGGGGGGGGGGTGGGGCGAAACTCGCGGAAGTGATTTCAAAACAAAAGCACTCTTGCTTGGAACGTTGATAATATTATAAACGAGGGGAAACGAGGTGAATTTAGCGATCACAATGAAAACGGCCAAGACACACATTGAGCCCAGAAAATGAATGTTATTAAAGACTGTAATGTAAATATAATAAGTCTATGTCTAAAATGGACAACATTGTTAGGAGATTTAAACTATACAGCGATTCTGCACTGCGGCCACTCAGCCGTCTCTCCACGTTGTTTTTTCAAATCAGCTGCTCTTCATTTTTTTTTTTTACAAATATTTTTTACCACAAGTTCTTAATAAAACTGACACTGTTGGACTCGGTATTAGTTTGCCTGCTACTAACAATACATTGAAGTACTTTTACTGTGTATTTTTTGAGAAATACTCTGTCAAAGTCCCCTCCTGAGAACAAAAGCAAGCCACTTCTGCTAAGTTTGATGAGGGAATTATTTTTTGTTGTCATTAGTTCTTCGTGAGATTGATCCTGTTGGACTCAGTACTAGTGAAACCCCACAAGTACTATGAAGTACTTTTACTGTGTAGTTACTTTATAAACTCTGAATCTTGTGGTGCTTGAAGAAATACAGACTGGTTAAGCCGGCCAGGTTATATATATGCCCTTTTTTGCAATATTTATTCAAATGTCACTAGTTATTTAAACAAACCACTATCTGAGGATAATACAAGCAACCATAAAACGCCCTTTATCTCGAGAGCCATTGAAGCCCATGAAGAATTTATCCTTCCACAAATCTTTTCATCTGCTGTATTAATAAAGTTGCCACATGTTTTCAAATTCAAGTTAAGGCACTATCTGTGCAGAACATGAACCTTTTAACTGCCAGACCAAGAAAAAATCTATGGAACAATTATTTGTTTGCATTTTTTTATCAAATCGGCCACAACTAACCACAAACACATTTCCTTTTTTTTGACTGACCACACAGTTTTGTTTTTTTGAGCCAGACTACCAACTGGTCGAGCTGGCCTTCTATGGTAAAAGTGCATTTTCAACAATCATCATACAGTACAGTATTTGTATGCATCAAACTCAAATAAAACACAAACTGAAATCAAAAAAAATATTTTCTGGAAAATTAGCAATATATAGATATATTCATAAAAGAAAATAAATTATAATTGTAAAAAAGGAAAAAAGTAATGTTAAGTGTTTTTCATAATAAAAAAAAGACTTGCTCATCTTACTGTATATGCTGAATTGGCCTAACAAGAAACCACTGGCCTAACAGCAAATGTCTATATCCTGTGTTGGCCTAACTTGCTCATCTGTGTGCAACTTCGGGCTGAATGCCATGCATGAAAGCTGCTTTATGAATTATTATCACTCTTTCACTCTGAGAATCATAAGGCAGTACTAGATGTAGTAATATTACCACAAATCTAGCCATTTATTTACCATATTTTATTGAAAAACATCTCTGAAACTCTGAAAAAGTCATATTGCTAGTTTACCATAAAAGGCCAATTCGACCGGTTGGTTGAGCATATTTTCAAAAAAATAATTACACCCTTGTTAAAACTTTTTTGTGCATCAAGTTATCTGATTATGTTCACTCAGTGCTCTGACACCAAAATATGTCAAAAATGACATGGTTACCTTACAAAAGTTGACCAAAAAGAGTGATTTCGTCAGCAGTGATTTTTAGAATGCCAACTTTCTCAGTTGAAGCCATAGACTGTATATATAAATACAAGTTGAAGCTAGCTGAAGGGCTTTCTATTCGAACCACAGTGACATCTAGAGGTTGTTTTGTGCATAACATGTCAACCAAATTGTAGAGCTGGCTGAATCAGATGGAGTAAAACTTTTTTATTTATTTTTCAACAAGATATCAAGACACAAAATGAGCTCTACCAAATGGTGGCGCTGGCTGTAAAGGGTTACAAATATTCTTCATTTGCAGTATTTTATTTTAAAAGTGTTCAGAAAGACTGCATCAATGATATGCTATATATATATATATATAGATATATATATATATAAATAGTAATACTATAATGATAATAAATACTGTATCGTATAGTAATGAAACGTAAAATGGCATTTAACTGACGAGGTATTTTGCTGGTGAGAGATTTTAGTTGCTTTAGCCTGTAGAAGCTAGGAAGCCTACTATTGGATTTGTTTTAGAAAGGGACAACATGTTTCAGACCCTATTTTCCTGTTCCATGTTAAAATAAACCATTTTCAGTGGTACCGCTGAGACAGAGTAATGTTTTTGGTCATGGAAAATTAGGTATAGGTCATGGAGAAGTCATGGAGAAGCATTGGTGAAAAAGTGTATGAACCCTGATTAGAACATTTGCATGTTGAACTACATGCTGGATATCTTCCCCAGCCTCAAGGAAATACAATAAAATAAATGGATTCATAATTTTAAACAATTGATAAAAATGTATAAATTAATAATGTTGGTGCAAACATTTCAAATTTAAATACAAAAGGAAAAAAAAGTTTACTTTTGAAATGATTTCTCACAAAAACCTTTCTAAATTATTAAAAAGCGTGTAGTCAATAGTCGTTTTTCTGCCTAAAATAGTTGAAATTGCCCGCTATTTGAATTGACTTTGGTTGAAGTTAATACAAATATTCATATTATATATATATATATATTTTAAAAGACAGCAGCCAACAAGAGTCACAAGGGTGTGTCACTTTGCTGAAGGATAGACCAGCTGTCCAGGCCAGACCTATGGGCCAGACTCTAAAGACTTTGCATGGTGTAAAATGCTGCTGCTGCAGTACTATTGCTGATATCATGTCTACCATCCTCTTAAAATACTCTGTCCAACAATTTAAGTCTCATGAAGAAAGGTGTTTTAACGCTTATTCAAAATAGTAGAGAAACATGCATTCTAGTACTCAGGAGGGAACTTTGACAGAGGATTACAAAAAAAAAGTACTTCATTTTATTGTTGGTAGCAGTCAAAATAATACCGAGTCCAACAGTGTCAGTTTTATTAAGAACTTGTGGTAAAAAATATTTGTAAAAAAAAATGAAGAGCAGCTGATTTGAAAAAACAACGTGGAGAGACGGCTGAGTGACCGCAGTGCAGAATCGCTGTATAGTTTAAATCTCCTAACAATGTTGTCCATTTTAGACATAGACTTATTATATTTACAGCCCTTAATAACATTCATTTTCTGGGCTCAATGTGTGTCTTGGTCGTTTTCGTTGTGATCGCTAAATTCACCTCGTTTCCCCTCGTTTATAATATTATCAACGTTCCAAGCAAGAGTGCTTTTGTTTGAAATCACTTCCGCGAGTTTCGCGGCTCCCCCTCCCACTCCCCCTCGCTACATTGACCATTAGACCATTTAGTAAGGTAAAAAACAAAGGTAAAAACGCCTCGCAGACACTCTTCCGTTTACTTGTTTAATAAAGAAAAACAAATGGTCCGTAGATACACGGATTAATCTCCCTCCATCATGTTGATTTGAATCAGAAGTTCTGAACATGAGCCCGCCCCGCTCGACCTTCTGAGCCAATCACAGCGCGATAATGACCTGCCTTCCGTTTCAACCATACTCCTTCCGTTTCCACTATACTTTCTCTCACACATACATGTATTCTTCTCTTGCATACATATATTGTCTTCATACATGCATATATTATTTATAATATTAAATGTAAACATTGAATGAATGTGCATGAGAGCAAAATGTATAAATATGAGCATTAAAATATATGAATATGAGAACAAAATGTAAAAATGTGTGAGTGAAAAACGTATAATGTGTGAGTGACAATGTATGAATGTGTGCATTGAAATATGATAATATGAGAGCAGAATGTATGAATGTGTGAGTGTAAATATATATGTGTGTGAGAGTGAAAATGTATGTATGTAAAAGGAGAATGTATGTATGTAAGAGTGAAAATGTATGTATGTAAAAGGAGAATGTATGTATGTAAGAGTGAAAATGTATGTATGTAAAAGGAGAATATATGTGTGTAAGAGTGAAAATATATGTATGTAAAAGGAGAATGTACGTGTGTAAGAGTGAAAATGTATGTATGTAAAAGGAGAATATATGTGTGTAAGAGTGAAAATATATGTATGTAAAAGGAGAATGTACGTGCGTGAGAGGACCAGTATGAATTACAGCCTGTACGGCCCCTCATATTATGCACAGTATGCGTATTCAAAAAAGTCTTCCGTTCACATGTATTCGTTTCATTTAACGTGTCTGTTCAAACGAGGCCGCTGGAAACGCTGTAGTACATATGCCAGGACTGTAAGTGGCGCTGTAACTTCCGCCAAAATACACCAAAAGCAACGAAGAAGAGCAGCCCGAGCAGCCCCGTCGCAATGTTGCCATGGCTACCCTTCTGTTTAAGCCCCGCGGTGTATTTAGCAACATGTAGTTCATGTAATTCTCCATGTCCACTTGTTGCTGATGGTTGTGGTAGAGGAGCTGTAGATTTTGCACTAATATCTGTAGCATGGTCAGTAGCAGTAGCACTAGCAGTAGCTACTGACAGGAGGAAGTGTGTGGCGATTGCTGGTATTCAGCGGGATATAGTCATTTCCTCAGCATATGGATAAATGCAACGGGGAAGTTAACTGAAAGAAACCGAATCTGTGGATATTGCATCGACCGACCAAGAAGCACGTCTCTGTGGAGAGGATGTGCTCAGAAAGAGAGATATTCTCTACAAACACCGGTGAGATCGCACCTTTGTCAATATAATGGATCAATGCATGAAATCTGACTCTGTTTATTTTGTTTAAGGAGTATATTGGGCGTTAACAATTCTGGTTTGCCTTTTATAATATTATTTCATTCAAGAACCCCTTGTGCGTTTAATTAACACAGCTATTTTTGATAGTTGCTACAGCAGTGAGCAGGAGAGGTGGGGAGAGGCGGGGCTATCGTTATTTTTTCAGGAAATATTCGTATAGAGGTGATTACACGGACTCTGTTGACCCCCCAGAGCGTTTCGTTTGCAAATCTATCCACCTTGGGACCCGTTATCGTTTGTGGGGTCAGTTTCTATCGGCCTCGTGTAAATAATAGGGCTATACGCACGCAAAACTATGCAGATACAAGCAGTTTTCTCCTCGTGTAAACGGCGCCTGAGCCTCGCTCTATTATTCTCCTGTCCAGGTGTGAAGCTCTATTTGAATATGTTGTGGTGTGTGGATGTTTGTAGGTGTGTGTGTGGGTGTTTGTAGGTGTGTGTTTGTGTTTTCCATCCAGGTGTTTGCAGCCACGCCACCGTTGGCTTTGAACACGAACATTGCTCATTGTTTGTTTTGGTCCTTTGAGCCCCGGGCTTCTTTCCCTCTGTGAGGATAATGGAGATTATACCAAGTCATCTTATTTTCTATCATACCTGAGGAGTGATGTGTGTGTTTTCAGGCCAAAGGGAAGGAGCGTCAGTGGCTGAAGAACCAGGCTCTGGGAGAACTGGACGACGCTAAAATCATCGATGGATGACCGGAGAGAAAGCTATCTACAAACGCAGAGGAGAGCTGGACCCAGAGGTGTGTGTGTGTTAATACAGATGTTGTTCTTTGTGTTTGTTATTTTCTGTCTATAATTCTTTTTTTTATATTCACAGATATTATAAGCATTATAAATACATAAAAAATATCTGATGCAAAAAACATACAAAGGCAGATGCTAAAATAAATACATATTTAACAGTATTTTATGAATTCCTGGTAACAGTTTTAGGCAGTAAATGATCATTCTTGAAGTGTGAATATTGTTTTAATAGAAATATAATAATTATGTGGTGTGTGTGTGCAGCTGGGCAGTCCCCAGCAGAAGCCCAAGCGTCTGCGGGTGTTAGCGGATGTTTCCGGCAGCATGTACCGCTTCAACGGAGTGGACAGACGGCTGGAGCGCTCCATGGAGGCCGTGTGCATGGTGATGGAGGGGCTGGAGAACTACGAGCACAAGTTCAAGGTGAGACCACCACTACTAACACCATGACAGAAACACCGTGTGTGTGTGTGTGTGTGTGTGTGTGTGTGTGTGTGTGTGTGTGTGTGTGTGTGTGTGTGTGTGTGTGTGTGTGTGTGTGTGTGTGTGTGTGTGTGTGTGTGTGTGTGTGGTGTGTTGTGTGTGTGTGTGTGTGTGGTGTGTGTGTGTGTGTGTGTGTGTGTGTGTGTGTGTTGTGTGTGGTGTGATGGTTGTCAGTCTTACACACTATCTATTCAGGGTTTCTATTTCAACAGTGCAGTAAAGATGGTATGATGGAAGATGAGTGTTAAGAACTTGTCAATTTATAGTTTTATTACAGCCGTTACTCTTAACCTGTTAAGCCCGAGAGACCCCGGTACCGGGGCACTGCCGCAAACCCTTGCAGGAAACAGTGTCTGAGGGCATGTTCATTTAAAAACTATGAATGTTTTATATCCATGTAACAGGAAGAAACTCATCTAACTGATCTTTTTAAAAAAAAATTTTAAATAAAACCCACAATGCTACATTAACACGCAGGGTGTTCTCAATCGCGAGTAAGCTGCTTCAGAGCCACTATTTCAAGCATACTACGTCATCGAGTGCCGCCGAAGTACTGTTCCAATCTCCAGCATACTTGGAAATCTACCGAGCCCGGCGTACTCCGTTTGGAGAAATGTCGAGGCTGCACATGAGTAGACTCCCGGTCTTAAAATCCCCACAATGCTTTGCGCACGGACCAATTTCCCCAAATCTGTGGCGGAAGATGTAAGGCGGGGCCTCTCATATGACACACACCTGCACACTTGCTAGCGTGTTCCACTCTTCGTTTTCCGAATGCCAGGAAGTATTCTTGACTCGCTTCTGAAGCAAGATGCTCGGCAGACATGTGCTACCAAGCAAGCGTTACTCACGATTGAGAAACACCCTGAGCCTATGAATTAGCAACGAGGCGAACAATGCTAACACCTTACTGCACCGAAAATCACTCACAAATCCTTATTATTTATCTCTTCTCTACATCCATGATATCGTTTCACATCGTGAGGTGACACAGAATCGATGGACACCCACATTATCACTGAATTATACGAATTTGCGACGTTATAAGCAAAAACGGACATCAAAACAGTTGACGCTAGGTAGCTAAAAATGCTAACATTTTTACCTTGGCTCTGTAGTCTCTCCAAAGTGGTCTTCAATGGCATTAAAACGATAAAAACGCTGCTGAAGTTAATCCACAGGTTAATCCAATGTGTCTGTGTCCCTTTGAAATGATTTCTGATAATCCATAAGCATTAAAAACTGCTTTTCCGTTTCCAGATGTCAAAGCTAGAGATAGGTTCACTCTGATGAAAAATTACATGCGCGAAGCCCCCAGCATTTCTCTTCACAATGAGTGTGTGTAGGGACTCCCCCTTTGATTCATTGGCTCTAACGGTCAGAAAGAGGTGTCACCATCAAAATTGAGCAAGGGGGGCCAGAGATATGGAAAATCCCCCAGAAGTGGTTTCTTTTTGCTAAATCTCTCTGAAAAGGTCAAATGTCACTTGTTTTGCATCAATCTTGATACAGGGTACTTATATATGTTGTACTTTGGATTCCTAAAGCTTTTAGTCTACTAACCCATCATCCAAGGGTAGTTTCACTATAAGTACAAAGAATCTTTGGACGGACACTATAATTTACAGTTTTTTACTATGTAAAATCTGAATTTTCTTTAAAAAAAAAACATCTATATTGATTCTGACTTTTCTACATCCAACTCACAGGTTTATCATTACTTTGAGAAAAAAGATTATTAATGTAACCCTTTTAGAAGGGAAGATATGGTCATTTGTTCTGGGAATGTCATTTTCGAGCCTGAGACCTGAAAACCAGGCTCAGGGCTTAACAGGTTAAAAATGGAACAGAAAAAGGACTCTGTGTTTTGAAAAATACTCTGAACTTATGACTTATTACGTAATTTAATATATTCATATTTTAAATGTTGGAGTTTCTTGGTCCCTTATGCGTAAAACACGCTTCTTACCCAACAGGGATATGATTCGAGATGGGTGTCAAATAGAGATGACATGACAAAAAAGAGTCTTTATAAATCGCAATAAAAATGTATTATTTTTTATATTTCACATATATCAATATTTAAGGGATTTCTTGTCCATGAAATGTCAAAAAATCTATCTGTGAAAATACAAATAGTCCAAAAAGATTTGAACTTTATTCTTGAAGAACACACTTCTTACCCGGCAACAGCAAAATAATTTGATGATGTGACATAGAGATTTCACGAAGAAAGATTATTTTAAAGAATCTCAACATTTCTAGTTTCATGTCTTTTAATCATAGCCATCGAGCATAACAATTGCAGGAAAAAAAATAGTGTGTTGTAGAAAAACATCCCTAAAACTTCAATTTTAGTCATTTTCTGTTGTGTTTTGCTCCCTGAAGCATATAAAAAACCTTACATACACAAATATATACCTAATATCATCCAAGACGCTGAATCTGACATTTGAAACAACACTTTCTTACAGCGATATGATTGGATGAGACACACAGACGCACCACAGTCAATCTTTCCTTATTAGAAATAGCCCTGAAGGTCTGCAGGAGGCATGTCTGCTCTCAACACATTCACCCTGCGGCAGTGTGTGTAGTGTGTGCAGAGTGTGTGTGTAGTGTGTGTAGTGTGTTACGACGTGACGTTTCTGCACACCTTCAGCTTTACACTTCTCTACACATGCTATTCCTGGTGTCGATATAAGAGGGGGTTACACAAAGTTTGTGCAACAATTAAATGTTGTTGTTGTTGCCACGTATGTTCATGTGTTACGATACATGTAACCTTTGTACGGCTATTGGGCCAACTCCACCAATCAGGAGGAGACAGCCACGGCCATTGTCGTTCGAAAGCGCTGGAGACGCTGTAGTACATATGCCAGGCCTGTAGGTGGTGCTGTTCTCACTGAATCTGCCCTTGCTAAAACAGAGCTAACATTTTTCAAATTGAGCGAAATGAGGCATGGCTAAAATGCATGATCTGTTTGGTTTTTTGAAGAAAAAAAAGTATAAATATACCTTATATAGGTATGGTCCTACACTATATTATTCAAATATAGCATGATAGGTCCACTTTAAAGTGTTTTTTCACTCTACGCAGGTCCTCTAAAGTGTACTTCTTAAGTACAGTACTTGTGAAAATGCACGTTGATTTCCACCAGTGATGTTAACTTTGTGTTGGCAGATTTTGCTCTTAATTCAAGTGTTTTCTTTTCCACGCAGTACGATATCGTGGGGCACTCAGGCGACGGGTACGACATCGAGCTGGTCAGAGCGGATAAAGTCCCCAAAAACAACAAAGAGAGACTCAAAGTCCTCAAGGTACAGATTCATATCAGTCTGCTTTGTTACTGTCACCTGTTGTTCTCTCACACACACAAACACCCTGAAGACAGGGTTTGGTATTGTTGCATTTATTTCCTTTTTTCCCTAGTTAACTGGAATATAAAAAATGTTTGTAACTTTATTGAACTGACCCTCAAATATACATTTTCAAATCAGCCCATGAGTATCTGTTTTCTGCTTTTTCCCTTATTAACCACAAGATACCTTAGAACATTGGGTATTTTATGCATATGTTTTCATTTTCTCTGGTTTATAGCCATTCTGATATTATATAAATTAAATTATATATCTATATTTGTTGATAACCCTCTAAGTACATTCCTCACAGTAGTTTGAAGCCTCTGGTACTCCATTTTATAGCCAAACGTCTCCACCTGTGATGCCTAAATGGTTTCTAAATCCTTCTCTTTCTCTCTCTGCAGACGATGCACGCTCACTCTCAGTTCTGCATGATGGAGACTTCACTCTGGAGGCACAGACTCTAGCATCAAGGAGTTAGTGAAGGAGGAGGCAGACGAGCACTTTGTGGTCGTGCTCAGCGACGCTAACCTGGAGCGATACGGCATCCGGCCCGAAAGATTCGCTCAAGTCCTGACCTCCGACCCCCAGGTCAACGCC
The DNA here is from genome assembly GCA_012861695.1 of Trematomus loennbergii. Lineage (NCBI taxonomy): Eukaryota > Metazoa > Chordata > Actinopteri > Perciformes > Nototheniidae > Trematomus > Trematomus loennbergii. The sequence continues at coordinate 230,565 of JAAOOA010000377.1, forward strand.
TTCGCCATCTTCATCGGATCCCTCGGAGATCAGGCCGAAAGGTGAGGAGGGGGAAAGAGGAGATGAGGTTGTGGGTAAAGTAGAGGTGAACATTAGGAAGGCTAATGAGGAAGTATGAAGAATTAGTGATAGGGTAAAAAGCCAAATAAGATAATGATTACAGCAATAGGAAGACAAGAGAGGGGAGAGGGGGAAAGAGGTGAAGAAGAAAGGTGAGGAGGGGGAGGAGGGGGAGACAGGGTTGGTGGACTTAGGTAGAGGGTGAAAATAAGTTAAAGGCAAGTTTACTGTAATAGCATGTGTCAAAAAACAAAAAAAAGCATTAATAGAAAAATAGCCAAGAGAATACAAATTTAAAAAAATTGATAAAACACAATAATGAACATAACAATGCAGTGTAAGATATGAATGGCTATTTAATTTAAATAAATAATAGGCAGCGGCAAAAATAAGGCTTCAAATAAGCACAGAAGGAAATAATCAGTGATCGGGTTAAAAAACAAAATACGGCGAATATGGATAATGATGACAGGACGTGGAATAAAAACAAAAGGAAAGGGAGAATAAGTAGTAAATGAAAAGAGGACAAGAATCTGGACTAATGCTGTTTCTCATTCCGAGTACATCTGTACTTACATTTTCTGTTTTGAGTGCATCCAATTTCGTGTATGGCTAAATTAGCTATACAGATGGAGCGTCTTATTTTGGACAGTTTAAAATGCGAGGGTCGTGATCGGTTCGTGCACGTTCCGTGATGGCCGGCCGGCCCCCAGTCTGACTTGATACCGCCCCCGTGATAAATAAATGTAATTATTGTGAAGCCAGCTGCAATGGATCATTGATCCACCAGGGGGTGCAGTGGGGTTCCACACTGGAGTCATGTGTGGAGTCTTGTACAGTATGTCTGGTACTAATGTATAGCGGATCTTTGTTAAGATCCATATGTCACGGATAGGATCATAGTCTGTGCTAAATAAGACATGTAATCATTTACAAAACATCACCATGTTGTTATTTAACAAAATAATGTTGTTTAGTCGAAAAAACGAACAGCAGCCGGCTCTCGATTTTTAATCCTAATTTAATCGTTTATGTTCGCCGAATTGACATGAAATCACTGACAAATATGAATATACTGTATTCAACTTCATTAAAATGTTATTAACGTGCCTAAACTCAGTAATTCACAAAAAATTACTGATCCCCGCGTCGCGTCGCGGAGGGATCTTGATCCCTGGGTGTTATTTTTCCCCATAATGACCAAGTCGCTGCAAATTATCCCGCTTATTACATGGCCACATTCTCAACAAAGTAACGACATGACTCCCAATATTAATTAAAATGCTTTTATGGATTTAGAAAATATTTTTATTGATTTAAAAAATAGTTGTATGTATTGATTTAAATTTACATGCATCCGCTAAGAAAAATAGTCCGTTGTTACCGTTTTTTAAACAGTCAGAATGAAACGGCAGCTCTCAGCTGTGTGTTTACACTCCTAATGGCCCATCACAGCTCTCTCCCCCCCTGATCTTTCTTTTCCAACAGTTAAGTTAACTGTAGGTTACTCTGAGTGACAAGCTTACAGTTAGTGAAGTAACACTTTTTTTTTGTGAGTCACGACCTCGCTGTTTCATTCTAACATAACGCTCCAAATATGACTGTTTCCACTCGGACTTCAATACAGCAACACCATTGTTTGGTTTCCATGGTAGCGTGTCTCTTTAGTAGCGTGCACTCCTTTCCTGTAAATTACAGGTCCAGCCAGGCAAAACAGTAATATGAAATATGAACGTTAGTTTTTAACTGAAATGATCAAATAAAGTCAAAATGTCACAGTGTTTACAAACATTGACCATACCGTTCACCAGCCCCCACCCCACTATGTTGAGTATAGCCTACTCTTTGTTTAAAACGAATTGGCCATCGGAATGTGTGTGTCCCAACCCCCCCCTGTGATATCTCTTCTCCAGCAGTCTGTAGGTTTGTGTTCGCAGATCATCACCCTTAGCTATTTCAATTACCTCTCAAACAACCTAAACTAGTTATAAATGTTTATTTTAAATAAAGTATGTTTCTTCACATGTTAGGTCTATATTGAAGGTTCATTGAAAGTAAAGCTTACTTTGGTTCTTGTGCTCTAGTTCTTCAAGGAATCTTACTGAGAACGTTATGTTTCCTCTGACTGCTTATGCCAAAAGCAACGACAAATTATCTGTTTTAAATACCTTTTTAGACCGTAAACTTTAGAATGAAATGTAATACCGGTTAGTTTTTTGTGTTCATACTGACAGAAGAAGAAATAAATTAAGTATGAATGAGAATAAGACTTATGTAATGTATTGACATTTGATCAGTATAAATGTATTACTAACTTTATCCACTGTGGTACCGAAGCTTGGATCACCGCCAAAGACATGGCCGAGGGCAGCTGGCAGCTTTCAATATTTTTCATGTGCGATTCTAACGCTTTCAGAAAGTGAAACATACAGCATCATTTGAGAAAAATAAATCAAAATAAGCGTTATAAATAACCCTGACTACTTGTGTTTAGGACTCACTGTATTTTGGTACTTCTAGGTCTGTGGGCCAAATCCGGCCCCCGACTTCATTTGATTTGGCCCGCAAGAGCTTCAAAACATATAATATGTTTATTATACGGTTTCATGCCACTTTACAGAAGCACAATGTCCATAAACTACATGTACCACAATGCATCTTGTGACATGCGCACTGAAGAGACTTGCAATTATTTGAAATTATTTGCCCTAAACTTCTGCTCTCAGACATAGTTAATTATGAAGTTATTACCTTATCCGATAATAATCCAATGCAGAGGCAATAATGTTATATAAAACATTATTTATATATATAGTCTTAAAGTTACAACCGGCCCTTTGAGTGCAACCTTAATGCTGATGTGGCCCGCGATGAAATTGAGTTTGACACCCCCTGCTCTAGGTAATGGAAATGTGAACATGGAGGTGTAAAGATGCGGTTGCAGGTCAACACAAGACAACACATTAACTATTTAAATGGTCATAAGACATACACTGAGCACTTCCTTGGCATCAAGGTAATCACTAGAGAGAATACATTTGTGGAATAATAATCTTTTCTAATACTGTGGACATGAAATAGAAATTGAGGAGCTACATTCCTGGAATATGTGTACTGAGTCATGCTTTGTTGTGAACACAACAGTGGGGAGCCTTTGTTGCAGTCGCCTCAAAAGACAGAAAAGAGGGAGCCATGCGCCAGTCTTTGAAGCTGTCAATCTCTTCTGTCAAAGACCATTGCAAGACTATTTATGTTTGGATTCTCACTTGAGGAATCTTAACCTGAGCCACAATAAATTGTCTATAAATAGATTCCCAACATCTCAGTTGTATTAAAAATGAATAAGGCCATCTTCACGAAAAGTTCAAAAGCAGCCTCTTGCCATTCTGTCTAATGTTATCTTTGTGCTTTTGCTGTGCTGTCCCTCCTAACCAAACTCGGGGTGTGTGTGTGTGTGTGTGTGTGTGTGTGTGTGTGTGTGTGTGTGTGTGTGTGTGTGTGTGTGTGTGTGTGTGTGTGTGTGTGTGTGTGTGTGTGTGTGTGTGTGTGTGTGTGTGTGTGTGTGTGTGTGTGTGTCTTTATGACTCAGAATATGAATACATTGGGATTTGATATGGGGGGGGGTTCTGTTAGAAGGTGCGACGGGGGAGGGGGGAGAGAGTTAGACGCTATTTTAAAGTAAATTCAACACATATCGACCCTAAATATAGCATATATTAAGAACGAGAAAGTGTTAACATCGTTTTTTGTAAACATATGACCAATGTGCGAGGGTGATGACATCAGAGCATCGTCCTATGGGCTTAGCCCGGACAGGTACAACAGGTATTCACTCAGAGGGGGGTAGTTACCCATTTACATGTCAAAAAGCAACATACAGTAGGCGGGTGGGGGATGGTGAACGTTTACATTTCTCTACAGAATACATTTAATTTAAGGGGAGCAGTTACTGAGAAGTTACATTCGCAGAAATGTAAAGTGATCTATCTAAGTTCTATTCATATTCTTGACGGGAAGAGTTAGTATACAATAGAGTTAGAGTTAGTATACTTTAAAAGCCTTCTCCAAATCAAACCAAGATATCTTGGGTATTCACTCAGAGGGGGGTCGGTGAACCGGGCAGAGTTTTTCGCCGGTCAACGTGTGTGAAAGTTTAAAGTTCAATCTTCCTTATTGAGCTTTATAACAAATGAATAACGACTATATATTATAATAAAACTATATATTGAGCTTTAAAACAAATGAATAACGAATGAATAACGACTATATATTATAGGAAATGAATAACGACTATATATTATAATAAAACTATATATTATTATAAAACTACATATATAGTTATATAATAAAACGACTATATATTAAATAAAATAAACACCGGCTGTTGTTATGCCTGCTGTAACGTTTACTTACTCCGTTCTCCGCTTAAGTAATTATGCCGTTACAAGCTTCATAGTTGTATTTATCATCTAAATTTGCCGAAACAAGTTTAATATTCTGAAAGCCAAGACTTTGTTTATTTGAAATCAGATGAAAACAAACTGTAACGGACCCATTATTCATATTCGAGTCATAAAGACTTTATTTAAAATAAACATTTATAACTAGTTTAGGTTGTTTGAGAGGTACAGCTACCATTCTTTAATTAGATGTTTGATAAGTGCATGCAGATCACATAGTAAAACACGTACACAGATACATTATTTTGTATTTTTATTAAATTCGACAATGTCAATTTCACTTTCCACTATGTCCACCGTTGTTTTTCACAACCAATGGCAGAACTTTATTGAGGCCTGTAATTAGTCAACTACAGGTCTCTTGGGTCAGTCTTTTTCTTCCAAAAAGCTTGTGACAAGATGTTATTGCTCTTGGGGCATTAAAAACAAGATTTTAACTTTAGTTTTTTATATAATATCTGCATTTTCTATTGTGAAAAACTAAGTCTTAGTTTGGCCATAGTTATTTAATATATAGCGCCATCTCCTGGTTAAACCCTGAAATTGGAGAATAGTGGGAGGGCCTAACATTCCTGGATACTGGTCTTTGGCAGGTCTTAGGCAGGTAACTGGCTGGCAGTAGGCAGGAAGCTGTATGCTGGCGTCCAAAATAAGATGCCCCATCTGTAATGACCTGGATGCTGCGCTCATAACGGCCCAACATGTTTCACTTCTTCCACTATATCATTGCCTTCTTGTCTGCGTAAAATAATTGTATCTTGAAAACACAAAACTATCTAAAATACAAAAGTTGTACATGTGTTTCATTTACTTTTTAATAGACATACTGCCATACTGGTCTCGAAAACAAATGGCACTGTTCATTTGATAAGGTTAATTCAGCAGTCTGATTTGATATCGAAAATTATATCGTGCTAACTAGCTAGCTATCAAGCTAACAGTGGCGATTGTCACAGCAGCTATGTGCAATTTGAGATATTGGTACACGCTCTAAATGCATATAATGCACAAGTTCTCACAGTGTACGAATTGAGACACAGAGTACAGTAAATGGTAGTGATAGTTACATAATAATCTGGTAATCTGGTCATCTGTTGGGAAGACTGTCCCTGTTGACTGTCCATCCTGCTGTGTGTCCTCATGTGGACAACACGTTGAAAAAGAGACATGTGTAATGGAATAAAGGGAAGAATGATGTAGTGAGTTGTGCAATAGAAGTTGTTCCTAAGCTGCTTCATGTTAGTAGCGGCCCTTTCTCTCTCTCTCTCTCTCTCTCACACTCACACTCACACTCACACTCACACTCACACTCACACACACACACACACACACACACACACACACACACACACACACACACACACACACCACACACACACACACACACCACACACACACCACACACACACACACACACACACACACTATCTAGCATGGGCGTAGGAAGCATACTCAATGTGGGTGGGACATTTGATAGGGGGTGTGGGCAGGTGGTGGACCTAACCTCCTCTAGGGGGGTGCAGGGGCATGCTCCCCGAGAAGATTTTTTTTTAAATATTGAAGTTAAAAGCAACAATCTGCTGCACTTTGAGAGCAACATTATGGACTAGATCTATGGATACCTCTCTCAAACCACCCATGTGAAACAGAACTGTAAACAGATTTACTTTTTTCTTTATGCATATTTTACAAATCACTCCCCATTTAAACTGTATTTTTGTGTTACTGTCCTATAGTATGAGTTGGAATTATTTCATACCTGTTATTCTCTTGTTTTTTATAACTATAATGATCATATAAAGGTGTGCCTTGGAAATACTTATTTACATCAATGATTACCAAACCGTTTGAGACCCACTACTTAGACTAAAGTGAACTATCTAAACCCTCAGAGAGTCCTTCACCTCACTGAGCTGTAGTTATCAGCCTCTCAGTCTGACAGGAGACTCTCCCTCCACCTCTTTCATAACAGCGCCTTATATCCGGGTGCTAGTGGAGCACGCTCGTGAACTGTTAAGGCCCAGACACACCAGGCCGATATCGGCCGTCTTGCCCTGTCGCCCAAAGTCAATTTGGTGTGTCCCGAACCCTCGGCCGTGGCACGCCTTATTGGCCTTTCACGGTCGACACACGGCCGATTCAACATGTTGAATCGGCCGTGTGTCGGACAGAAGCTATCGGTCCAAGAAACCACTCTGATCAGCTGTTCAGCTAGCAAATGAGAAGCGAAACGGAAGTGAGGGACGTAAACAAACGATTTAAGAAGGCACAGGACAGCAGCTAAACCCAGCAGGTGATACTTAAAGACATCAAACATAGCCCTTAAATGTCCTCTCTTACCTCCCACACATAGCAGGGACATCTCTGATATCGGCGGAGCGTCCCCGGCTGTCCTCTGCTGAGAGCTCCGTGATTTGTTTGGTCAAGTCCGGTTTTTCATCTCATCGGTTTTATTTGTCAGTATAAAGTTGCAGGATTAGTCTCAAGTACCTCAACATTGTCCTTAAGTACAGTGTCTAAGTAAATGAGATAGTGTCTACTGCTGTTCATTTACCTATTGTGAGTCGCCTCGGATAAAAGCATCACATGGAAATGTAAATTTAGCAAGAAGTGGCCATTATTACATTACTACATTGCTGACTCAATAAACTACACACCCGCCAGAACACTGCGATCATCAGATGCAGGTCTATTAACTGTGATTTTATAGTATGTCTGCACTTTATGTGCTCATTTCATCATTCATGTATTTTTATATTCTAAAACATGCTTTCGATGGACGAGAGTGAAAATGGAACGCACACACTATTTGTTTGTTTATATCAGTCTGTTCTTCTTCTCTGTCTTCCGGTTGTTGCCTATTTTGAATGACGAATACACACTACCGCCGCCTGCTGTAAGGAGAGTTATTGCCACTCACACATGCGCAGTTCGTACGTGCTCGGCTGAAGTCTTTGTGGTGTGTTCCAGTGCGACACATGGCCAAGACGCAGGAGAACTCGTCGATGCAACAGTCGATGTCGGTGTCGGCGAGTTCTCTGGTGACTGCCTAGTGTGTCAGGGCCTTTAGCGCCGGAGCCTCGCAGCGGGGAAACTGTGGCGCGCATAATTTTACAACTAAAGACACAGCTACACAAAAACGCAGCATGTGTACGGCTCATGTGCACGGCTCTGAGAATCTGCCTTGGGTACAAAGTAGCAGTGAAAACATGGGACGGAGTTTCATTGATTTGGGCATTCTCTCAATAAGCAAGTGGAATGGATTTGATAATGAAGCACTGACACAGCGCTCTACAGAGTGGATAGACCGATGCACGGACTTTCCGCATAGTAAAAGTGAGGGGGTCTAAACTAATCATTTTAAAAGGTGGGGGGGGACTTGTCCCACCCTCATATAATGGCTGTGACGCACATGCTATCTAGCACCGATCCACCCAACAAACAAGCTCTTGTCCGTTTTTTTTTTGTCTTTTGAAACGATTCTGTAGCCAGTCTCTGTTTTTAACCTCCCATCTTTTTCTTTTTTTCCGTTTCCATTCAGACTCCAGAAGACCCTTCCAGCGGCAGATCCTTCGTTGCCATGGACACCAAACAGATCCCCCAAATCCTGCAGCAGATCTTCACGTCTACGATGCTGTCCAGTGCCTGAGACTGACTTCTTATCTCACACAATAAAAAAACCTCAAAATCATATCTGCAAGCACGGAGAAACCTGTCAGACTTAAAACCACTTTCTGTATCAGATCACTTAATTTGATCTGAGCTGTATCAGAGCTGAAGACTCGCCTTTAAGCGATTTCTTTATTATCTTACAGATGGCCTTCAGCAGAATCTAAGTGTTAGCGTGACAGAGTATATATGTTTAGCAGGGAATAGTGTGTATCGTCCGCATTATGACAAGCACTGTGTGGTAACTACAGTGACATAATGACTGCCTGGAGCCTGGCTCAGACCCCATGTGGGGATCAAACGCTCGCCATAACCTGTTTTATTTTTGTGTTTTGGGGTTGACCCTTGCTGACGCGCACACGCACACGCACACACACACACACACACACACACACACACACACACACACACACACACACACACACACACACACACACACACACACACACACACACACACACACACACACACACACACACACCACACACCACACACATCTCCGTCCTGTTTTAGGTTATGAGCAACTTTACCCAGAAGGGAAGGGAGGGTTGTGAACTTGGATCGGCCCTCATGTGCGTGCGTGCGTGCGTGCGTGCGTGGGAAATTCTCTGACATGTCCGTGTTGCTATGTCTCAATTTGGATTCTTCCCTACTAAACTACCTCGTAGTGTTGTCTCAAATTGCTCACATTATCATATAATATATATATGACATATTTTTATCTGGTTAAATAAAAAAATATATATATATATACAATAGCAAAAAAGAGTGGTGCAGTAGAAACAAAATTGTGTATGCTGAATCGAAAAGTAGCATTTCATTATTATCGCAGAAATGTATATAACGTTAATGACACCTACATGTTTTGTTCAGCAGGATAATCTCCATATATTAACACCACTAGATTAAAAAGCTAATGTTAGGCTATAAAGGAACTACAGGACGGTCACATGACTTCACGTCACCCCCGTGTTTAGTTGTGTGTGTTGAGAGATAAACTTCGCACAGACCTGTGTTTTATTGTATTTCTGCTCTCTGACATCATGCTGTGCAGTCATTCATGTCAGTGGTTCCTCACAGCCTTGTGCATCCAATACTGTTTCAGATTCCCCTCCGGTTGAAATACTCTGTCACGCCTCACTATGTTGGCCTGATCAATGTGATGTGGCCTGTCTAACTATCAGCCTGCATTGATCCTCTCTGAGTTTTCACACTTTGACCCTCTGCTCTGTTTGTTGGAAGGAACTAAAGTAAAAACATGACTGTAGATATTATTCCTTCATCATGTTTGCAGTTCTTCATGATTGAGAATGTACTGTATGCATTTAAAGTGTTGATCATCTAGATTTTGAATTATTTTAGCCTTATTTAATTGTACATTTGTATAACTTATACATAATGTAATGTATACACTTTTAATAAATCATGTTAACATTGCTCCGTTGATTCTCCATGTGTGTGCTGTTGCCTGATTGATACTCATAATAGAAATGGGTCATTGAAGGTGCATTGATTTATATATTTAGTTTAGGCAAGTTCTTTTTATGTATTCATATTGACGTTAGTTAATAGTCTATCTGTCTGCATGTGAGGCTCACAAAGTTGCGTCATCGTTTGTTGTCATTAAGCCAACAGGAAATAGGTTGCAGTTAAGGGAATTGGGTCTGTAAAGTCCTTAAAAAGTCCTTATAAAGTCCTTAAAAAGAACTTGATTTGATGAGTAATAGGATGTGTGAACGCTAATTACTACTGTTTAAAAACTGTGGCTCAAAAATCACTAGATTTGATCATTTTGAATTTTTCAAAGCTTCAAATTGTGCATTTTAAGCTTTTATAAATGCCAAAATCATATCTCGCACTCGTATATAAAAAATATAAGGATGGTGTGAGAACAAATTGTTGTGTCACTGACACACCCCAGCTCGCCGCGGGGTCACGAGCGTGATGACGAATCATCATTTTTTAAGGAAATCGTTTTATTTTTGATTATAATTACTGTGAAATGTATTATGTTTTTGTCATTATTACAACAAATACACACTTGCAACTGATAACACTGGCAATGATTTTATATTTATGAGACTATTAAAAAAAAGATCATGCTCCAAATAAGTGGGGGTCCAACGCACACTACACCACTGTTAACGACCTAATCATGCTCCATAATCCAAGTTATTACAAGCAATGTATATTCTATATCCTTGATAGAATGCCCTGGCCGTTGCACTGAACGAGAGCGTACGTTTGGATTGACAGTTTGATCAACCAATCATATATTGATTTGTAGCCAATGGGCGTGTTCTTTCAGAGTTTCCCTCGGTTCCAGGTTACTCTAGATAGAGCACATGTGTCAAACTCAAGGCCCGGGGGCCAACTCAGGCCCGTGATGGATTTAATTTCGGTCCGCAGGATAATTTGTAATTACTTTTAGATCTGGCCCGCCGGTATATTGCACGCACACCTTCACTCCATCCTGAGGGTCTCCTCAGCTCAGAGCCTGACCCCAAACATTGATGACCTTGCACCCAAGATGAGATGCCAAGTATCTGGCTTGAACTAGCATCACAGAGCAGCACACTGAGTTTCAATGGATGTTTCCTTCTGCACTTTTTCTCTCACGACAACAGGGCATGTTTGTTTTTTCTTTGAGGGAAATAGTTTTGTTGAAGCTGTTGTTGGCCTGTGGAAAAATGTAATCATAAGAAATGAGTCTGGAAAGCTGCAGATAGAGCCATAAGAAATTAATGCAACTGATTATTTAATGTTGTTTTTTATAGGCAATAATTAAGCTTTGTTAGTTCCAGGTTTAATATGTGCAATAAGTTCATTTAATAATTTGCAATAAACATTGAACCAGTCTGGCCCTCGACTAGTACCCATTTTTTTATTTTGGCCCACTGTGTACTGTGAGTTTGACACCCCTGCTCTAGAAGGCCCGGTAGTTCACTGGCTCGAGACAGAGGGTGTTTCTCAATGCCGAGGACGCTTCCTTGGTAGCACATGTACCTCCGAGTCAGGTCCTTCAGAAGTGAGGCAAGAATCCTTCCTAGCCTCGGAAAACAAAGAATGGTGGAACAGGTGTGTGCAGGTGTGCGTCATTTGCGAGGCCCCGCCTTAAATGGAGCGCGATTTCCGCCAAAGATTTGGAAATTGGTCCGCGCAAAGCATTGTGGGGATTTTAAGAACGCGGAGAATACACATGTGCAGCCTCGAAATGTCTCGCTACGAAGGACGCCGGGCTCGGTAGAATTACAAGGAGCCTGGACATTGGAACAGTCCTTCAAGTAACATGTAATGTCCTTCGGCGGCACTCGATGACGTAGCATCAATAGTTATACATATGCTGTTTCAATCACATTAGTATGCATAAAAAGTGACAGGTGCTGTGACAGGTCACACCTACTACTACTTATGCGAATGAGCCCCTTTGATATGCTAATGGTCCCCTTTGTTCGAGGTGCTACCGTGTGTAGGTGTGATATCACAGATAGGTGTGATATCCTTTGATGTGAGGGGGTGAGGTGTTGTAACATGTAGGTGTGATATTCCCCTTGAAGTAGATCCTCTGTTGTCTAATCTAATTAGCCTTTGATGTCTGCCCTTTGTTGTCTAATCTAATTAGCCTTTGATGTCTGCCCTTTGTTGTCTAATCTAATTACCCTTTGATGTCTGTGCTTTGATGTAAGGGGGGTGAGGTGTTGTAACATGTAGGTGTGATATCACACTGACGTGTTATAAGCCTTTGATGTCATTCTAATTAGCCCTATGATGTATGTCCTTTGATCAGTGTTTGTAACTAGTGTTAAGGTAGTCTCTTTGAAGTTGTGTGAGACTGTCTCGCACCCCGTCCTCCTCCCACCCCGTCCCCCTCACCTCTTCTGTCACCCCCCTTCCTTTTGCTGTGATGTCAGAAGATAGAGGTGGGGTGGAGTTAGGTAAACAAAGAAATCCGTGCAAACTAGATAAAAAGCCAGTCATTTCCACTCACCAAGTCACCTAAACTTTCAAAAAAGAAAAATGGCAAAGAGACACATTGATATGGGTTTAATCAGCGAGACGCCTGTGACAACTTACCGCCATCCGTCGGGAGGGCCAGTCAAGAAACGGATGCAGTATCTGTGCCGTGTTCAAACCCCTCCGTCTGAGGCTCTCATGAAAAATGGAGGCTGGAAATGGAGATGTTTGGGGTTATGTGTTCAACTGTATGGCGAATGAACTACATTTCTACAATCTGAAGAATGGAGAAACGTATGGACCCCGCAGTGTTAAAGCGACGTTGACCTCAACAGATTGGGCTGTGTTAACTCTGGTGTCTTCCAGAGATCTCCGTGCAACCGTTGTATCAGAAAAAGCAGTGCATCAAGAAACCATCATGGATGCATTGTGGAGTCGTTCAGGCATCGTACGTGCAATGTCCATGAAACCTGCATCAAAAAGCAAAGAAACGCAAACTGTGGTCTGGATGTGTGAGACTGTCTCCCATCACCCCATCCCCTCCCTCCCACCCCTCCCCTCCCCCAGCCTGTCACTTCCTGATTTTGCTATCAGCCATTAATTTTCACTCACTAAGTCACCTAAAACTTTTATTGTCCTCTCTAAATTAGATTAGTTTTAATATGATTTGTGTTAACTAAGGATGTTCTCTTTAGTTGTATGGCTTGCGAACTAATGTTTAATTACTTTATTAACTACAACAAAGTCTCTTTGAGAGGAAAATAATCATTTAAAGATCTTAATGACCCCATGGTATTGTCTTTTTTATTGTTTAATTACTTTATTAACTATAAGGAAGATTTACTGGTGTGCTTCCCTAGATGATGTAAATAGTCTAAGTGTCATGGTAGGGGGACATTACGGAACTCAGGAGTCCGCCCTTTTGAGGTTGTTAACATTAATGCTTTTTGCTTTTGTTTTTGTTACTAAGATACTTTTTAGATACACTTTTGAAGTGAGCAACACTTTACAACTGGTAGAAAGTTAAGTACTTTGTATGGAATTGGGTTTTCTTTAGAGCTGTTTTCAGTGAGACAATGCAGTTTTTTAATAATTTTAAGTTTCAATTTTCAAGGCTTTATGGCATATGCCCATTAGCTACAGTGTAGATATGTCAATGAAAAATAGGTCACAGGCTCCTCCAACAGTGCAACAAATATAAACAGATAAAATACTGCAATAGAATGTTTTGATATGACAGATTTGTGCGTAATTCTCTCACAAAGGAACTGTAAGATACACGTTTATGTATGGAAAACTTTATAACTTGGTAAAATATTCATTCATTTGTAATGAATTGAGTTTCTTAAAGAATCAAACTCTAAATGGAGAGTTTGTGATTTTAACACTGTTTCGATGAAACAATGCAGTTTTTGATAACTTGACTTGACGAACAATACTTTTGTTAAATATATGTTTTTAGATGCTTTACTTTGATTTCTTTCATGTTATTTTAACATAACATTACTTTTTTCATATTGTTCAACATACTGTGATATTTTGTTTTTCTCTCCTTTTTCCATTATATTTTTGAATATACAGTGATTTTCATCAAAATACAACATGCAACTAATACATTCAATATTACGACTTTTTGCGATATTTTCAACAAAATATCTTGTACCTTTTTTTTTTTTCGTAGGGCTTCAGGATATTTGGCATGTCATGCATAAAACCGGTGTCATCTTCCTGAAACTGACGTGCTGTCCGTTTTACAAACAAGTTATTTTTCTGCTTCTTCACCCTCTGAATTTTCCTCCCCCGTACCTCTTCCTTCAGCCATCACAACAACAATCAAGTCAGATCTGTCAAATTAAACACCTCTTCCCAAAGCGTGACTTCCCTATTGAGGGAGTGGGGCAGTAGGGCCTAACCCGATTGGCCAAATATACTAACATGCAGAACGTATGGTATGTTTGAAAAAGACTAACCATCTATCCAGTTCAAGCTATCTTTAAGATGTGACATCGCGCTCTGACTTTTTCCCGTAAAACCGTGTCAAACTTATTACTTATTCTTAAATTTGACCTCTTGCAACATCTGAAACATCTGCAACATCTGAAACATCTGCAACACATGCAACATCTGAAACACATGCAACACACACACACACACAACACACGCAACATCTGAAACACATGCAACATCTGAAACACATGCAACATCTGAAACATCTTCTCTTACTTTTGGATACAGTTTTATGTTTGTCAACTTTACAACTGATAGAAAGTTAAGTACTTTTTCTGAACAGATTTTCTTTAAAACTGTGACTCTTAAGGGCATTTTAGTAAGACAATCCAGTTTTCTGGAAATAACTTAATTGATTTCTGTTTTTCTCCTACAAATACTTATAGTTACACTTTAATGGATGCAAAACTTTATAACTTGGTAAAATATTCCCTAATTTGTAATGAATTGAGTTTCTTAAAGAATCAAACTCTAAATGGAGAGTTTGTGATTTAACACTGTTTCGATGAAACAATGCAGTTTTGATAACTTGACTTGACTAACATTACTTTTTAAGTACACATTACTGTGCATCTAGGATAAGTAATAAGGGAGTTATTGTGAGTTTAAGTGCCATTTTAGGTTCAATGTTTTCGCTCGTGGCTAATTCAGAGGCTGAGTGCTAGCATTGTGGGGTTTTTTAGGAGAAAAAAATTAAAAAGATCAGTTAGCTGAGTTTCTTCCCGTTACATGGATATAAAACATTCATAGTTTTTTAAATATTACGATTCCTTAGACGTTGTTTCCTGCAAATGACGCGTTCATCCACTCGGTACCGGGGGGGCCGTGCGTAACAGGTTAAGACTGTGACTCTTAAAGGCACTCTGGGATTTTAGTAAGACACATGCAACATCTGAAACATCTGCAACACATGCAACATCTGAAACACATGCAACATCTGAAACACAGGCAACACAGGCAATACATGCAACATCTGAAACACATGCAACATCTGAAACATGCAACATCTGAAACATATGCAACATCTGAAACTGTTTTTCTAGCCTTATTGAAGAAACGAGGTATTGCACATTATGCAACAGCCAGTGACATGAAGGCGTGTGTGGTAGAGAGATTTAACCGTACGCTGAAAACTAAAATGAGGAGGTATTTTACAGCTAAAAAACACTCATAGATACATAGACGTCTTGCCTGAACTAATTGAAAGTTACAATAATAGTTATCACCGAAGTATTAAAATGACACCACTGCAGGTGACAAAGGAAAATGCGGCTCAAGTGTTTCGTAACCTGTATACCCCATCTAGCCATTGTAAAAAAGCTGCTAGGAAAATGAACTGCAGCATCTGAAACACATGCAACATCTGCAACACATGCAACATCTGTAACACATGCAACATCTGAAACACATGCAACATCTGAAACACCTGAAACACATGCAACATCTGAAACACATGCAACATCTGAAACATCTTCTCTTACTTTTGGATACAGTTTTATGTTTGTCAACTTTACAACTGATAGAAAGTTAAGTACTTTTTCTGAACAGATTTCTTTAAAACTGTGACTCTTAAGGGCATTTTAGTAAGACAATCCAGTTTTCTGGAAATAACTTAATTGATTTCTGTTTTTCTCCTACAAAGATACTTATAGTTACACTTTAATGGATGCAAAACTTTATAACTTGGTAAAATATTCCCTAATTTGTAATGAATTGAGTTTCTTAAAGAATCAAACTCTAAATGGAGAGTTTGTGATTTAACACTGTTTCGATGAAACAATGCAGTTTTGATAACTTGACTTGACTAACATTACTTTTTAAATATATGTTTTTAGATGCTTTACTACTGTGACTCTTAAGGGCATTTTAGTAAGACAATCCAGTTTTCTGGAAATAACTTAAATAATTTTTGTTTTTTCTCCTACAAAGATACTTTTAGTTACACTTTAATGGATGCAAAACTTTATAACTTGGTCAAATATTCCCTAATTTGTAATGAATTGAGTTTCTTAAAGAATCAGACTCTAAATGGAGAGTTTGTGATTTAACACTTTTTTACTGACACTAGGCAGATTTAGCTTTTTAGGTCAGAGGGGTGAATACAGGTATACTTGGTCATAGTATTTGGGGTGAGGGGAGGTGTTATCACGTGCAGGTGTGATATTCCCCCCTGTAGTCGATCCTTTGTTGTCTAATCTAACTAGCCTTTTGATGTAACACATTTTATTTTCTTAAAGACTGTGACTCTAAAAGGCAAGTTTTGTGATTTTAACACTTATTTACTGACACTAGGCAGATTTTGGCTTTTTTCTCTTGCCAAGATACTTTTAGACACACTTTGAGGTATGCAAAACCTTAAAAGTAGAAAATGAAGTACATTGTCTGATTAGATTTTTTCTTAAAGACTGTTTCTCTAAAAGGCAAGTTTGTGATTTTAACACTTATTTACTGACACAAGGCCGATTTTGACTTTTTTCTCTTTTCTTGTGTTACCAAGATACTTTTAGATACACTTTGATGTATGCAACACTTAACAAAAGGGTATAATATGAAGTACTTTGTAAGGAATGGGGGTTTCTTTAATACCCCGTTTTTTTAAACAATGTAGGTTTTCTCTGATATTTTAGTTATTTTCAGCTACCAAGATACTTTTTTTTATACACTTTTATGTAGGAACATTTGACAACTGGTAGAATGTCAATTATTTTGTAACAAATGTATTTTCTTAAAGACTGTGACTCTAAAAGGGAAGTTGGTGATTTTAACACTTTATTTTCTCTCCCGTTGTCTTTCACTTAATTTCTTTGGATACAGTTTTATGTATGACAACTTTACAACTGGTAGAAAGTTAAGTACTTTTTCTGAACAGATTTTCTTTAAGACTGTGACTCTTAAAGGCACTCTGGGATTTTAGTAAGACAATCCAGTTTTATGGAAATAACTTAAATTATTTTTGTTTTTTCTCCTACAAAGATACTTATAGTTACACTTTAATGGATGCAAAACTTTATAACTTGGTAAAAATATTCATTCATTTGTAATGAATTGAGTTTCTTTTTTGTTTTTGTTTTTCAACATACTATTGTACACAATGACTTTTCCATATATATATTTTTTCTGACAAACTACAGATGGAGCATCTTATTTCAGACAGTTTGAAACGCGAGGGTCGTGATTGGCTCGTGCACGGTCCGTGATCGGCCCGTGATCGGTTCGTGATGAAGAGCCGGCCCCCAGTCTGACTTGATACCGCCCCCGTGATAAATACATTAATTATTGTGAAGCCAGCTGCAATGGATCATTGATCCACCAGGGGGTGCAGTGGACACTGGAGCTCATGTGAAATCAACTTCGATACAGTAAGCTGGATGTACAGTATGTCTGGTACTAATGTATAGCGGATCTTTGTTAAGATCCATATGTCACGGATAGGATCATAGTCTGTGCTAAATAAGACATGTAATCATTTACAAAACATCACCATGTTGTTATTTAACAAAATAATGTTGTTTAGTCGAAAAAAACGAACGAGAGGAAATGCAGCCGGCTCTCCCGATTTTTAATCCTAATTTAATCATCATCTTCACCACGATCATTTATGTTTATGTTCGCCGAATTGACATGAAATCACTGACAAATATGAATATTCTGTATTCAACTTCATTAAAACGATCAGGACCCTGGGTGTTATTTTTCCCCACAATGAGAAATAGTCAGAAAAGCAGAAAAAGAACACTCAAACCGAGAGATGAGTTATTATTACAACGTGACTTCACTATTATTTAACAACTGTTTTTATTGGGTTCTTTTATTTGGGGTTAAGTATAGGTGAATTGCACTAATGTGGGAAAGATCGTGATGTCTCCTCCGATCTGCTTTATGATCTTCGTTCTCCCGCTGTGTAGATTGGGGGACCGCCGTCCTCTGTCTTCAATGTTCGACATCGCGTGAAACAGAGGATTTCGACATTCTGTATTCCTTGCTTACTTCCTTAAACCTTTTCTCCTCCTTATCTCTTTCATGACTTTTTATTTAATGCTTTATAACAGCTGTAATAGTTCGTTTAGAAATCCTAGAAACACTTTTACGGCAGCTCTCATTTACGGTAACTCCTTCTGACGTCATAGCTACCCACGTATAATATATAAACAAAGTCTTGGCTTTCAGAATATGAAACTTTTATTTCCAAAATCACACGATAAATACATTTGTGAAGCTTGTAAAGGGAAGATGACAGGCACCTCTCACTCGCAATCTGCTCCTCCGCAGCGCCGCCCACCTCCCTCCGGCTGAAATTATGAATGTACAGTAAGGCATAGTAATCATAGATAACACGGCAGGGTCCGTTACAGTTTGTTTTCATCTGATTTCAAATAAACAAAGTCTTGGCTTTCAGAATATTAAACTTGTTTCGGCAAATTTAGATGATAAATACAACTATGAAGCTTGTAACGGCATAATTACTTAAGCGGAGAACGGAGTAATTTAACGTTACAGCAGGCATAACAACAGCCGGTGTTTATTTTATTATTATATATAGTTGTTATTCATTTGTTTTAAAGCTCAATAAGGAAGATTTAAACTTTCACACACGTTGACCGGCGAAAAACTCTGCCCGGTTCCCTCGGCCCCCACCACGTTGAATAAACAGAAGGCTGCTTTTGTGGAGGAAGTTACAGCGCTACGTACAGGCTCGGCATATGTACTGCAGCTTTTTCCAGCGGTATCCATAAATCTCTTAATTTTGACCTCAAAGTGCACCAGATTGATGCATTTAACTTCAATATAAAGAAAAACATCTTCTGTTGTAACAACAATAACATTATAAATAGTAACATAGCTGAACATGGTATTGCACATTTAGCTTTCAGTGTTACTGACCTGAGATGTTTTTATTACATGAATTAAGGTGACTGAGGCTTTTTAACATAGACTTTTCAGTGTCCCACATACCCACATACCGTTCACCATCCCCCACCCCCCTACTGTATGTTGATTTTTGACTTTGTTTGCCTACATGTAAATGGGTGGCTCCTCCGTGCAGAGAGTTTGCAGCGGTGTGTGTCAGCAACGTGCAGTCAGGGGAGGCACGGATTGGCCGTCGGGAGAGTCGGGACTTATCCCTGGCCAGCTGTGAGTTCTGGAAAATCACAGAACGGCCGGACGCCAACGGCCCGGTTCGCTTACAGCCGACAGCACCCCCCCCGCACCTTCTAACAGAGCCCCCCCACATATCAAATCCCAATTTAACCCCTGGCCTCTGGAGCAGAAATGAAAGAGTTTTAAAAATGTTTATGTTTTGGTAAGTTTTTTGGGAAATGTTGTAATATTGCAACGTTGGCCTTAGGTGGGAGGGAGCAGAATTTCTGTATTTCTACTCACATTGTCTGAATAAATATATTGAACAACTAAGGGTTAATTTGCAGGATTGATTGCTTACTTAGCCCTATATCAGTATTTAGCATGAATAATAATCACACATCACTCATATTTGTTATGAATAATCATTTATCATTTATTAAATAGTAAGTCGCTTTGGATAAAAGCGTCAGCTAAATGCAATTTATGAAAGCCACTCAGGATTCTTTTACCAAGTGTTTTGATTGCTCTTGGGGCATTAAAAACAAGATTTTAACTTTAGTTTTTTATATAATATCTGCATTTTCTCTTGTGAAAAACTAAGTCTTAGTTTGGCCATAGTTTTTAATATATAAAGACTATATATTATTGAATTACAAGATTAGATATACTTTATTTGATCTAAAATATTGATGTGTTCAAATGCTCTTCTAAACAAAACTGAAAGTCCATGAAAAGCTGTCTTCCTGTTTCTGTGAAGGAAGCGCCATCTCCTGGTTAAATCCTGAAATTGAAAATCTGGCAACGCCCTCTTGGAAAATAGTGGGAGGACTTAACATTCCCAGATACTGGTCTTTGGCAGGTCTTAGGCAGGTAACTGGCAGGTAGTAGGCAGGAAGCAGTAAGCTGGAGTCTGAAATAAGATGCTCCATCTGTATGGTTTGACTTTTTCCGTAAAATCGTGACAAACTATTACTTATTCTTAATTTGACCTCTTGCTGCTTGGTTGGAAATGATAGATGAAAAAGCTACAAAGCTTAAAGAACTTTCTAAAAACTCTCAATTCTACAGATGACTCCCCCCACTCAACGCAATAAGTCCACCCCCCACTCAGCAAATCATCTAAAACGAAGGACCCCACTAAGACGACCGTTGAAAACTAGCCAGGGATCTGAGAAAAACCAAGTCTCCCCCCGCGAGTTGCAGCCAGGAACAAACTCCTGGACTACTATCATCACCACCATTGTGGACACCCAAATCTTGCAGTACTACTGCTGCTGATGTTACTCCTGGGCCAAGACGTCTCTGTTTTTGAACATAGTGAAATCGGAGTTGGTTGATATTCTGGAGAGGGTGCTGCATCGGTACAGAGAAGAAATCTGCAATGGATGCCGAGTCAGTCACCCCGGCCAGAGGCAACACGATTGTCTGAATGACATTCCAGAATATTTCTTCAGAAACAATTACAACGCGTTAATGAAAAGACTTTGGCTCGCCGACTTCATTACTGTGATTGACCAGAGTCTTAATGATAAAAAATTTACACGGCTGAATGGAGGATCCAAGGCGCTTCGGAGGCTTTTCTGCACAATCTCAAAAACTGCAGACGCCTCAAGGAGAGACTTGAAAAGATCCATGCCGAGCTGGATGGAGAGAAGAAGACTAATAACCAGCGGTTGATTGAAGCCAGGGATTTTTTTTTTCGATACTTTGACTTTTCTTTAAAGTAAAATAAAAATGGGTAACTACTATGGAAAACAATCTGTATATATTATCAGAATGCAGTCAATACCTGTTTAATAAGTGTGTTGTTGATGACGATTGAAAACAGAATGAGTAGTGATCCCCGTGTAAACAGAATGGCTGAAGTTTGTAAACTAGAAGACATTTTGGATATCGTTCATTCTGGCAGTACTATTCCGGGTCATTGGGAAACGATTGTAAACGAAACATTTAAAGTGGTACTGGAATCTTCATTTTCCGAAACATTCTGTAACATTACCGAAGAAATGAAACAAACACCAAAAGTGTATCATGTGCTCGCATTGTATGCTCTGTTTGTAGATGTAATGCATCTTTGTGTCAAAAACAGCATACACATGAATACTTTGGCCGAAGTGCAAAAACTCCATTATAATATTTCCCTTCATCTGGGGGATTCTGTGCTGGAGAAGATCCTGGGGATGTTGCAATCAGTATAAATGTATTATTGATTCCTATGGGGTGAAAACAATAAATTGTAAATATGAAATTCTGCAAATAAAAAAAGTGTTTTTACATTTAAAAAAACTGTTGTCTTCAAATCATAGTATAGTATTTCCTACATATCATTTTAAAAAAGAGTCATGTAGAATGTCCGAACATTTATGTTAAAAGAGTGCCTTTAAGAGTCACAGTCTTAAAGAAAATCTGTTTAGAAAAAGTACTTAACTTTCTACCAGTTGTAAAGTTGTCATACATAAAACTGTATCCAAAAGGTAAGTGAAAGACAACGGGAGAGAAAATAAAGTGTTAAAATCACCAACTTCCCTTTTAGAGTCACAGTCTTTAAGAAAATACATTTGTTACAAATAATTGACATTCTACCAGTT
This sequence comes from Trematomus loennbergii, assembly GCA_012861695.1. Lineage (NCBI taxonomy): Eukaryota > Metazoa > Chordata > Actinopteri > Perciformes > Nototheniidae > Trematomus > Trematomus loennbergii. The sequence continues at coordinate 252,385 of JAAOOA010000377.1, forward strand.
GTCAAATGTTCCTACATAAAAGTGTATAAAAAAAAAGTATCTTGGTAGCTGAAAATAACTAAAATATCAGAGAAAACCTACATTGTTTAAAAAAACGGGGTATTAAAGAAACCCCCATTCCTTACAAAGTACTTCATATTATACCCTTTTGTTAAGTGTTGCATACATCAAAGTGTATCTAAAAGTATCTTGGTAACACAAGAAAAGAGAAAAAAGTCAAAATCGGCCTTGCCATTTTTAAAATGTCTTCCATTTTTGTAAAGCACTTTGAATTACCTTGTGTTGAAAGGTGCTATATAAATAAACTTGCCTTGCCTTGCCTTGTGTCAGTAAATAAGTGTTAAAATCACAAACTTGCCTTTTAGAGAAACAGTCTTTAAGAAAAAATCTAATCAGACAATGTACTTCATTTTCTACTTTTAAGGTTTTGCATACCTCAAAGTGTGTCTAAACGTATCTTGGCAAAAGAGAAAAAGCCAAAATCTGCCTAGTGTCAGTAAATAAGTGTTAAAATCACAAAACTTGCTTTTTAGGCCCCGGCTCCACGGGAACGCATACGGCAAAACGCATAGGAGTAACGCAAACGCCAAAAAGCTTCCGCCCACACGCAATATACACCGGATTGTGTCAAGCTACACGAGACAGCTCCCGTTTACATCCAACCTGCTCCAAAAGCTGCAGTACATATGCCGAACCTGTACGTGGCACTGTAACTTCCTCCACAAAAAGCAGCAACTTCCTCCACAAAAGCAGCGAAGAAGAATGGTTGTCATGGCTGCACTTCTGTTTATTCTCCTCGGTGGGGGCCGAGGGAACCGCGCAGAGTTTTTCGCCGGTCAACGTGTGTTAAAGTTTAAATCTTCATGCTTCCTCATGCAGCAGCTGATCCAGTAAGTAAACCCGACAGTAAAAATAAACATATTTATAACTAGTTTAGGTAGTTTGAGAGGTAATTAAAATAGCTAAGGGTGATGATCTGACTTGAAGTGTGTGTTTTGCTCCCGCTGCATCACTGCGGGAGGAGCTGCGTGTCTCCGTCCTGTCAGATTAGACTTCACTCGCGTTTATGTCCATATCGAGATAAAGATAAATAATCTGAATTCAGTGTGCAGTGTACTTTTGCGGGGGTGAGCAGCAGAGGTGGGGAGAGGCGGGGCTATTGCGTCGTCATTATCAGAAACGGATGACCGTATAGGCTACCACACGGCCCGTTGGACCCCCAGAGCGCTCCGTTCCCAGATCTATCCACCTTTGGACCCGTTGTCGTTTGCAGGGTCCGTTTCTACCGTTCCGTTACGGCGTCGTCTAGCTTAAAGGGCTATACGCAAGAGAAATATGCGGATTCAACCCGTTTTTCGTTCCCGTGGAGCCTAGGCCTTAGAGTCACAGTCTTTAAGAAAATAAAATGTGTTACATCAAAAGGCTAGTTAGATTAGACAACAAAGGATCGACTACAGGGGGGAATATCACACCTGGACGTGATAACACCTCCCCTCACCCCAAATACTATGACCAAGTATACCTGTATTCACCCCTCTGACCTAAAAAGCTAAATCTGCCTAGTGTCAGTAAAAAGTGTTAAATCACAAACTCTCCATTTAGAGTCTGATTCTTTAAGAAACTCATTCATTACAAATTAGGGAATATTTGACCAAGTTATAAAGTTTTGCATCCATTAAAGTGTAACTAAAAGTATCTTTGTAGGAGAAAAAACAAAAATTATTTAAGTTATTTCCAGAAAACTGGATTGTCTTACTAAAATGCCCTTAAGAGTCACAGTAGTAAAGCATCTAAAAACATATATTTAAAAAGTAATGTTAGTCAAGTCAAGTTATCAAAACTGCATTGTTTCATCGAAACAGTGTTAAATCACAAACTCTCCATTTAGAGTTTGATTCTTTAAGAAACTCAATTCATTACAAATTAGGGAATATTTTACCAAGTTATAAAGTTTTGCATCCATTAAAGTGTAACTATAAGTATCTTGTAGGAGAAAAACAGAAATCAATTAAGTTATTTCCAGAAACTGGATTGTCTTACTAAAATGCCCTTAAGAGTCACAGTTTTAAAGAAAATCTGTTCAGAAAAAGTACTTAACTTTCTATCAGTTGTAAAGTTGACAAACATAAAACTGTATCCAAAAGTAAGAGAAGATGTTTCAGATGTTGCATGTGTTTCAGATGTTGCATGTGTTTCAGGTGTTTCAGATGTTGCATGTGTTTCAGATGTTGCATGTGTTGCAGATGTTGCATGTGTTGCAGATGTTGCATGTGTTTCAGATGCTGCAGTTCATTTTCCTAGCAGCTTTTTTACAATGGCTAGATGGGGTATACAGGTTACGAAACCTTGAGCCGCATTTTCCTTTGTCACCTGCAGTGGTGTCATTTTAATACTTCGGTGATAACTATTATTGTAACTTTCAATTAGTTCAGGCAAGACGTCTATGTATCTATGAGTGTTTTTTTAGCTGTAAATACCTCCTCATTTTAGTTTTCAGCGTACGGTTAAATCTCTCTACCACACACGCCTTCATGTCACTGGCTGTTGCATAATGTGCAATACCTCGTTTCTTCAATAAGGCTTGAAAAACTGTTTCAGATGTTGCATGTGTTTCAGATGTTGCATGTGTTTTCAGATGTTGCATGTGTTTCAGATGTTGCATGTATTGCCTGTGTTGCCTGTGTTTCAGATGTTGCATGTGTTTCAGATGTTGCATGTGTTGCAGATGTTTCAGATGTTGCATGTGTCTTACTAAATCCCAGAGTGCCTTTAAGAGTCACAGTCTTAACCTGTTACGCACGGCCCCCCGGTACCGGGCGGATAAACGCGTCATTTGCAGGAAACAACGTCTAAGGAATCGTAATATTTAATAAAACTATGAATGTTTTATATCCATGTAACGGGAAGAAACTCAGCTAACTGATCTTTTTAATTTTTTTCTCCAAAAAAAACCCCACAATGCTAGCACTCAGCCTCTGAATTAGCCACGAGCGAAAACATTTAACCTAAAACGGCACTTAAACTCACAATAACTCCCTTATTACTTATCCTAGATGCACAGCCAACCACTCATTTTTGGTGTCCTGGAGACACTGAATCTGTAACATGTGGAGCTAAGTAGCTAGAAACACTAACATGGCTTACCTTGGTCAAAACTGGTCTTCAATGGCATTAAAACGATAAAAAAACGACGCTGCAGTTAATCCATAGGTTCATCCAATGTATCTGTGCCCTCTTTGAAATTATTTCTGATAATCCATAAGCAATAAAACTGCTTTTTTGTTTCCAAATGCCAAAGCTAGAATGCAGCTCCACTCTAACCTAGATTTACATGTGCGCAGCCCCCACCTTTTCTCTTTACAATGAGTGTGTATGTGGGCCTCCCCCTTCGATTCTATTGGCTCTAACGGTCAGAAAGAGGTGTCAACCTTCAAAATCGAGCAAGGGGGGCCAGAGATATGAAAAAAAAAACATTTTCACCCAAATCACCTCAGAGGTGGGGTGGTTTTGACTAAACCTCTCTAAAAAGGTCAATGTCACTTGTTTTGCATCAATCTTGATACAGGGTACTTATTATGTGTTGTACTTTGGATTCCTAAAGCTTTTAGTCTACTAACCCATCAACCAAGGGTAGTTTTCACTATCTGTAAAAACAATCTTTGGACGGACACTATAATTTACAGTTTTTTACTATGTAAAATCTGAATTTTCTTTAAAATAAAAAACATTTATATTGATTCTGACACTTCTACATCCAACTCACAGATGTAACCTTGCTTTGATAAAAGAAATTATTTATATAACCCTTTTAGAAGTTAGGTTGTAGTCATTTGTTTTGGGCATGTCATTTTCGAGCCTGAAACATGAAAAACAGGCTTGGTGCTTAACAGGTTAAAGAAAACTGTTCGTCTTAGTGGGGTCCTTCGTTTTGGATGATTTGCTGAGTGGGGTGGGACTTATTGCGTTGAGTGGGGGGAGTCATCTGTAGAAATGAGAGTTTCTTTCACACCGTATAATGTCCCTCGCTGTTTGACTCTTTTAAAAAAGTTATTTTTCATCTATCATTTTCAACCAAGCAGCAAGAGGTCAATTTAAGAATAAGTAATAGTTTGTCACGATTTTACGGGAAAAAGTCAGAGCACGATGTCACATCTTAAAGACAGCTTGAACTGGATAGATGGTTAATCTTTTTCAAACATACCATACGTTCTGCATGTTAGTATATTTGGCCAATCGGGTTAGGCCCTACTGTCCCACTCCCTCAATAGGGAAGTCATGCTTTGGGAAGAGGTGTTTAATTTGACAGATCTGACTTGATTGTTGTTGTGATGGCTGAAGGAAGAGGTACGGGGTAGGAAAATTCAGAGGGTGAAGAAGCAGAAAAATAACTTGTTTGTAAAACGGACAGCACGTCAGTTTCAGGAAGATGACACCGGTTTTATGCATGACATGCCAAATATCCTGAAGCCCTACAAAAAAAGTATATTGTGTTGAAAATATCGCAAAAAGTCGTAATATTGAATGTATTAGTTGCATGTTGTATTTTGATGAAAATCACTGTATATTCAAAAATATAATGGAAAAGGAGAGAAAAACAAAATATCACAGTATGTTGAAAAATATGAAAAAAGTAATGTTGTGTTAAAATAACATGAAAGAAATCAAAGTAAAGCATCTAAAAACATATATTTAAAAAAAGTAATGTTCGTCAAGTCAAGTTATCAAAACTGCATTGTTTCATCGAAACAGTGTTAAAATCACAAACTCTCCATTTAGAGTTTGATTCTTTAAGAAACTCAATTCATTACAAATGAATGAATATTTTACCAAGTTATAAAGTTTTCCATACATAAGCGTGTATCTTACAGTTCCTTTGTGAGAGAATTACGCACAAATCTGTCATATCAAAACATTCAGTATTTGATCTGTTTTATGTGCTCTATATATATATATATATATATATATATATTTCTTTTTTTACCTAACTCCACCCCCACCTCTATCTTCTGACATCACAGCAAAAGGAAGGGGGTGACAGAAGAGGTGAGAGGGGGACGGGGTGGGAGGAGGACGGGGTGCGAGACAGTCTCACACAACTTCAAAGAGACTACCTTAACACTAGTTACAAACACTGATCAAAGGACATACATCATAGGGCTAATTAGATTGACATCAAAGGCTTATAACACACCGGTGTGATATCACACCGACATGTTACAACACCTCACCCCCTTACATCAAAGGACAGACATCAAAGGGCTAATTAGAATGACATCAAAGGCTTATAACACGTCGGTGTGATATCACACCTACAAGATACAACACCTCACCCCCCTTACATCAAAGCACAGACATCAAAGGGTAATTAGATTAGACAACAAAGGGCAGACATCAAAGGCTAATTATATTAGACAACAAAGGGCAGACATCAAAGGCTAATTAGATTAGACAACAAAGGATCTACTACAAGGGGGAATATCACACCTACATGTTACAACACCTCACCCCCTCACATCAAAGGATATCACACCTATCTGTGATATCACACCTACACGCGATAACACCTCGAACACAGGGGCTCATTAGCATATCAACGGGGCTCATTAGCATAAGCAGTAGTAGGTGTGACCTGTCACAGCACCTGTCACTTTTTATGCATACTAATGTGATTGAAACAGCATATGTATAACTACTAGCATCCTTGAAATAGTGGCTCTGGAGTATCCTTCCTTGACATTGAGAAACACCCAGAGGATCTGCTATCCGCTAGCTGTAATATTACCGTGTAGTCCACTAGCACCCCCCCCCCCCTGCTCACGACACAGATTGGGCGGCCCTGTAGGTAGATAATTTGGGCTTGGTCATTTTAAAAGTAGCTCCCAAGCTTAAAAAGTGTGGGCACCCCTGTTCTAGATGAATGCGACGAAGCAATTCATTTGAAGTTTTATTGTTTTTAACGATGAAATGGCAAGTGCAACAGGTGAAGATGATGTTGTTGTGGAATTGTTGTCAGTACCCTTTTCAAGACGACAATTAAGTGAAAAGACGGACATTATAACGGTGGGGGGCGGGTGGTGTGTGTGTCTACAGAAGGTCCAGTTGTGATAGACACGATTCGCCACTGATAACAACACCTAACTGAAATATTCCTTACATCAGGGCTGCAGACGTATTGTATGTTTCTTACGGCTGCATCTATTATGTTTATTTCCATTTTGTCCGTCAGTTATTCCTTCTGTTCAGTTACCTTCCTGCACTGGATGTTAGACTTCTGTATTTTATCGATTATGCATCTTTAAGTATCTAGCTGGTCTCAAATCAGGTTCAATATCCTGTATTCGACAGTCGTTCAAACCTAATTTAATTTAGGTTAAGTTCTTAAAGTAACTCATCATGATAAAACATTTAAATGTTCAGAATGATGGTGTGGTTTTCCACAAAACATTGAAAATGAATCATCAAATCAGCTTTATTTTCATGATCAAACAGTACACAGTCTTCTCTATAAACAGCATTGTGTGTCTTTTAAAAAATGTATATGCATTTTAAATTACAGCTTCTACCCAGAATATAAATCCTATTAATATATTATGGAGTAAAGATTTAGGTCGTGTTTACGGCTGTATCTCTTATGTTCTGTTTTGTATTTTTATCCAATAAACTACATCTATTTTTTCCCGTAAACCTTCACTTTGAACATCTGTAGTTTTCACAGCTTTCACACGGACATCTCTAAGTCAAATTTAAACTACAACTAAAAGTCTTAAATTCTTAAGTTCCAAAACTGAAGCATTACTTGAATTAACTTAAATAATTACACTAAATAAAAGTTCAGTTACTAGAAACACAACAGCAAGAAAATGTATATTAACCCTTAAATAACAAATCAATATAACAGCCGATCGGTCCGCCTACACTGCGTTACTATAGTTACTACCCCAGTTCGTAAACTGTAATGGAAACGCAGCATAAAGTGAGCCTGGTGCAAGGCCTAACCATACCGTACTAAGCCGTGCTAGGTCCTGCAGTGGAAAAGCGCCATAAAAGTGTTAAACAGTGTCTGTGTTTGGAGAGAACTCTTCATGGGTAGTATTTTTCATATATTTTTGCTATGTTTTGGATGTTTTTGATCAACCAGGAGCCATATGTTACTGTTTTGTTTACAGCATCTCTCTCGTTTTCTCTGCCTTCATTCTGTCTTTATTTACCTCATCACCATAGAAACTGTGCAAGACAGAAACATAAACAGGGAGGCGTGTGGTACAGTGGATTGTGCGTTGGTGTTCGGATCAGGGGTCAAACCCCACTGCAGTCAGCATGTCGTTGTGTCCCTGAAGACACTTCACCCCAAATTGCTCCTGTGGGGATTGTCCACAGTCTTGAGTAGGTAAGTCGCTTTGGATAAAAGCATCTAACAAGTAACATGTAATGTAATGTAATATTCAACTCCCTCCATCCTTCCTTCGCCCACTTTACTCTTTCCCTCCTGTTGGAAAATAGTGAATGTGCTCTTCCAATATGAGAGTAACATGATAACAAAGGTATCCCAACTGTAGCTGTCTACCTAACAGGATGTATGATTACCTAGAAGAGCATCAGGACTGTTTGAGGCATATGATAGCTATGTGATTAACATGATGATTCAGCCTCTATGGAGATAGACATATGACAAGCATGATCATTTCTGACGTGGAGCTAATCTGAAGTAAACATTGAATACTGCTTTATATTCCTCCATCTTGTGACTGTGTAACTCCCTCTCTTGGATATCAGTATGTGAAGGACACTGTTCAGGAACTAGTTGATGCTCTGTATGTGATGACTACTTCCATTCTGGAGAGGATCACAAATACATGGATCCTGAGATTGAAGTTCAAGCCGGTGAGGAGTGATTATTATTATTTTAAAGTATTCAGAAAAAGTCCGAATTTTGAGAAAAAGTAAAAAATGTTGAGAAAAAGTCAGAATCTTTGAGAAAAAGTCAGAATTTTGAGACTTTGATAAAAACTGTTTCAGCAAAAAGTTTCACCAGTGAGCGAGTACAGCTAGACGACAGGTCTAATTTAACTTAAAAAATAACTAGTGAGAGATTGTAGTCACATAGGGGCCATGGGGAGGCCTTGTTGTACCTTTGGAGAGGACAGGACCACTGTTAGTAAACTCTCAGAAAAATCAGTCTTTCAGACGATACATTTTTGTACTCCAACAAACACTCTTTAAGCGCTTTACACACACACACACACACACACACACACACACACACACACACACACACACACACACACACCACACACACACACACACACACACACACACACACACACACACACACACACACACACACACACACACACACACACACCTGACTCACAATATAAATATAGGAAGCACGTAAACACAGAGCATATAAGTCTGTAAATGTACATCAAAGTGAGTTACAGAGCAGTGTTCAAATTACTTTAGATAACTCATATCTATGTGGACAAGAGCGCCCTCTAGTGGTTGTTAACTAAAACACTAATCATTTATTATCCACTGATCTGACATCATGAAATGATATTGCATTATTACTGGTTCAAACAACACAGCAGGAGAGATATTTACTGAAATATGGTGTAGCTATATTTTTATTTATGTTGCACAACTGTAATTCACCAATTTGTCAAAATGTCATCCAACCCAGTCATTGATTATTTATTGGAGAGATTTATGCTGAAATACACATTTGCAAACTAAGAAAATGCACTTGAGGAAGCAAGACAGAGCTGTAGCAATGGTGCAAAAAAAACAAAAGCCAGATGTAGAAATGATTACTTAAAGGTGGGGTAGGTAAGTTTGAGAAACCGGCTCGAGATACACTTTTTGTTATATTCCATGGAATGCTCTTAACATCCCGATAGCAATGAATATCTGAAGTGCTTTGACAAAAAATCCATAAAAATCTCATCTGTGGAAGCCGTAGTACTGTAAAAGCACGACCAATCATTGAGCCGGCCCGCTAAAATAACTGATGGCCTACCTGCCTGTCAGCCTTCCATCTGTGCACAAACTTATCTCGTACCCTCATTGGTCATGTGTGCGTTTGTGTGTGTTGGAGGAGGGGCTCTGTAAGGAAGTGGCAGATTTTTTCCGGTTGTGTATTTTCAAATTCTTGCGCCCTCGAGCCGGTTTCTCCAAAATTACCTACCCCACCTTTAATTAATTAACTGCATTTTAGAAAAGTGTCTTGAAATGTGTTTCGCATAATATGTCATCCATGCCTGTACATTTAGAGAAAAGGTCATCTTAAACATGTATACAAGCCGTCTCAGAGCTGTGTACTGAACAAATAAGTTATACATATTATATATTTGGGTATATACAATGATGTACAAGTATATGGCTATCGTCAATGTGCAAAATATTCAGAATTTTAGGTCATGGGAGGCCATACTTTCAAAAAAGTCAACCATACATTTATTCTAATGTATTTGACCGCTAAATTTGCAAAGATAATCAAAATCATTTTCCAAGCTGGTTTGGATATTTCTCCTGATGTGAATTGGTAATACATCAACATATACTGTTACTGTACAGAATATACATCTGCTTTCTGGAGGTATACATATATTTTGATGTAATAAGACTTTGCTCTTTATCGAGTCTTTCTGTGAAACTTAACCTCCACTTTCTTTGAATGTGTTCCTCCTCCAGAGCAACACGGTGCTGCACATCGACATGGAGACGGGCGCCGTGCGGAGACTCCTCCTCTCTCAAGAGGACGAGAAGCCCCAAACCAGAGCCTCCAACTGGTGGAGCAGCAAGGAGCCACAGGTCAGAGGTCACACTGTTACACAACTCTTACACTTTAAATATCTGCATGTGGTGATGAATGAGAATGTCGGAAATTGATGAGAAACTGGCTGAAATGAAGCGTAAAGCTGCTGTTACTGTTACCATTACAATGGTATTAAAAAGGGGATATACTGTACGGACAGTAACATTACAAAGGAATTTAATTTAATTTAACTTTTTTTATTTTTAAACTGGTGGAGCAGCAAAGAGCCAAAGGTCAGAGGTCACACTGTTACACAACTCTTACACTTTAAGTATCTGCATGTGGTGATGAATGAGAAAGTCCTATTTTTTATTTTGCATTTTAAGAAAATATTCACAAAGCATACATAACTAAATAAACACATCTGGGTAAATCTATTAACTAAATAACAGTTGACAAATCCGAAAAGAAATAATAAAATAATAGTAATAATATTATTACAAATAAAAGAATGGATACATTATTAATACTCAGGTATACATTAAAGGTGGGTAGGTAAGTTTGAGAAACCGGCTTGAGATACACTTTTTGTTATATTCCATGGAATGCTCTTAACATCCCGATAGCAATGAATATCTGAAGTGCTTTGACAAAAAATCATTAAAAAAATTCATCTGTGGAAGCCGTAGTACTGTAAAAAGCACGACCAATCATCTGAGCCGGCCCGGCTAAAATAACTGGATGGCCTACCTGCCTGTCAGCCTTCCATCTGTGCACAAACTTATCTCGTGCCCTCATTGGTCATGTGCGCGTTCGTGTGTGTTGGAGGAGGGGCTCTGTAAGGAAGTGGCAGATTTTCTCCGGTTGTGTATTTCAAATTCTAGCGATCTCGAGCTGGTTTCTCCAAACTTACCTACCCCACCTTTAATTATATTAATTATATTGTTCTTTACTTGACCCATTTTTCCCACCTTTCCTCAAAGATATGCATTTGGTTTCTCAAGAAAGTTCTATTGATGTTGTTTGTTTCAATGAAGATGTGATAAACAGGTTTAACGCCAAGTAGGTTTACACATGCAGGGGATTTGCTCTGGTGTACGGTGCATTGATAAACACAGTAAGAGGTACTAAGTAGTAAAAAAGGAGCAAATATTGCACGATATAAAACTACAAAAATGATAGTACATATATAAAGAATATACAAAAAATTAAGCACAAGGAAAATATAACAATTCACTCTTAAAAATGTAATATATGCAGTTTATCTGAGACTTTAAAGAGGAAGAGCTGTGCCGTTTAAAAGAGGTAACAGTGTTCAGAAATGGAATATGCAATGTTTACCCTTTACCATGAAGTCAGTCTGCCTGGTGGCCGAGGACCGCTGGCTGCTGCAGGAGAGCAACTCCAACAAGTGAGTAGGACACATCTCTCTGAGGGACTTTATCAATACGGCAATTCAAAGTGAAAACATTTCAAGCATTACGAACACATCATTAAAAAGCAGAACAAATTCAATTTAAACATGGTTAAATAGAATAAGACAGGTATAAAATATAATAATAATAATACATTTTTTTTTTTTTATTCTTTATTTATTTGGGTCACATTATGTTAAAAGTACAGTTTTGCAAATCTATATTTTTAGAAACCCGAAAATGACAAATGAAATACCAAACAAAATTAGTCAAATAAAATAAAGTACACAGGGTGGTTCGAATGACAAATATCTACGCATGTACTCATGCATCCACACACACACACACACACACACACACACACACACACACACACACACACACACACACACACACACACACACACAAATCGACATACATACACAATATATATATATATATATATATATATATATATATATACACTACAGACAAACATGTACGTACAGACATTCCCACATATACACATACAACTATATATGCATACATATCAACACACATATATACATACATGCACATACACAATACATTTGATTTCTAAGCGTTTTTCCAGGTGCTCAAAGACACTTCACAGTGGTGATAAAAAGGAAATCAAATCAAATGTAAAAAGTTGAATTAAAATATTAAAACAGCAACACAACAAAATTCACACATTAAAAGCCAGTCTGAAGAGGTTTGTTTTAGTCAGTGTTTTGAAGGTGGGGGGGTCGGTGCAGAATCTTTACTGTTTGAATAACTGATAATGTGTGTGTGTTGTGACTATGTCTGGGAAAAGCGCTTTATAAATACATTTGACTTACTTACTTAAAAGAGACCCAAGGCCGGTTTACATGGTGTGAACAAACAAACAAACAAACAAACAAGAAGGGAAAATAATAAAGCACAAATGTAATAAACAGCAGTGTGATTGGTTAAGGGGTCAAAGGTCATGATGAACAGGTGAGTTTTTAATGAAGACTTGAAGATGTCTCGATGGTGTGTTATGTGAGTTGTAATTGGAAAAGATATTATGATAATTACAAGACAGAGGTAAGGGGTGAACAAAACTAGATGTTAGTAATGTGTGAGTTTTTCTTACAAAGATATCACCATTTCAGGGAAATCCACCTCTTTATAAGATTAGATAAGATAAGAAGTACTTTATTGATCCCAATTTGGGACATGTTTGCGTTGCAGCAGCATAAAAAGACAAGGCATTGTACATAAGAGAAATAAAAGACTAGAAATAAACAATCCAAGATGTGAAACATCTCAAATAAATAACATAGCATTAAAAAAGTAGAACATGTTGAAATACAAATTTACAGTAACGAAATACAAGAGATTTTTTGACGTATTTCTTGGAAATGTACCCTCCCTTCCCCTCGCTCTACGATCAGAACCTCCCTCTGCTCTGTGCAAACATTAAAAAGATTCTCTGATATTAAAATTCTTAATTTACAAGAGAAAAATCTCAAAATGTAAAGGAAATAAACATCTTAATGTTAATTAAAATAATAGCAAATCACATAATTGTCTTGTCAACAGACAACGTGTTTGGGATGTTCTGTGTAAGTCACTTCTTTATTTAGATTCTTATTTCATATTGCATCATATTTTTACCTGCTCATCTAAATGAAAATATTCTCCGTAATTCATAACATTTCTGACCAATTTACGTCAATTTGGGAAAAAACTCAAAATTTTCCTGCTGTGGGAATAATACAAGTTTTCTGATTCTGATTCTAATAATTTTAGACCAGGAGAAGCCCAGAGAGAACATCTTTAAAAATAGTCAAAGTTCACATTAGAGAAAAGATTAAATGTTGCAATTAGGGACAGTCTTGATCAGGGTTCGAGTTATAATCTGAGATTAATGGGGTCTTTAAAACTAACGTTAGGGGCGGAGATATATATATCAATAAAAGTCGGGTAATAACGTAAAACGAGTGATATTTATACACCTTGGAGGAGAAGTGCAGGCATATTGCCATTCAAGAGAGAATACCATGCGAGTTCTTTTGGAACCTATTTACCTCGTCAGCGTAAATAATACTCATTACATTGAAAAAGGCTATATTTGTGATTAAAATAAGGTTGTTGGTATGTATTAGCAACCCCCACAGATGTATGATTTCACTGCTTTCATAGGAGCTCAGACCCTCCTTTTAGGGAAGCTCCCATTGGCTCCACATAACTCCAACCCTGGTCTTGATGCCCTTTTTGTGACTGTGTGTTGACTCACCTTCCTCTTTGTGCTCCTCAGGTCAGTGACGGTGTCTCCGTACACCGGCTGGCTGTCCAAGGTGTCGGAGTCTGACGTGCTGCTCTCTGATCTGGGGTCAGGGGGCGTGGTCACGGTGGATATGGGGGGGTACGTCAGACTGTGGGAGAGGGACTGGACAACCTGCAGCGCTCTCTGATGGAGTGGAGGAACATGATCGGGACGGAGGACGGCAGACCTCTACAGGTAAGAATATTACTTGTTTGGGAAACCTAAACCTTGCTCTGATGTCTTTAGAGGATACAATATTCTCCTAAAAAAACTAACCTAATACTTTACGGAAAATACTTTTTCCAGATTAATGAAAAAACGTCAAATTGTGACTTTTTCAAACTTCTGAAAAAAAAGTAAAAAGTCAGATTTTGACTTCCAAAAAATAGAAACAAGAAAGTGTGAGGCCAAACATTTCCTGAGTGACGCACACGGGTTGAAAATGGTTAATCTAGAAGTTGTGAATCACTGAGTTAAGAGATTTGGATGATAATTAGAAATGCTTGCAGCCTGCAGTTTCTCTCACCACCACAGAGGGGTGCATTCTCTCTTTACAGTAGTGATGTCCCCACTGACATATTACATTTTCAGATGTTGTAGAAGGGTAGAAAAACGTTTACAATTCAAGGTTTGTATTCGAAACTTTACCAAAGTATATTATATGTTCTATGCATTCACAACAGTACATCTCCAGGGCAACTGGGAAAACTCTACTCTTTCAAAACAACATTTAAAACACATTTGTGTGCAATGAGGTAACATGAACACATGACATTTAAATGATGTATTTATTGAACCAACAATTGACTTCACATGATCTAAAACAAATGAATGATTAAAACAGAAATGGGAATCATAAAGTGCATTCACACCGCAGTACTTTCCCACAAAGGTTCATGAGAACTCTTTAGTTCTCATGAGCTTAGTACAGATCACGTTCACACCGGAATAAGTTCCTGGGAGGATTAGCCAAATGAAGGCGTTGACGTCACTTCTTCTTCTTCTGCTTTGGGTTTACTGGCAGGCCGCAAACAATTTCACGGCGTATAATGCCACCCGAAGTCCCCGGAGTAAATCGCCAGAACGCCGACACCTCCTCATCTCCACCGCTCCCATGTTTTCTTTTGTGTTGCCATAAGTTAGTCTCTCTGCGTTTGTGCGCTGGGCTAATGCTAATGCTAATAATGCTAATGCAAGGATAATAAAATGGCGGCTTCACAAAACCTTTTGGGTTTTACGGGGCGTGGTTTGCAATCCGCCCAGCCAATCAGAAATAGGAACCTTTTTCTCCCACGAAAGTACTTGCTCTCTAGCAGGGACGGAAAACGGGGTAAAAAAGGTTCTTATGAACTAATTTTAGTTACGGCTCTTTTTGGTGTGAACGCGACATTTCGGAACTATATCGGAACTAAAGTGGGAAAAGTACTGCGGTGTGAACGGGCTATTGTGGATTCACACTGCACAAACAGCAGTCAGGCTGCAGATCATTCAACAGGAACCCCAACACTTTAAGAACAAGCTGCTCACAGACAGGGCGCCATCTTGTGGCAGCACATGCTCTACATATTGAGAGATATATGTAATAAAACAAAGGATGACACAAAACAATGTTGGTGCCGTTAAGTAGTGGCAGTGACTGACTGATTAACACAAGTCCATGAACATGAACACTCTTATTAAACTCAAAACCAGTAATTTGCAATACTGTCTATTTTGATTATATAAAACAGATAAAAACTATTTCAATCAACCCCCTGTCCTGGTGAGCTCCCCTTTATGCTTCCCTGCTCCCCTGCACCACCCAGTGTTCAGGAGAATATTACAACAGATTAACAAATAAACTGAAACTTGGTTGAGACACGAAGATTATGTCAGCATAAATGAGGCCCCTCCACCCAGTCACATTAATACTCATATTCCTCGAGGGACTTTGACTCAAGTCTACTTATTATTATAACCCTAAATCCATAAAACAGACAAAGTTGATCTGCACCAGGAGGGTTGGTTAAACTATTGACAATTGAAAAGTTAGACATTGTACTACAGCTGGTACTAAAAACATACTCACAGAATGGAAATGTTTCAATGAGTGCTAGTTCTTTCTGAGTGGCTTAGATTGGACCCTGTTTGAGAATTATCATCCAGAAATCTGCTGTTCAGTGAAGAGGACATGATGTTCAATCAGCTGACGTGATGATAATCATGAGTCAGTGTGAAGATCAGAGGATGGTGCACCGGTTGTATCATCTTGTGTTTTTGGTTTAACTTGTTCAAAGCTACTTGCGTCTTCTATCTATTACTCTTGATTCAGGTATTTTATTCACCCTTGAAAATGTTGACCAGGGGTTGGAAGAATTTACAGACCTTTTTGTGAATCCGTTGCTTTCTTCAGCTTGCTTTCTGGCCTCCTCTTTATATTTCAGCTTAATTTCTTCCTTTTCTTTTTCATAGTTTTCCTCAATTACTTTTTTCTTCTCCTCCTCCTCCTGTTCTCTTCTCTCTCTCTCTTCTTCGTTTCTTAGTTTCTCCTGCTCGTACTCTTTTTGCATCCTTTGAATTCTTGTTTTCTCCTCCAGTCGTCTCTTTTCATTTTCTTCTTGTTGTCTGATCCGCTCTGCTTTTCTCTCCTTCTCCCATTCTTCCTTTTGCTTTTTGATCTCTTCGTTACTCTCCTTCAACAGTTTTTTCTGCCATTCCTTTCGTTGAATTTCTTCCTGCCTTTTCTTCTCCTTCTCCTCTTTCACTCTCTTCTCCTCATCTCTCCTTCTCTCCTCTCGTTCCTTGTTGATATTTTCCTCCATTTCTTTAAGCTGTCTGGCTTTCTCCTTCTCACTTTTATCTCTCTCTTGTTCTCTTCTTAGTTTCTCCTGCTCGTACTCTTCTTGCATCCTTTAAGTCTTGTTTTCTCCTCTAGTCGTCTCTTTTCATTTTCTTCTTGTTGTCTGATCCGCTCTGCTTCTCTCTCCTTCTCCCATTCTTCTTTTTGATTTTTTATCTCTCTGTTTTTCTGCTCCAACACTTCTTTCTCCCATTCCTTTCGTTGAATTTCTTCCTGCCTTTTCTTCTCTTTCTCCTCTTTCACTCTCTTCTCCTCATCTCTCCTTCTCTCCTCTCGTTCCTTGTTGATATTATCATCCATTTCTTTAAGCTGTCTGGCTCTCCTCTGCTCACTTTCGTCTCTCTCTTTTTCTCTTCTTAGTTTTCTCCTGCTCGTACTCTTCTTGCAACTTTGAAGTCTTGTTTGCTCCTCTTGTCGTATCTTTTCATTTTCTTCTTGTTGTTTGATCCGAGCTGTTTCACTCTTCTTCTCCCATTCTTCCTTTTGCTTTTTTTCTCTTCATTACTCTGCTCCATCACTCCACTCACAAGTTTTTTCTCCCACTCCATTCGTTGAATTTCTTCCTGCCTTTTCTTTTCCGTCTCTTCTTTTATTCTCTTCTCCTCATCTCTCCTTCTCTCCTCTCGTTCCTTGTTGATATTTTCCTCCATTTCTTTAAGCTTTCTGGCTTTCTCCTTCTCACTTTTATCTCTCTCTTTTTCTCTTCTTAGTTTCTCCTGCTCGTACTCTTCTTGCAACCTTTGAAGTCTTGTTTGCTCCTCTAGTTGTCTCTTTTCATTTTCTTCATGTTGTCTGATCCGCTCTGCTTCTCTCTCCTTCTCCCATTCTTCTTTTGCTTTTGTATCTCTCTGTTTTTCTGCTCCAACAGTTCTTTCTCCCATTTCTTTCGTTGAATTTCTTCCTGCCTTTTCTTCTCCTTCTCCTCTTCCACTCTCTTCTCCTCATCTCTCCTTCTCTCCTCTCGTTCCTTCTTGATATTTTCCTCCATTTCTTTAAGCTGTCTGGCTTTCTCCTTCTCACTTTTATCTCTCTCTTTTTCTCTTCTTAGTTTCTCCTGCTCGTACTCTTCTTGCATCCTTTGAAGTCTTGTTTGCTCCTCTAGTCGTCTCTTTTCATTTTCTTCTGTTGTTGATCCGCTCTGCTTCTCTCTCCTTCTCCCATTCTTCTTTTTGCTTTTTTATCTCTTCTTACTCTGCTCCATCACTCACACACAAGTTTTTTCTCCCATTCCATTCGTTGAATTTCTTCCTGCCTTTTCTTCTCCTTCTCCTCTTCCACTCTCTTCTCCTCATCTCTCCTTCTCTCCTCTCGTTCCTTGTTGATATTTTCCTCCATTTCTTGAAGCTGTCTGGCTCTCTTCTCACTTTCGTCTCTCTCTTTTTCATTCTTCTCTTCACTGCTTCCATTTCCTCTTCGTGTTTTTTGCAGCGCTCTCCTCTCTCTCTGCATTTCTTCTTCCTTCTCCTTCAGGATCTTCTCCACTTCCTTCTTTATGGCCGCCTCGGCCTCTTGAAACATCTCTGAGGTGAAGCAGCTGCCGCCATTTTCCTTCAGCATTTGTTGGTCTTCTCCATCAGCTCTCTGACTTGCCTGCGGTCGGTCTGATCTTGTTATTGAAGACTGGTATCTCCCTCCACAGTCATTTATCAGTTTTTCCAAAGGTCATCAGATTGTATGTAACTCTCTATTGTTTGACCCTTCAGATCATCTCCTCTGGTGAATATAGGATGATGAAATCTCCAGATCTCTTGCCAAAAATTTTTGATCAGTTCACAGTGTCTTTTTCCTCCTGGTAAATCGGCCGATCTGCAGCACCAGTAAGAACACATGAGGTCCAGGAGACCAAGCTGATGCATTTCCCATCTCCTCTTGAACTTCATCATTGGACAGTGTTGTGTCAAACAGACCGGGGGTGTCCACCACAGCGACAGGACGTCCATCATCTTCCTGTTGCTTTCTCAAAACTGGTCACTGACTTTGAGCTGACAAGATTCAAAATATTCTTTGCCCAAAATGGTGTTTCCAGTTGCACTCTTCCCACTGCCAGTCTTCCCAATCAGCACCATCCTGAGACACTCTCTGTTCTGACTTTCATCAACATCTCCCTCCTGACTTTTCTTTTAACGTCCTGCAGTTCAGCTTTAAGTCTTCTGTTAGTGTTATCCAGCTCTACAACCTTCTCCATCTGAGCCTTGGTGAACATCTTTTGTAAAGCTCCTAGATCCTTTACCTCTCATCTCTTGCACAGCATCCAACAGCTCTGGGATCTGCTGCTGGTCCTTGATGTTGAGAACAACATGTCTTCCTCCACATCTCTGACGGAGCTCCTGGAGGTCCTTGTTCTCCTTTAGTAAGTTAACAACAGCTGGAGCTGTAGGATCTGACTCCACAGTGGACAGAATCAAGGTGAAGTCGTTGACTCGAGAGCTGAATGTGTTCTGGGGGTCTCTAACTCTCCCTTGTCTTCATCAGTGAGGGGACCCACAGGTAGGACCAGGATGAAGGCATGGACGCCTTCAGGATCACAGAGGGAGATACACCTGAATGATTCCTCCATCACTTCCTCCTGAGGTTTTCCACACAAAGCAGGGAGCTCCACCAGGGAAACCCTTCGTCCACACACCTCTCCCTGATGTTTAACACACTCTGAGGAGTTGGAGACTGAAGGAAGCTCTCTCTGACCTAAAATGGCCTCGGCTGCTGAAGTCTTCCCTGCTCCTTTCCTCCCACACAGAACCAGGTTTAAAGCTGGTTTGATGTGTTAGACTTTGGTGCCATCATCAAACCTGCATCCTGAAACACATCACAGCTCACATGCTCTCCATTGTTCTCCTTTGCAGTTTGACCCAAACGTGTTAACAGCTCTGAATGGTCAAGGTTCTGCCTCATATCTGTTTCTACACATTCTGATCATGTCTTTTAATGGTGGATGTTGCATAACCTTTTCATTGAAACCTGAACTCCCCTCTTTAGGTGGTGAATAATACCAGTGAATGATCGAATGATTGATCACCAAAGAGTTGCAGGACTTGCAGAGTCTCAGTTTGTGTTTCTCAGTGAAGTGCTCAGGCTGTAGAACCAGCAGGAACACATGAGGTCCAGGATCAGAGAGCTCACACAGTCTTTTACATCTTGTGAAAGTTTCAGTTGGGTGATTTTGGGAT
The DNA here is from genome assembly GCA_012861695.1 of Trematomus loennbergii. Classification (NCBI taxonomy): domain Eukaryota; kingdom Metazoa; phylum Chordata; class Actinopteri; order Perciformes; family Nototheniidae; genus Trematomus; species Trematomus loennbergii. The sequence continues at coordinate 271,853 of JAAOOA010000377.1, forward strand.
GCAGCAGATCTGGGGTGTTGATAAGAACTATTTCTTTTCCTTTTAACTGTCCACTGACTCTCAGACACCGGTCTGGTTCTTCCTCAGTGTTGAACACAGTGTCTCCCAGTATGAAGTTCCCCACTGAACTCCTCTCAGCCCAGCTGTTCCCCAGCAGAACTACCCTCAGCTCAGAAACTGAAAAGGAAAACACAGAATTAGAAAAACTACTCTTCAACCAAAAACTAATTGTATAATTAACCAATGAAAGGTAATATTTTAAAAGGTGGACTTGAGTAAATGTGTCAGCTGTTATCTTGAAACTAGCCAAATCACCAAAGAGCTTGCATTAAAGGTCCCATATCATGCTTTTCCGGTTATTACTCGTCCCCTTGTGTGTTATGTAGGTTTTTCTGCATGTAAACCCTCAAAGTACACCCTGTAGCGAGTAAAACTCTAACACAGAAAAGACCTGTCTTTGCTGCCCCAGAACGCCTCGTTGGAGATTTTTCTTTCTCCATTGTTTTCTTTCTGGGTACACTGACGTGCCCTTACCCAAATGGCAACACACTCTCACTCCATAAACGTCCAGGAGCGACGCTTGGTCAGGGTCCCGAGGCGTGCAGTTGGGACGCTCCTAGGCTCCTTCAGCTTCATAAACAGACGCAAATAGCTTTCAACTGATTGCAATGTATTCCCATCTGCGGCGGGATTTGACGCTCATGGAAGCACGGCATTCGTTTGTGTCGGAGGCTGTTAAAGGCAATGTGAGCGTCCATTCCCATTGGATAACGGAGAATTGTACACCCGGAAGTAAGTATTCCCCTTACTGTCGATTGATTTGACAGTGATATCTCCACTACTCATCAACTCAAAAACACCAGATTATCCTTGTTAATTAAACGACATTGATAGGTTTTAGTGTGTACAATGCTTTTGTCACGTTTTCCCCTTCAATTCTGAGAAACAAGTAGTTTTCTATGAGTTTTGGATGGCCGAAGACATTACATTACCCACAATCCTCTGTAGCAACCATAGACTGTATATTGCAACAGGCAACAGCTTCGGTTCATGTTAATTTACAAACTCTTCAACTACAACCGTAGTTATATTTAAAAACATGTTAGAAGGCCTCACAAAATACTTTAATGTAAATTAAATTTAAATGTGAAGGAATGTGTGTATATTAACTGTGGGTTTTTCTCTGGAAGTTTTTCCTTGTACGATGTGAGGGTCAAAGGACAGATGATGCCGTTTTTCTCATACTGATATTCCGCTATGCACGCTGGGATTTGGTGTTTATGCGATGTGAAATCCGAAAACATTTAAAAAAAAAAAATAATACATTATTCCGAGTGTGCTTGCTTTTCTCTTTGAAAGTCATCACATAACGGCATTGTAATACACGTTTCGGCTGCATTAAATATTACATATCTGCCGTAGTTTCTATTTATAGAGCCCTGATGAGAAGACTTCTAGACAAACAGGAACTGCCGCCAAAACTGAAAACTTGACGTGGATCTTAAATATATAAGCAATTAAACAACATCTTACATTTCTTTTCACACAATACGTCTCCTTGCAGTATCAACACTAATTCGGCTGACTTTTATATTTGATCCAATTGGTAGATAGGCTGTATTTACGCCATAACGGTGCACAGCTGATAGAAAGGGACACCTACTGGTTAAAGCACGTTATTGCATTTTATAATTTATTATTAGATATTAATAGGATCCCTATAAAGTATATTCTTTACTCGTCGTTATTCTCTACTAATAGTTAATTAAAGACTGTATATAATGACTATTTTGCACATCCCATTCAAGATTTCAAGATTTTCTAAGGTTTATTGACATATCATATTATACACAACTACGGTGTAGTTATGCAATGAATGAAAAACTTGGGTCGCAGGTTCCTCAACAGTGCATTACAAGACATCTATCAATATGTGTGTACCTCCACCATTACATTGTCATATTCTGCACATTTCTTATACTATCTACATACATCTTATAAGAGTATAATACATATGTATAATATCAGTTAAAATAAGTGCTTAAACATAGTTAACATTGCAGGAAAGCAATATATTAGACGTTAAGTACTTTGTCAGGCTTAATATTTATCTGTAGATACAAATGTCACTGTGTGTGCTGTGTGCTCTGCATGTGTGACCATCAAAGAGGGTTTCATCCAGGAGCGTCGCCTGGACCTAAAAACATTCGGGGCTTAGCCCATAGTGGTGGCGGCCGCGGCGCTACAGTGGAATATTTTACTGCAACATTCCCCACACGCCACACACAGTACACCCGCGACTGTTACAATGAAGGCTCGATAATCAGCTCACCGCATATAGGCAGGGGTAAAGTGCTATTTTTTGGGGGGGCGGACCTCACCTCCTCTAGGGGGGTCCGGGGGGATGCTTCCCAGGGAAGATTTTTTTTAAAATATTGAAGTTAAAAGCATCAATCTGGTGCACTTTGAGAGCAAAATTAAGAGATCTATGGATACCTCTCTCAACACCCATATGACACAGAACTGTAAACAGATGTACTTTTTCTCTATGGATATTTTACAAATCACTCCCCTTTTAAACTCTATTCTTGTTTTACTGCCATATAGTATTTCATAACTGTTTTTCCTTTATTCTCTTATTTTTTATAACTATAATGATCATATGAAGGTGTGCCGCAGAAATAATCTTTTGAATAATTTGTGACCAAAACCGTTTGAGACCCACTGAGATAACTTAGACTAAAGTTAACTATGTAACACTCAGAGAGTCCTTAGTTTAGCTCACCTGAGTCTCTCAGTCTGACAGGAGAGGACTCTCCTCCAGCTTGTTGTGGAACAAACAGCTCCTTATGTCCGTTAGCGCAGCTAGCTAACCAGATGCTAACAACACGGTCCCTGCTGTTCTTATTATACATCCATGGCTGGCACCGGTCCCTCTCTCTCCCTCTCTCCCTCTCTCTCTCGTCTCTCTCTCTCTCTCTATCACACTAAATGCGCTATTGCCACAACACCAGATGCGGCTTTCACACCAGCGCTTTTCCCTTTCTAGCTCCTAGCTGGAGCTTTTCTGGTTCAGCTCCGGTTTCCCTTTTCAACTCCCGCTCTGTTCACACCGCCCAGAGCTGCCGCTGCTGCGTCATGACGTCACCGTTTACATCGCTGATTTTCTCCACGAGCTCACAACAACAACAACGGGGGACTGCGTCGGGTCGATGATCGTGTTGCTTTTAATCATACGAAGCCAGATTAAATTAAATAACGACTTCTCCAACCTTATACTTTTCTGTGCCGTGGTTCATTGTTTATTAATGTGTTTCAGCGGCATTTACCGACCGCTGCAGTGCTGGCTGCTCTTCCACGGGAGTTTATTCTCCCGTTAACTCCGGGTTAGCTCACACGGCTCTAAAGTATTCACTGTCTGACTGTCACACAAGCAGCTGATACATATCCCCAGTTCCCCTTAAGTGAATGTGTGTCAGTCTGAATTGACGCTGTTTGGCATCACAACGTTGTTATGAAGGTTTCTCTGGTATAACATGGGTGATGTTAGCATAGCAACCGAAGCTAAACTGACTACTTGCTAAGCCGTTTTCTACAGGCACATTTTACCGGCGTATTTTTCATTATGATTCTTCTTGTGATAGTCGGACATGACAACCTGTGCAGCCCATGTATTGATTCCATCCGATAGCTGCTATAATAACAAACAAAACATCTGCCTGCTCTCCACAATGATCAATAACAGCGAACGGATGGTCAAAGTAAGGTACAAATAAACAGAATCACACGAAGCCTGGTTAGTGTTGCCTGACTTTATAAAGTGTGTTGTTTTTTTATAAGTGTGTGGTTGCCTTCTAGTCACTTTGCTCAGCGCTACTGCTTGTAGGCAGGCATGACGAGACTCTTCAGTCGACCCATGTTCAGGGTAGGTGGGTTTAGTTTCCTGCACGCCTCGACGTAAGAGAGACGTAAGCGACGCCGCCTCTTAGCTCCGAAGCTCTTGCCTCTAGACCGACAATTTTTTGGAGCTGGAAGTGAACCGCATTCCGGAGCTAAGAGGCGGCACCCAGGGGCGTCGCCTGGACCTGAAAACATTCGGGGCTTAGCCCACAGTGGCGGCGGCACTACCATACTTGCCAACCCTCCCGATTTTCGCGGGAGACTCCCGATTTCATTGCCCTCTCCCGGTTTCCTCCCGGGGTCATATTTCTCCCGCATTTCTCCCGATTTCTGACAAAATCATTTACTCAGGACTGTTTCCACTCGGACTTTAATACAGCTACACCATTGTTTGGTTTCCATGGTAGCGTAGCGTGCGCAACTGAAAGTCTGAGAGGGTGAGGAAGATAGTCACAGCAAACAGAACAAGAATAGACAATTCTACCCTCTGCTCACTCCTTTCCTGTAAAATACAGGTCCAGCCCACACATATGGTGCTACAGGCCGCAAGGCAGTGCACTTACAACTACAATAAGCATGTTAATGTTAATCTAACATACAGCTCCGGCGAACCACTAGCACCCCCCCCCCCCCCCCCCCCCCGCGGTGGTTTTGGAAATGCTCCCGATTTGAGGTCTCAAGGTTGGCAAGTATGGGCACTACAGTGGCATTTTTCACTGCAACACTCCCCACACGCACACACACAGTACACCAGCGACTGTTACATGAAGGCTCGATAATCAGCTCACGGCATATAGGCAGGGGTAAAGTGGTATTTTTTGAGTGGGGGGCTCACCTCCTCTAGGGGGGTCCGGGGGGATGCTCCCCCGGGAAGATTTTTTTTTAATATTGAAGTTATATGCATCAATCTGGTGCACTTTGAGAGCAAAATGAAGAGATCTATGGATACCTCTCTCAACACCCATATGAAGCAGAACTGTAAACAGATGTACTTTTTTCTTTATGGATATTTTACTAATCACTCCCTTTTAAACTCTATTTTTGTTTTACTGCCATATAGTATTTCATAACTGTTTTTCCTTTATTCTCTTTTTTTTCTAACTAAATGATCATATGAAGGTGTGCCGCGGAAAAATCTTTTGAATAATTTGTGACCAAACCGTTTGAGACCCACTGAGATAACTTAGACTAAAGTTATGTATCTAAACACTCAGAGAGTCCTTTAGCTCACCTGAGTCTCTCAGTCTGAGAGGAGAGGACTCTCCTCCAGCTTCTTGTGGAACAAACAGCTCCTTAAGTCCGTTAGTGCAGCTAGCTAACCAGATGCTAACAACACCGTCCATGCTGGCACTGGTCCCTCCCTCCCTCCCTCTCTCTCTCTCTCTCTCTCTCTCTATCACACTAAATGCGCTATTGCCACACACACACACAGAGCCGAGCTTGAATGACACAAGCACACGTTTATTTCCATGCAACTCTCTGATTGGTCTGGTGTCATGCCTCTGTTGCATTCACTGAACACGGGAAATTACAGTGCTGCCGTCCTCTCTTGTGTCATGATGAGGTTCACGTAAAGCACGGTTAATGTATTATATTATTGAGGGAGAATTGTCCGGGGCTACAGAAAAAAACATTCGGGGCTAAAGCCCCGGATGCCCAGGCCAGGCGACGCCACTGCGGCACCGCTGCGGTGTGAACAGGAAAAACCGGTACTGTTCAGGCTCCAGCTCCGAGCCGGAGCTGAAAACGCGTTGGTGTGAAAGGGGCAAGAGCCGAGCTTGAATGACACAAGCACCCGTTTATTTCCATGCAACACTCTGATTGGTCTGGTGTCATGCCTCTGTTGCATTCACTAAACACGGGGAATTACAGTCCTGCCGTCCTCTCTTGTGTCATGATGAGGTTCACGTAAAGCACGGTTAATGTATTATATTATTGGAGGGAGAATTGTCCGGGCTAAAGACGCCACTGGTTTCATCCCTCATATTCATCTTCTATACCCCCAAAGCTTTTTCTTATTCAAAAGAAGACCTTAACCTAAAGTCTTCTTTAATGTTTAAATAAAGCCTTATTAGTTTGTCTGTTTTGCACATCCTCCTATTAATATCTAATAATAAAATTATAAAATGCAATAACGTGCTTTAACCAGGTAGGTATCCCTTTCTATCAGCTGTGCACCGTTATGGCGTAAATACAGCCGATCTACCAATTGGATCAAATATAAGTCAGCCGAATTAGTGTTGATACTGCAAGAAGACGTATTGTGTGAAAAGAAATGTAAGATGTTGTTTAATTTGTTTAATGTTTTCAGATTTCACATCGCATAAACACCAAATCCCAGCGTGCATAGCGGAATATCAGTATGAGAAAAACGGCATCATCTGTCCTTTGACCCTCACATCGTACAAGGAAAACTTCCAGAGAAAACCCACTGTTAATATACACACATTCCTTCACATTTACATTTTAATTTACATTAAAGTATTTTGTGAGGCCTTCTAATTTTTTTAAATATAACTACGGTTGTAGTTGAAGAGTTTGTAAATTAACATGAACGGAAGCTGTTGCCTGTTGCAATATACAGTCTATGGTTGCTACAGAGGATTGTGGGTAATGTCATGTCTTCGGCCATCCAAAACTCATAGAAACGACTTGTTTCTCAGAATTGAAGGGGAAAACGTGACAAAAGCATTGTACACACACTAAAACCTATCAATGTCGTTTAATTAACAAGGATAATCTGGTGTTTTGAGTTGATGAGTAGTGGAGATATCACTGTCAAATCAATCGACAGTAAGGGGAATACTTACTTCCGGGTGTACAATTCTCCGTTATCCAATGGGAATGGACGCTCACATTGCCTTTAACAGCCTCCGACACAAACGAATGCCGTGCTTCCATGAGCGTCAAATCCCGCCGCAGATGGGAATACATTGCAATCAGTTGAAAGCTATTTGCGTCTGTTTATGAAGCTGAAGGAGCCTAGGAGCGTCCCAACTGCACGCCTCGGGACCCTGACCAAGCGTCGCTCCTGGACATTTATGGAGTGAGAGTGTGTTGCAAATGGACCCATTGGTCCAAATGGAACATTCCGCAGCAGCGAGCCAGTGGGCGAGCTGACCAATCAGAGCACACTGGGCTCACAGGGAGGGGGAGCTCCAACAAGCCGTTTAGGACAGAGAGTGAATACACATACTACAGATGGGGCATCTTATTTTGGACGCCAGCATACAGCTTCCTGCCTACTGCCAGCCAGTTACCTGCCTAAGACCTGCCAAAGACCAGTATCCAGGAATGTTAGGCCCTCCCACTATTCTCCAATTTCAGGGTTTAACCAGGAGATGGCGCTATATATTAAATAACTATGGCCAAACTAAGACTTAGTTTTTCACAATTGAAAATGCAGATATTATATAAAAAACTAAAGTTAAAATCTTGTTTTAATGCCCCAAGAGCAATAACATCTTGTCACAAGCTTTTTGGAAGAAAAAGACTGACCCAAGAGACCTGTAGTTGACTAATTACAGGCCTCAATAAAGTTCTGCCATTGGTTGTGAAAAACAACGGTGGACATAGTGGAAAGTGAAATTGACATTGTCGAATTTAATAAAAACAAAATAATGTATCTGTGTACGTGTTTTACTATGTGATCTGCATGCACTTATCAAACATCTAATTAAAGAATGGTAGCTGTACCTCTCAAACAACCTAAACTAGTTATAAATGTTTATTTTAAATAAAGTCTTTATGACTCGGAATATGAATAACATGGGTCCGTTACAGTTTGTTTTCATCTGATTTCAAATAAACAAAGTCTTGGCTTTCAGAATATTAAACTTGTTTCGGCAAATTTAGATGATAAATACAACTATGAAGCTTGTAACGGCATAATTACTTAAGCGGAGAACGGAGTAAGTAAACGTTACAGCAGGCATAACAACAGCCGGTGTTTATTTTATTATAATATAGTCGTTTTATTATATAACTATATATGTAGTTTTATAATAATATATAGTTTTATTATAATATATAGTCGTTATTCATTTCCTATAATATATAGTCGTTATTCATTCGTTATTCATTTGTTTTAAAGCTCAATATATAGTTTTATATAAATATAGTCGTTATTCATTTGTTATGAAGATATCTTGGTTTGATTTGGAGAAGGCTTTTAAAGTATACTAACTCTAACTCTATTGTATACTAACTCTTCCCGTCAAGAATATGAATAGAACTTAGATAGATCACTTTACATTTCTGCGAATGTAACTTCTCAGTAACTGCTCCCCTTAAATTAAATGTATTCTGTAGAGAAATGTAAACGTTCACCATCCCCCACCCGCCTACTGTATGTTGCTTTTTGACATGTGAATGGGTAACTACCCCCCTCTGAGTGAATACCTGTTGTACCTGTCCGGGGCTAAGCCCATAGGACGATGCTCTGATGTCATCACCCTCGCACATTGGTCATATGTTTACAAAAAACGATGTTAACACTTTCTCGTTCTTAATATATGCTATATTTAGGGTCGATATGTGTTGAATTTACTTTAAAATAGCGTCTAACTCTCTCCCCCCTCCCCCGTCGCACCTTCTAACAGAACCCCCCCCCATATCAAATCCCAATGATTCATATTCTGAGTCATAAAGACACACACACACACACACACACACACACACACACACACACACACACACCCCGAGTTTGGTTAGGAGGGACAGCACAGCAAAAGCACAAAGATAACATTAGACAGAATGGCAAGAGGCTGCTTTTGAACTTTTCGTGAAGATGGCCTTATTCATTTTTAATACAACTGAGATGTTGGGAATCTATTTATAGACAATTTATTGTGGCTCAGGTTAAGATTCCTCAAGTGAGAATCCAAACATAAATAGTCTTGCAATGGTCTTTGACAGAAGAGATTGACAGCTTCAAAGACTGGCGCATGGCTCCCTCTTTTCTGTCTTTTGAGGCGACTGCAACAAAGGCTCCCCACTGTTGTGTTCGCAACAAAGCATGACTCAGTACACATATTCCAGGAATGTAGCTCCTCAATTTCTATTTCATGTCCACAGTATTAGAAAAGATTATTATTCCACAAATGTATTCTCTCTAGTGATTACCTTGATGCCAAGGAAGTGCTCAGTGTATGTCTTATGACCATTTAAATAGTTAATGTGTTGTCTTGTGTTGACCTGCAACCGCATCTTTACACCTCCATGTTCACATTTCCATTACCTAGAGCAGGGGGTGTCAAACATTAAGGTTGCACTCAAAGGGCCGGTTGTAACTTTAAGACTATATATATAAATAATGTTTTATATAACATTATTGCCTCTGCATTGGATTATTATCGGATAAGGTAATAACTTCATAATTAACTATGTCTGAGAGCAGAAGTTTAGGGCAAATAATTTCAAATAATTGCAAGTCTCTTCAGTGCGCATGTCACAAGATGCATTGTGGTACATGTAGTTTATGGACATTGTGCTTCTGTAAAGTGGCATGAAACCGTATAATAAACATATTATATGTTTTGAAGCTCTTGCGGGCCAAATCAAATGAAGTCGGGGGCCGGATTTGGCCCACAGACCTAGAGAGTACCAAAATACAGTGAGTCCTAAACACAAGTAGTCAGGGTTCATTTATAACGCTTATTTTGATTTATTTTTCTCAAATGATGCTGTATGTTTCACTTTCTGAAAGCGTTAGAATCGCACATGAAAATATTGAAAGCTGCCATCTGCCCTCGGCCATGTCTTTGGCGGTGATCCAAGCTTCGGTACCACAGTGGAAAAAGTTAGTAATACATTTAGGCCCCGCTCACACGGGACCGTTTGCGTTTATGCACAGTATGCGTATTCAAAAAAGTGTTCCGTTCACATGCATTTGTTTCATTTAACGTGTCTGTTCAAACGAGACCGCTGGAAACGCTGTAGTACATATGCCGGGACTGTAAGTGGCGCTGTAACTTCCGCCACAAAATACACCAAAAGCAGTGAAGAAGACTCCGCAGCAGCCCCGCAGCAATGTTGCCATGGCTACCCTTCTGTTTACGCCCCGCCGTGGATTTAGCAACATGTAGTTCATGTAATTCTCCATGTCCACTTGTTGCTGATGGTTGTGGTAGAGGAGCTGTAGATTTTTGCACTAATATCTGTAGCATGGTCAGTAGCAGTAGCACTAGCAGTAGCTACTGACAGGAGGAGGAGCATGTCTCCGTGGAGAGGACTCGCTCAGAGAGATATTCTCTACAAACACCGGGTGAGATCCTCCTTTGTCAATATAATGGATCAATGCATGAAATCTGACTCTGTTTATTTTGTTTAAGGAGCGTTAACAATTCTGGTTTGCCTTTTATAATATTATTTCATTCAAGAACCCCTTGTGCATTTAATTGACACAGCCATGCTACAGCAGTGAGCAGGAGAGGTGGGGAGAGGTGGAGCTATCGTTATTTTTTCAGGAAATATTCGTATAGAGGGATTACACGGACTTGGTTGACCCCCCAGAGCGTTTCGTTTGCAAATCTATCCACCTTGGGACCCGTTATCGTTTGTGGGGTCAGTTTCTATCGGCCTTGTGTAAATAATAGGGCTATACGCACGCGAAACTATGCAGATACAAGCAGTTTTCTCCTCATGTAAACGGCGCCTTATACTGATCAAATGTCAATACATTACATAAGTCTTATTCTCATTCATACTTAATTTATTTCTTCTTCTGTCAGTATGAACACAAAAAACTAACCGGTATTACATTTCATTCTAAAGTTTACGGTCTAAAAAGGTATTTAAAACAGATAATTTGTCGTTGCTTTTGGCATAAGCAGTCAGAGGAAACATAACGTTCTCAGTAAGATTCCTTGAAGAACTAGAGCACAAGAACCAAAGTAAGCTTTACTTTCAATGAACCTTCAATATAGACCTAACATGTGAAGAAACATACTTTATTTAAAATAAACATTTATAACTAGTTTAGGTTGTTTGAGAGGTAATTGAAATAGCTAAGGGTGATGATCTGCGAACACAAACCTACAGACTGCTGGAGAAGAGATATCACAGGGGGGGGGTTGGGACACACACATTCCGATGGCCAATTCGTTTTAAACAAAGAGTAGGCTATACTCAACATAGTGGGGTGGGGGCTGGTGAACGGTATGGTCAATGTTTGTAAACACTGTGACATTTTGACTTTATTTGATCATTTCAGTTAAAAACTAACGTTCATATTTCATATTACTGTTTTGCCTGGCTGGACCTGTAATTTACAGGAAAGGAGTGCACGCTACTAAAGAGACACGCTACCATGGAAACCAAACAATGGTGTTGCTGTATTGAAGTCCGAGTGGAAACAGTCATATTTGGAGCGTTATGTTAGAATGAAACAGCGAGGTCGTGACTCACAAAAAAAAAGTGTTACTTCACTAACTGTAAGCTTGTCACTCAGAGTAACCTACAGTTAACTTAACTGTTGGAAAAGAAAGATCAGGGGGGGGAGAGCTGTGATGGGCCATTAGGAGTGTAAACACACAGCTGAGAGCTGCCGTTTCATTCTGACTGTTTAAAAAACGGTAACAACGGACTATTTTTCTTAGCGGATGCATGTAAATTTAAATCAATACATACAACTATTTTTTAAATCAATAAAAATATTTTCTAAATCCATAAAAGCATTTTAATTAATATTGGGAGTCATGTCGTTACTTTGTTGAGAATGTGGCCATGTAATAAGCGGGATAATTTGCAGCGACTTGGTCATTATGGGGAAAAATAACACCCAGGGATCAAGATCCCTCCGCGACGCGACGCGGAGGGATCAGTAATTTTTTGTGAATTACTGAGTTTAGGCACGTTAATAACATTTTAATGAAGTTGAATACAGTATATTCATATTTGTCAGTGATTTCATGTCAATTCGGCGAACATAAACGATTAAATTAGGATTAAAAATCGAGAGCCGGCTGCTGTTCGTTTTTTTCGACTAAACAACATTATTTTGTTAAATAACAACATGGTGATGTTTTGTAAATGATTACATGTCTTATTTAGCACAGACTATGATCCTATCCGTGACATATGGATCTTAACAAAGATCCGCTATACATTAGTACCAGACATACTGTACAAGACTCCACACATGACTCCAGTGTGGAACCCCACTGCACCCCCTGGTGGATCAATGATCCATTGCAGCTGGCTTCACAATAATTAAATTTATTTATCACGGGGGCGGTATCAAGTCAGACTGGGGGCCGGCCGGCCATCACGGAACGTGCACGAACCGATCACGACCCTCGCATTTTAAACTGTCCAAAATAAGACGCTCCATCTGTATACAGAGATGCTGTATGAGAAGCCAATGTGATTTTGGCACATTGAACAATGTAATCTATTTTAGTAGACCTCAACAATGGAATTATGATCAGTAGAAATGGCCATGACATGGGACCTTTAAATGGGGAAAAATGTTTGTACGCACAATCTACAAAACTGTAATTTTAGATGTTAATTTACAATTAAATCATGTTGACTAATTAATGTTAAACTTACTGTGAGGTGGCAGTAGTCCAAAGCTGCTCCTCCGCTTCACAGGTTGCAAATCTTCTGACACTAAAAGAAATCAGAACATTCACAACATATTTCATGAAGGATTGGTTGTTGTTTTAAATGACTTATGTTGTGTATTATATCACAATAAACAGCAGATTCACAATAATACATTCTGAACTCACCTGTTGATGCTGTCGCCATAATGTCACTGCAGGAACAAATCTACTTCAGCTCGAAACCAAATGCTTGGTTAAAGAACCTAGGGAGAGGATATGTAAATGTGTCAGACTCTCAATTCATAATAGAAATAAAGTCTACTCATAGTGTACTCTTTGTATATGAAGTCAAGTTAATCAAGTTTGAAATAGGTTTGCTGTTAATATGACCAAAGAAAACATGTTCTTAACAATCTGTGTTTTAGAGACAAAAAATATGTTGGAATACAATGACTTTATGCAAACTACTTTATGTTTCTATAAACTGTATTTAAGTGAAAAGAAGTTTGGTATAATCATTAGGTTTCACAATGAGTTTGCTTTTGAAAAGATGGTGTTGATAGTGATACAAAGTTAATGTGTTACTCAGGGTGGAAAAACCCGCAACTCTGATCAGGTTTTATAGCTGTTGTAATGCTTATCAAAATTGTTTTAACTTCCTTGTTGACCTTCAGTCTGAACTTCAGACTCCAATCTTACAATTTATAGTTATAGAACAATAAAACACATGAATACATTTCTCAGTACCAGTACAAATTAAATATTAAACAAAATCAATCTGTGTTTTAGGTTATATTCTTGGAAGCAGCAGTATAATGCATATAATGGTACCAAGTGTGTTATTAAGGTTGGTACAACTTTTGATTGATCCAAGACTAAAACTATTTTCGAATACTGTGAAACAATGACCTGTAAACTACTTTATATAACTATATATAAGTAAAATATAAGGAAGTTTAGTATAATCATTAGGTTTGAAGATGAGTGTGCTTTAAAACAAACCAAAAAAAATCATCTACCAATCCATGTTTTAGTTTTTGATGATGATGATGATGATGTTAGTGGTACAAAGTTAATATGTTACTAAGGGTGGAAAAACCTTCAGACTCCAATCCTATCATTTTATAGAACAATAAAACACATGATTACATTTCTCGGTTCCAGTGCAGATTAAACACAGTCGCCCCAAATGATTTATTTAAGTATATCACAAACATTTATATATTCCTCCGCTGGATTAATGTGTTGACCGTACAAACAGTGATTCTGCTGCAGCTAATCACCTGAGTAGTAAAAACATCACTCACTTTGTTTTGAAAATTGGTGGGGACACTTTTTTCAGAGAAAAATAAAACTGTATTGTGCACCACCCTTTATTTGTACACACTAGTTTCCCTATTATTTGTCAGCAACACCTGTATAAACAGGATTCACAGTCAGGCTACAGAATATCTTCATAGGACACAAAAATATCTTTGTAAACCAAACCCCCTGTAGTGGGGTCGTCCCCCAGAAGAATTGTTTTCATTTTAAAATGTAAACTACACATTCTAGAAGTATGTGAGAAGAAAATGAAGCAAAAGACAACTTTTAATTGAGGCAAACAAGCCAAACAACATTGCTGTGAGCATGTTTTTGTGGTAATTTTAGGAGGAATTATTTCTTGTTCATATTACTTTATAAGTTCTAAGTTTACTAACATGTCCAGATTGCACATCTTGGGTCTCAAGATATACATGTTACCTTGTGCAAAATAAACAAGTGTTTATTACATTTCTTTGTGCACACTATTTTTCACAACACTGTTGCATTGTTAAAAAGTAGTCGGGACAAAATTGCCGATTTCAAAAAGTCCCCAGCATAAATTACACCTATGGGAACAATCAGTCTTTACTCATCCTCATAAGTTTCACTTAATTTTGTTTTGTTTATTCAATTAATATCTAAGTAGTGTCTACTCACCAGGTGAGATCCTCTTTGCTTCCAGCGGTGAAATGTCAAACTCTGCAATGAAGCCCAACTTGAAACAACCTTTGCTCTCAGGCTGAGATGAGCAGATGATAAATGTTCATCAGCTTAGTTAATAATTAACAATCACAGCTTTGGACCAGGAACAAAACATTCTGATGTATATACACAACTGATTACTTTACATTTTAGCATATCATACAGTACTCTCCTTCATCTCCATCTTACAAACATCTATAATAGAGCATAGGTCAAAACTGTGCTTGAGTTAATAAATCTGACAAATTGTAATAAAATGTCCGGATTAAGTTTTTTAGTTGCGGTCCCAAACGGACTCCTTTAATGTTGGATATCTATAATGAGAACCAAACAACAATTGTTTACCAAAAAGCCAAAAGTGTCCAGTTTTTTTTTTTTTATGTGTCACTAAAAGTTGTTTGATGTGTAGATGTTACCACTCTAATGATTGTTGTAGTAGTAGCAGTAGTAATTAAACATAAAATGGAGGTGTTGGAGAAACATGTGAAAATAAAACCATACATCGAAATATTACCTCTAATGTATCATATAATTATTCGTCAAAAGTGGATAAAAGCCAATCTTACACAGTGTTTAATGTTTTTTTAGCTTTTTTGTCTGCATTTCCCACGATTTTCTTCATGCAGTCAGTCTAAATTAACATTCATTTGGGGCCTTTCTTTGACTATACACTGTAAAAACTGTTGCTTTGGTAAACATTTAAAATAATGTGTCAACAGTTTCCAAGCAATTTTAAGAGTTTAGTCAACTTTTGCATTTTTTGAGTTGGTGAAATGTACTTTTTTTTAGTTTTCCTCTACTCAAGAACGTGTTACTTTGCTAAAACTTAAAAACAATGTGTCAACAGTTTCCAAGCAATTATAGGAGTTGGGTAAACTCACTAATGTGATTTTGGGATAGTGGTGGTCTAATGGATAGTGAGATGGGCTGAAGTTCGGAAGGTTTTGAGTTCAAATCCCGCCAGGAACACCACCACTAGTGTGCCCTTGAGTAAGGCACTTAGTCCTTAGTTACTCCAGGGAGAATGTCCCTGTAATTGGTAATTGTAAGTCGCTTTGGATAAAAGCGTCAGCTAAATTAAATGTAATGTAATTTTGTCTGCATGTGAAAAGATGAGTTGAGCCAAGATATTAAGTGTAACCAATGCAAATAACAATCTGCTAAGAACCATATAAGACAAGAATAAATAAAGTAAATTATAAAACACAATTGAGTTGCCAGAACCTATATACGACAAACTCTTCCTGATTTCAATCCAACCCTTTAAATATTTGATAGCATTGAAACATTGCAGATTAAACAAATAGATTTAAAAAAGGGAACGTTATAGACATGTTAATACATTTTATTAAAATTTGATTATTTCAAAACAGTTTTCATAAAACAGTAACAAGTTAAGCACAACACATGCAGACACATGGTTATTCAAACTGCATCTGGCTCGTGGGCAACGTATAACTTCATGCTGTGCATCACAAGCCTGTTGCATATCGACCTCTGCTGTTCCCTGTATATACAAACGAAACACTACATTGAGTACAAATCAGGACACACCATGTGTTTTCCTCAACAACAAAAATCTAATCCGTCTTGAAATCATAACGAGCCAGTTTACATTAGCTGTTAACAGACGCTAGAGAGGTGCTATTCATATTACAAGGGTTTAAGTCATCAAAAAAAGGCTGGTTTGCCAGAAAATGGACCACATAGTCATGAGGCTGAGTCAGGGCTGAGTCTAACTTTAACAGCAGTAATGGCGTTGGCATGCATTAAAATGTCAATGTTCCATTCAAAACAGCGAATACAAGAAAGTAAATAAAACTTGCTAGTTAAAAAGCAGTAATTAATAACTCAGGTGGTATGCTTACTTGTTTTACGATGATCTGAAGAGGATCCAACGCAAACACGTGTCCAACTGCTGAAGAATCGCTGGATATAGGAACCGGAAGTCTCACAATGCGGTATTCTCGTTTGAGGGCGTGGCATGACCGTGAGGTTGACAAAAGCATTTTTATGAAGTTTTCCAAAACGTATTTATAAGAAAGTTCATAAAATGTGATATTAATTTATAAATTAATGAGTTCTTAAAACATGTTCTCATTGTTGCTTAAAGTGGACCTATCATGCTATATTTGAATAATATAGTGTAGGACCATACCTATATAAGGCATATTTATCCTTTTTTTTTTTCAAAATACCAAACAGATCATGCATTTTAGCCATGCCTCATTTTGCTCAATTTCACAATTTATAGCTCTGTTTTTGCAAGGGTTGATTCTGTGAGCAACAGCACAATCTAGAGGCCTGGCATATGTACTACAGCGTCTCCAGCGCTTTCGAACGGCAATGCCGTGGTTGTCTCCTCCTGATTGGTGGAGTTGGCCCAATAGCCGTAGCACCACCGTCCTGACGTCAGGACAGTGTTCAAATCTGGATCAGTTTTTATCAGATCCGTTGCAGCCCCTTTTTTAGAGATTTGGGTATGGAGGAAAATAGAGAGGGTTGTGTTTTCTGACACTTGGTGAGTTCCCTGGAACACCGGGGACACATATTCATGTAGAAAAGACGTACAAAAGTGCATTTTGCATGATAGGTCCCCTTTAAGTGTTACTTATTTAAACGCGCTTGTAAATTACATACAAAAATTGAGTTTTGTTGACTTAACCATCGGAACTGTGTTTACAGTGTAGGCCAGGGGTCACCAACCTTTTTTAGGGTGAGGGCTACTTTTAAAAAATAAAACAAGTCGGGGCTACTTTTACTCCTCTTTTTTAGTTTTTTGCAGTGTATATATTTAGCACATTTTAACATGATGATATGCTGACCTTTAACCTTTGTGTGCTGTTTGGGTCTGTGGGACCCGTTTGCAGTCTTTACTAAAAGAACATGTATGCAATTTAATTATTTTAACCTGCTTTATTTGGGGGTGGACGGGCCTCACCTCCTCTAGGGGGGTCCTCACCTCCTCTAGGGGGGTCCTCACCTCCTCTAGGGGGGTCGGGGGGCATGCACCCCCGGGAAGATTATTTTTAAATGTTGAAGTGAAATGCATCAATCTGGTGCACTTTGAGCACAGCATGAATTGATGGATGCAGCTCTCAACACTCAGATGAAAGGGAGCTGTATACTTTTCAATAATCCAAACATCTTTAGAATATGATCACAACCAATAACAAATCATTTAAACTTGTTTATTCTTATCTTATGTTACCTAGTTAGCATTCTTTCTTTTTATGTATACTTATTTTACTAATCACTCCCCTTTCAAACTGTTTTTTGTTTTTTTTACTGTCCTATAGTACACATTGGAATGATTTCTTACTTTATCTATATTAAATAGATAAAGGTATGCTCTCCCCAGCTCTCTCTCTCTCTCTGTCTCGCTCGCTCACAGAGGCTGTGTGCTCCTCCGTGGCGATCGACGGCTTGCGTTAAAAATAATAATAAACATATTTGTAAAGTGGGGGGACACAAACGGGATTTCGAAAAGAGCGGGGCATTTCCCCCCTGTCCCAGGTGGAAATTACGCCATGCGTGTGTGTGCGTCAAGTGCAATAATATATATGCAAGTTGCAGCACACAGAGTAAAACTCTGGCCCTCATGTGTTGTATAGGCTGCATGATAGGCTCACTGGGGCTGATGTGTTGTGTAGATTCTGCCAGAAGGAAAATCAGCGGGGAGGTGCCACATTGCTTTTCTTCCCGACTGCAACGCTGGTCCCGCAAATCAAGCAAGAACGTGATTGGTCGATATTCATTGTGGGGGTGGGGGGAGGAGGGTGTTAGATAGATATAGAGTTGTAGTAAGTAGATAGAGTTCGCTATGATTTAGGTTTCGTTTATGCATAGGGTAGATTCTTTTAATTACATTTCCTTTTTTGTTTTGTGTATTTTATACATTTTGGATTTGCTTGGCAAGCTATTTTTAGAACATGCCCCGCGGGCGACTCACGTGTTGGCTACCCCTGGTTTAGGCTATATAGGCAAATATGGGCGCTACTTTCAGCCGGCAAAAGCTGCGCCCCATTTCGAGTTGATTGTGATTTATAAAGGGGAACCGGCTAAGGCGTGCATGCACAGTTTTTTATAAATCAGAATATTTTTGTGCATAAGCACTTCCTTTGACCTACCTAAAGTTTTGTAAATGAGGCCCCTGTTGTGTTTGATACAAGCTTGGGGAACCACGTTGATCCACACACAGGTGCATCCTCGTGTTGAGATTTAATAATTTTTGTTATCATGATTTAAAACTTCACCAGCCATATAAATTGCAAACCGCTTAATTAAATCAGCATCAGCGAATGGCTTCTTAGCTCTAGCGAGCGTCCAAGAGACGTGCAATTAGGCAGCTGCTGTGCTCTCTTGTGAGATATTGTTTTAAACATAGTGGAAACAGAGTGCTTGTATGATGTGAGCATGCTTGCTATTTTTTGTTTGCGCTGGTCGGATTTTTCTGGATAGTTGGCATTAAAACTGGATAAAACGAAAGTTACTTATGTAACTACGGTTCTATGAATCCTTACTGACCGCCAGAGGCAGTGCTTAGCACTGGATATCTTCTGTCTCGCGCATGCGCAGGTCGAGTATTTATGTCAAAAAAGTCACGTGTGACCTCGCATGACCTCGGAAGGCATAAGTTCCGGTGTTGTCAATGAGTTCAGTCCTATGGAATCTTCTCGCAGGAACACGAGATTCTGAGTGACAAAGAACTCTGGCGGTCATCCAGGATTCATAGAACCGTACTTACATGCGTAATTTTCGTTCTATTTCATCGTTACTGACCGCCAGAGGCAGTGCTAAGCACTGGATGACTTATATCAACAGAGTCACGAGGAAACCTGAGTACCCACCTTATAGGGATTGACTCTGCAGGAGGACCACACCCAACGGGTGAGGGGCGGCAACATTCACTCTGTAGTATCTGGTGAATGTGCTCGGGGATGCCCATGTGGCCGCGGCACATATGTCCCCCAGGGGCACACCTCTCAAGGTTGCCCATGACGTGGAGACACTCCTGGTAGAGTGGCACTTTACTCCGGGTGGTAAGGGACGGTCATTCGTCCTGTATGCCTGGGCAATGACGTCTATGATCCAGTGGGACAGGTGCTGCTTTGAAAGAGCACGGCCCTTTCTAGGACCACCATAACAGAGAATGCTGTATGCTTGCGGTAGTCTGGACATAAGCTCTAAGGGCCCGCACCGGGCATAAGAGTCTTGACCTCTCCTCCCCCTCTCCTGGTGGGGGGTCAAACCGTGCCAGCTGGATAGGCTGATTGAGATGAGAGCGTGCCAGCACCTTAGGGAGGAACACTGTATTTGGTAATAAAGTGACACCTGAGCCATCTGAGTTCCACCTCAGACACGAGCTGTTCACGGACAAGGCCTGTAGCCACCTCAGTTCTGCCTGTGACAAGGGTTCAAAGGGAGGCGAGCAAAGGGTGTCCAGCACCAAGTGCAGGTCCCATGTAAGAGCCCTTGGGACATTCGGGGGGCGCAGCCTCAGGGCTCCCTTTTAAGAAGAGGGATACCAGCCTATGGCTCCTCATTGTGTTATTGTCAACCCTTGCGTGTTGAGATGAGAAAGCAGCCACATTCACCCTGACAGTAGCGGGACACTGGCCGTCGTCCAGGAGGGACTGCAGGAACTCAAGGATAGTAGGCACCGAGCAATGTACTGGGTCCTCGTTTCGCTCTTGGCAACAGTCAGAAAATAGTTTCCACCTGTTTTTGTACTGTATACAAGTAGATGGTGCCCTGGCATTGAGAATAGTCCTCTTGACAGGCTCTACGCAGTCGCTCAGCAGCAGGTCGGGCCCTCCAGTGGCCAGACCCACAGCTGAAGGCGGCAGGGGTCGGGGTGCCACATCCGACCCTCCAGCTGAGACAAGAGGCCCTTCCTGTTGGGGAGACGCCAAGGCGTCCCGCAACAGAGTCTATGCAGCAGGGAGAACCAAGTCCTGACTGGCCAGAAGGGGGCCAGTCAGGACTTGTGGCCCTGATGAAGCACTCAGAGGAGTGTTGGTCGGATCAGAGGAAGGGGTGGATAGGACTAGAGAAGACACCTTGGCCATGAATGAGCCAGGGCGTCCTGACCCAAAGGGCTGGTCTTCTCCGTCAAGGAGAACCATAGGGGGCAGTGGGTCGACATCCTCGAGGCAAAGGGATCTACCTCTGCCCTGCCGAAGAGACCCCAGATGCTGTGCTCCACCTCTGGATGAAGCCACCACTCCCCCGGACGATAGCTTTATTCTACCCGTAGACTTCTATAAAGCATTTGACACAATAAGCTAGAAATTACTGAGTGTAAGAAGTTTGGTATAATCATTAGGTTTGAAGATGAGTTTGCTTTAAATAATAACAATCTACCAATCTGTTTTAATTTGTATTGATAGCTGTAGTGGTGATGTTAGTGGTACAAAGTTAATTTGTTACTAAGTGTGGAAAAACCTGCAACTCTGATCATGTTTTTATAGTCGTAATGCTTATTCAAAAATGTTTTAACTTTCTTGTTGACCTTCAGTCTGAACTTCCGACTCCAATCTTATCATTTATAGTTAAAGATCAATAAAACACATGAATACATTTTATTACATAATAACCAGGGGTTAAATTGGGATCAGCCGCGGCCCATGGGACGATGCTCTGACGTCATCACCCTCGCACATTTGATGTTCCTCCGTGCAGAGAGAGAGAGAGAGAGAGAGAGAGAGAGAGAGAGAGAGAGAGAGAGAGTGTGTGTGTGTGTGTGTGTGTGTGTGTGTGTGTGTGTGTGTGTGTGTGTGTGTGTGTGTGTGTGTGTTGTGTGTGTGTTAGTGTGTGTGTGTGTGTGTGTGTGTGGTGTGTGTGTGTGGTGTGTGTGTGTGTGTGTGTGTGTGTGTGTGTGTGTGTGTGTGTGGTGTGTGTGTGTGTGTGTGTATTTAAAGTGTGTAGTCAGGCCAAACCCAATTCAGTGTGCTTTAACCTCTTAAGCCCTGAGCCTGTTTTTCAGGTCTCAGGCTCGAAAATGACATTCCCAGAACCAATGACCATATCTTCCCTTCTAAAAGGGTTAAATTAATAATCTTTATTCTCAAAGTAATGATAAACCTGTGAGTTGGATGTAGAAAAGTCAGAATCAATATAGATGTTTTTTATTTTAAAGAAAATTCAGATTTTACATCGTAAAAAACTGTAAATTATAGTGTCCGTCCAAAAATTATTTTTTACTTATAGTGAAAACTACCCTTGGATGATGGGTTAGTAGACTAAAAGCTTTAGGAATCCAAAGTACAACATATAATAAGTACCCTGTATCAAGATTGATGCAAAACAAGTACAATTTGACCTTTTTAGAGAGATTTAGCCAAAAAAACCCACTTCTGGGGTCATTTGGGTGGATTTGACCTATCTCTGGCCCCCCTTGGTCGATTTTGATGAATGAAATCTCTTTATAACCGCTAGAGCCAATGGAATCGAGGGAAAGTTATATACACACCAAAACGTTAACAAATAAGGAGTGAGAGTGACGCGTTACCAAAACCGGAAGCTGCATACACTCTGGTGGCTACCATTAGCAGCTAACTTTTCCGCTCCGATTTTTACATAAAAAATGGAATTATGGATTATGAATAATTTTTTCAAAGGTACAGGTACATTATCAACCTATGGATCAAGAGTTGTAGAATTTTTTTTTTCCGTTTTAATGCCATTGAACACGTCTTTTGACCTAATTGACAGCTACGGTGAGACGATCTGCCGTAAAAGCTCCGTAAAGGTACGTGTTGTGATGTCTGTGTTTGCTTCCCCTGTCGCAAGTTCGGATCGCTCAGTGATGATACTATACCTAAAAATCAGTGGAGTCTCAGCTTTAATAGGCTATATTGTATGTGCAGCTACGATAAGTAATAAGGGTATGTTTATCTTGAATTGTGTGCCGCAGTGCGTTAGAATCTTTTCGCTCAGGGGTCATTTAGACGCTTCTTATGAGACTTGTGTTTTGTTTTGGTAAAAATGGTTCATATCTTCAGTTAGCTGAGATTCTTCCCGTTAATCTGGTGCTACACATTAATAGTTTCATAAATGTTAAGAAGCCCTGAGACATTATCTCGAAAACAAAACGGTGGGAGGGGTCCAATGGGGGGACCGCCGTGCTTAAGAGGTTAAAAACGTAGTTTCTTCTTCAACTTTTTTTCTCCTTTTTTTCAATGTTATCATCTGTGTCCGCACCACATGGGGGACATAGCTTTCTAAGTACATCATTTATTGGTGCCGCCAAACCCCCGACCCGTCCTGTAACACAGCCCGTTTCTTAAACCATGCTGAATGTATGTGTGTGCATAATAACACAGAATTTGGTGATGATTCAATAGTTTACATACTTTTGGCCATACTCGCGCAGCCCTGAAAATCAACTGAGATTTCCACACAATTGTTCTCTAGCAAGTGTGCAGAGCAATTTTGATTTAAAATAGCAATTTGAAGGTTGGATATTTTTTAAACAAAATTGTGTGTACATTAATAATTTAAGATGAAATTAAATCCAGTTTATTTGTAGTACTTTCTATTTTTATTGTGTCTTATGGTGACATCAATGAGTGCATTTGATACAGATAATGGAGCAGTTGCTAAAGTTTAGTGCGTTATATACAGTATAGCCCTTAAGGTCAAATAATGAGATCCTCGACCCGCACCTCCACACAGAGCCCCCCCCCCACATATCAAATCCCAACTTAACCCCTGGTAATAACATCACTCACTTTGTTTTGAAAACTGGTGGGGATACTTTTTTCAGATAAAAATAAAACGGTATTGTTTGCCACCCTTTATTTGTACACACTAGTTTCTTTATTATTTGTCAGCAACACCTTTCAAGGTATAGTTACCATGGATGGAGAATTTGTATTATCTCAACTGCCTGATGATACAACATAATTTGTATCCAATACAAATTAGTTTTTCAAAGCAGTAAGATGTATTCATGAATTTTCTGATGTGTCAGGATTAAGAAATGACTTAAACAAATCGGTTCTATAACCACTTACAGAATGTGACCTATCAAAAGGGAATGGGATTGTGGGAGTACAAATATGGCCCTTTTCTGGTTAATACTGCCATTTGTTATCCTGAAAATGTCAGATTCAGATTCAGCATCCTCAATACTCCCCAAAACCCGTCCAAAACTATTGTCTGCATATGCTAATTCATGCTAATTAATTCAACAATTCTGCAAATTGCCCGACGAATGCAAGTTAGCATCCATCAGTTTCTATGACCTGTACTTTGCTCAGCATTTCCAGGTTCACTATAGGACTCTATGAGCTACAAACAGACTACTATTCAAAACATTATGAATTCAACAAATATTTAATCTGAATTTGAAACTACTAATAACTTGATGTATTTTGTATTATACTTTAAATATCTACCCCTGATGTTCATATATGTTCTTGAACATAACACATTTTGTTTGAAGAAAAGGAAATTTTTTATTTAATTTTTATTTCAGAAAGTAAACATGTTCTAGCGGGCATACAAAAATACATAAAGTAACCTAAAAATTGTATTACATGCCCTTTAAATCAGTGTACAAACATTACTCACCTTGGACCAGCTCCTTTTATATGAAAAACATAGGGAATGAAGTGTTTGAGTGAAACAATTAGAACACATATTGGTTCTATCCTGCCTTTGTCCTTTAAGTGAGGAAGTTGTGTTGAAATGTGACAGATATACTGTCAAGGCAATGGATAGGCATCACATAATTTTAAGTAATTTAATCAAATATGTCAATTACAATAACACAAGCTACACTGTGAACTGTTAGACATCCCTCTTGCATTTATTTTAACTTCAAAATCACAACAGCAAAACATTACATGTACATTACATTATATAACATATAAGAAGATTCCACTAACATGACCATACAGTAGTAAGGTTAATATTTTTTATTGTAAATTGTAAAAGTAGAACTATCACAGTGATGACTATTGCAACTTAAAGCCACTGAACACGTGCTAAAGTTGGTAAAAAAAATAGTGTATAAACTCGATATAGATTACTTCTAGAACTTGCGAGACAAATAAAAAATACATTGGCATGTTAAACACGTCGTGCTCATCCCAGCTCCCCTTTATGTTTCCCTGCACCCCTACACATATGCCCCTTTCACACCACCGCGGTTCCCGTTCTAGCTCCGTGCTAGAGCTTTTCTGGTTCGGAACGGTTTTTCTTTTCGGCCCCGTTTTGTTCACACCGCCCAGAGCCCGACTGGTGCTGCCGCTGCCGCTGCTGCGTCATGACGTCACCGTTTACGTCGCTAATTTTCTCCCCAACGGAGCTCACAACAACAACAACGGGGACTGCGTCGGGTCGATGATCGTGTTGCTTTTAATCATACGAAGCCAGATTAAATTCAATTAAATAACGACTTCTCCAACCTTATACTTTTCTCCAGAGTGCCGTGGTTCATTGTTTATTAATGTGTTTCAGCGGTATTGCTGCTCTTCCACCGGAGTTTATTCTCTTATTAACTCACAGCAGCGGCCGCTGTAAAGTATTCACTGTCTGACTGTCACACAAGCAGCTGATACATATCCCCAGTTCCCCTTAAGTGAATGTGTTTCAGTCTGAATTGACGCTGTTTGGCATCACAACGCTGTTATGAAAGTTTCTCTGAGTATAAAATGGGTGATGTTAGTATAGCAACCGAGGCTAAACTGACTAACTTGACTACTTGTTGTTGCTATCCTATTGTGGCTTTTTTTGGTTTTCTACAGGCCCATTTTACCGGCGTATTTTTCATTATGATTCTACTTGTGATAGTCGGACATGACAACCTGTGCAGCCCATGTATTGATTCCATCCGATAGCTGCTATAATAACAAACAAAACGTCTGCCTGCTCTCCACAATGATCAATAACAGCGAACGGATGGTCAAAGTAAGGTACAAATAAACAGAATCACACGAAGCCTGGTTAGTGTTGCCTGACTTTATAAAGCGTGTTTTTTTTTTACAAGTGTGTGGTTGCGTTCTAGTTGCTCAGTCACTTTTTGGTGCTTGAAACGAACCGGATTCTGGCGCTTAGAGGCGGCTCCGCTGCGGTGTGAACAGGAAAAACAGGAAAAACCGGTGCTTTTCCGGCTCTATCTCAGGCTCTATCTCCGAACTGGCCCTGGAATCGCGTTGGTGTGAAAGGGGCACCAGTGTTCAGAAGAATATTACAACAGATTAACTAATAATATATACAGATAAACTGCAACAAAAATAAAATGTATTTATGATCACTCACTGAAACTTGGCTGATACCCAAACAATTGGTCAGTCAGCATAAATGAGTCAAAGTCAACTCCTCTATTTGTGTTACACAGATTTGGGGGGGATCGAAATGATGTTTCTCACCATCCCAGAAAAAAAAAAAATAAAAAAATATGGTTGCCATACATGTAGAGATTGAGATTTAAGAACAATTTGGAGTTGTCTCTTTATCTTTTAAATATATACACATACATAGACACATACACACATTTAGAGGTAATCATAAAAATAAGACACAACAATAAATATATAAACACATTAATACTCATATTCCCAGAGGAACAGGCCAAGGAGGTGGAGCTGCAACCATCTTTGATTCTACTTATCAGTCCAAAACCAAAATGTAACTATATCTCCTTTGAAAGCCTTGTTCTTAGTCTTACACATCCAACCTGGAAAACACTGCAGCCGTTAACTTGTTGCAGTGTATCTCACCCCAGGTCCTTACTCCAAATACCTATCAGAGTTTTCTCAAGTTTGATGCTTAAAATAGATAAAGTCTTTATCGTGGTTGACTTTAATATTCATGTTGACAACAATAGTGATAACCTTACTATTGAATTTAACTCCCTATTAAACAAATGTAAAATGGGCTTTATAAATCATTTGTGATTGATTGATTGAACATTTTCCATAGCATGATTGATGATGACATGTATTTACTTACTGAAAAGCACACCATGTTATAAAGACGCACCTACACCAACTAATCTGTACATTACTGAAGTTATTTTACTTTAACCTTAAGTCCATAAAACAGACAACGCTTAATCTGCACCTTGAGGTTTGGTTCAACTATTGGCAATAAAAAGTAAGACATTCTACTACAGCTGGTTAAACAACATAATGCATAGAAACAAATAATGGAATCGGTTATACAAAATACTCACAGTGGAAATGTCTCAATGGGTGTTGAGAATTATCATCCAGAAATCTGCTGTTAAAGAAAGATGACATGATGCTCTATCAGCTGACGTTATGAAGATCATGAATCAGTAAGAAGATCAGAGGATGGTGCACAGTTTGCGTTTTTTTCAGTTCTTTTTGTTCAAGGATTTCCTTTGTGACCTTGAATATCTGTCTGAACTCGTTGATTTCTTCAGCTTGTTTTCTGGCCTCCTCTTGATATTTCAGCTTAATTTCTTCCAGTTCTTTATTTAAGTTTTCCTCAATTTTTTGTCGCCTCCTGTTCTCTTCTCTGTATATCTATTTATTTTCTTAGTTGTTCCTGTTCTTTTTTATCCTGCTCGTCCTCTTCTTGCATCCTTAGAAGTCTTGTTTGTTCCTCTAGTCGTCTCTTTCATTTTCTTGTTGTTGTTGGATCCGCGCTGCTTCTCTCTTCATCTCCAATTTTGCTTTTAGCTTTTTTATCTCTTCTTTGTTCTGCTCTCTTTCTCTGCTAAGATTTTTCTCCATTCCATTCGTTGAATTTCTTCCTGTCTTTTCTTTTCCGTCTCCTTTTATTCTCTTCTCCTCATCTCTCCTTCTCTCCTCTCGTTCCTTGTTGATATTTCATCCATTTCTTTAAGCTGTCTGGCTCTCTTCTTATCAACTTCGTCTCTCTCTTGTTTCATTTTTCTCTTCACTGCTTCCATTTCCTCCTTGTGTTTTTCTTGCAGCCTTCCTCTCTCTCTTCATTTCTTCTTCCTTCTCCTTCAGGATCTTCTCCATTTCCTTCTTTATGGCCGTCTCGGTCTCTTGAAACATCTCTGAGGTGAAGCAGCTGCCACCATTTTCCTTCAGCATGTTGTTGGTCTTCTCCATCAGCTCTCTGACTTGCCTGCGGTCGGTCTGATCATTGTTATTGAAGACTTGGTATCTCCCTCCACAGTCATGTATCAGTTTTTCCAAAAGGTCATTAGATTGTATGTAACTCTCTATTGTTCGACCCTTCAGATCATCTCCTCTGGTGAATATAATGATGATGAAATCTCCAGATCTCTTGCCAAAACATGTTTTGATCAGTCCACAGTGTCTTTTTCCTCCTTGGTAAATCGGCCGATCTGCAGCACCAGCAAGAACACATGAGGTCTAGGAGACAACAAGCTGATGCATTTCACCATCTCCTCTTGAACTTCATCATTGGACAGTGTTGTATCAAACAGACCGGGGGTGTCCACCACAGCAACAGGACGTTCATCAATCTCTCCTGTTGCTTTTGTGCAAAACTTGGTCACTGACTTTGAGCTGACAGTTGATTTAAAATATTCTTTGCCCAAAATGGTGTTTCCAGTTGCACTCTTCCCACTGCCAGTCTTCCCAAACAGCACCATCCTGAGACACTCTCTGTTCTGACTTTCATCAACATCTCCCTCCTGACTTCTATTTTTAACATCCTGCAGTTCAGCTTTAAGTTTTCTGATGGTGTTATCCAGCTCTACAACCTTCTCCATCTGAGCCTTGGTGAACATGTCCTTTGTAAAGCTCCTAGATCCTGTACCTCTCATCTCTTGCACAGCATCCAACAGCTCTGGGATCTGCTGCTGGTTCTTGATGTTGAGAACAACATGTCTTCCTCCACATCTCTGACGGAGCTCCTGGAGGTCCTTGTTCTCCTTTAGTAAGTTAACAACAGCTGGAGCTGTAGGATCTGACTCCACAGTGAACAGAATCAAGGTGAAGTCGTTGACTCGAGAGCTGAATGTGTTCTGGAGGGTCTCTAACTCTCCCTTGTCTTCATCAGTGAGGGGACCCACAGGTAGGACCAGGATGAAGGCATGGACGCCTTCAGGATCACAGAGGGAGATACACCTGGATGATTCCTCCATCACTTTGTCCTGAGGTGTTCCACACAAAGCAGGGAGCTCCACCAGGGAAACCCTTCGTCCACACACCTCTCCCTGATGTCTAACACACTCTGAGGAGTTGGAGACTGAAGGAAGCTCTCTCTGACCTAAAATGGCCTCGGCTGCTGAAGCTTTCCCTGCTCCTTTCCTCCCACACAGAACCAGGTTTAAAGCTGGTTTGGCCTCAGACACTGAAAACGAAAAAAAACGAGTCTTCAACCTAAAACTTAATTGGATAATAATTAATGAGAAGGTAATATATTTTAAAAGGTGGACTTGAGTAAATGTGTCAGCTGTTGTCTTAAAACTAGCAACATCAACAGAGAGCTTGCGTAAATTAAATGGAGAAAAAAAGATGTTTGTACCCACAATCTACAAAACTGTGATTTTAGATGTTAATTTACATTAAATAATTTTGACTCTTGTGAATTTGTTCTGTTAAACTCACAGCTAGGTGGCAGTAGTCCATAGCTGCCTCCGCTTCACAGGTTGCAAATCATCGGACACTAAAATAAATCAGAACATTCAAAACATATTTCATGAAAACTTGAGGAAGGAATGGTTGTTCTTTTTAAATGACGTAAATGTATGTTGTGTAATATATCACAATAAACAACATATTCACCGAAATGTTACTAATTTACAGAGGTGGGAGTAAGTCCTACATGTGCAAGTCATGAGCAAGTCTCAAGTCTTGACCTACAAGTATCAAGCAAGTCCCAAGTCACTGTGGTGAGAGTCAAGCAAGTCAAGTCAAGTCATTGCTCAGGTCAAGCAAGTCAAGTCAAGTCATACGAAATTCTGATGAATAAGCCCAGTTTCCGCATTTAAATCAGTTAAAAGACAGTGGTTATGAAAATGGATTTAACCCACACTATGATCTTCATTACATACACAGTTAATCATTTGAAATCTAATTTAGACCGATGACAATCATATTAGATTCATATTAACCCTAGAACTGCAGACAATATAGCTAGGACTCATCAAAAAGTCTGTTCAAAAAGGCAGAATTCCAGGTAAGAAAATCATATATGGCATTTGCCATTACACATATTTAATTTAAATGTCTGTTAACACTAGAACCGCCAACAGCGTCAGCACCTACATAGATATCATTTTCAAATCATTTAATTTGTTCCTCTTCATAATTTCCTTATAAACTAAGTAGGACGATTTAAAACTCACTTAATTGGGTTAATTTAGAAATTGCTTCAGTTTATCATCATAACAGATCAAAAAGTTCAGATTCATTTTACAATAAATCAAGGAATGATGCACTTCTACAAACAAAAACAACATAATTAAAACATTTAAACAAACTACTAAAAGTAGATGAACTACATTATTCAACAGTTTACAGTAACTTCTGATAACACAGGGGAAATAAACGAGGCATCTCTTTTCTCTCTCTCTCTCCCTCTCCTGACAGCCCGTCAGTATCAGGGTTAGTCAAAATGAATCCCTTGGCGGTTCTAGTGTTCATTTACCGTTTTGTCTTCTCTTTGCAATGCTTAATCGATTTGAAACCAAGTCTAACGTAGCTTAAACTTAACGTTAGCTTTCTAGCTAACACAACACATTCACGCACCTTTCTCTGTGGGTTTTTTGTAGTGACGAATGAAGTTGGATGTTGTGGTGGTCGTGTCACTGATCTTTATGCTGCAGACCCTGCATACCGCTGTTCTCTTCTTATTAGCGTCATCGACAACATAATCCTTGAATCCAAACTTCACTATTTGTGGAGTAACGCTAGCCGCTGCCATGTTAACTGACACTCCTGCCGTCTAGTGGGTTGCCAGGTTTGCGCGCACGGCGCTATAATCACCCAATCATTTTTCGAAAAAACTAAACGTAATATCTCACTACAAAAACAAACGCAAATATTTAATTTTAAACAGTCAAGTCCTTTCAAGTCATCTGTCTCAAGCTTAAGTCAAGTCTCAAGTCATGAATACCAAGTCAAAGTCAAGTCAAGTCTTTTATCAATGTTAGTCAAGCAAGTCTCAAGTCAAAAATATGCGACTCGAGTCTGACTCGAGTCAAGTCATGTGACTCGAGTCCCCACCTCTGCCTAATTTACAAAGGTTATAATTCTTTATATTAATTATCCTCAATAATACATTCTGAACTCACCTGTTGATGCTGTCGCCATAATGTCACTGCAGGATAAATGCTTGGTTAAAGAACCTAAGGAGAGGATATGTAAATGTGTCAGACTCTCAGTTCATAATAGAAATAAAGTCTACTCATAGTGTACTCTTTATATATAAAGTCAAATTAATCAAAGTTTGAAAATAGGTTTGCTGTTAATATGACAAAACAAAACATGTTCTTAACAATCTGTGAATGTGTTACTAAGGGTCGTAAACTGGCAACTCTGATCTGTTGTTTTTATAGCTGTCGTAATGCTTATCAAAAAGATTTTAACTTTCTTGTTCACCTTCAGTCTGAACTTCAGACTCCAATCTTATCATTTACAGTTATAGAACAATAAAACAAATGAATACATTTCTCAGTACCAGTACATTTCAAACAGTCGCTCAAAAAATGATTTTGATTAATTGCAAAATGAATATATTCCTTTAAGCTCTGCTGTATTAATGTGGTGACTTTACAAACAGTGATTCTGCTGCAGCTAATCAACTGAGTAGAACATGTACCTGAGGGTTAGTGACAGTCATTACACTACATTACACATGTAATTTGTTAGATACTTTTAGTGTTCAGTGTTTTTAGTAGTCTTTACTCAACCAACTAAGAATGACTTATTTCGTACAATGATACACTTTGTTTACTTTAGTTTATTTAAATCATAATTCAGGTGTGTCTACTCACCAGGTGAGATCCTCTTTGCTGCCATCCTTGAAATGTCAAACTCTGCAATGAAGCCGAACTTGAGACGACCTTTGCTCTCAGAGTAACACGATAAACGCTCATCAGCCTGATTAATATTTAACAATCACAGTTTTACACCAGGAACTGGAAGCGTGGTGCATACAACTACTGTCCGCTGGAGGTATAACATCTGATCTAATTACAAATAACAATTCTATGTGTAGCCCCATCTCACACCAAGAACAGAGGCATTAACATCTACCTAGGTCCGAGTAGTGGTATGCCGTGAATAACTCTGGGAAGAGTGAGATTTAGTTCAACATTTTAGAATTGTATTGCAGAAACAAACATTCAGATTAAATTGTGCCAACAATGTGAAAATAAATAAAAAATAGTTATTTAACATACAAATACAAGTGTCCTTACTATCATGAATCTTATAAATATCTTTAGTTAGCAAGTTTCACAATTTAAACAGAAACTAAAGCATATTTCATTTCTAATTAAATGATTTACTTTAATCACCAATGTGTATTTTAACTAGTGATAAATAACTTATATTTTCAAAACAACACATCTTACATTCAAGCTGAAATAAATAAATAATATAATGTAGGTTTTTAACAACAATTTGACTGTTTTTAACCACTTTTTAACAGTTATTCTTAACCATGAACATGAAAACAATTTTAGTCAACATGAGTCAGCATGTAGCTGCACTACAGCTTATTACATGAATTAATGAGTGGCTTTAAGTCAAATGAGAACAATGTTCCTTTAATATTAAGCCATGCTATCAGCTTCTTTTTGTACAGAACTAACAAGTACTGTTAGCCATTAGCTTCTGCTAGCGTTAGCTCACAGAGTTAGCGCTAGCTAGCGTGGCTAGCTCGTGATTAGCATTAGATACTAATGATCTTATTCAAATGTATTTGCAATGATACAATGTGCACTAAATTACATAAAAAACACAAGACATCACTTTTGTAAGCCCGATTGGTTGTTTATGGTCAATTTAACTTGACCATTAACAACAAAAACGAACTGTCATTGTCATAATAGCAGGCTAGCCCTTCAAAGTGCTAACAAAGAGCTAAGGCCTCAACTCACCAGTTTCCAAACTTGTGAATCGACACTGGCCGTCGTCTTCTAGTTTGGATTCACACAGGGGTTCTGCTAAAATAATAGTTTGTTAACTATCATAGTTTGATTACGAATAACAACTTTTTTATTGCTATTATGTACAACTTTAACAAGAACTGCTGTGAAATAGAGGGATAGAGGCGGAGTGATTCAAACAAAGTCAAAGCTCAGAGATTCTCAAAAAATAGTCACGGTTTTTTCTCAATCCAAAACTTGGACAGAAAATTCAGAAATCCCTTTATTTTTTTAACTGATTTCTGAGAAAAAGTCAAAATTCTTACTATTAGGCCAACCTGGTCTCACCAGAATGCGTGACTCCTCCACGACTCCTTAACACCGCAGTGCGTGGTGGAGTCACGAACTTTGCTACATTTACGTGTCTGCACCACGCAACAACCCCAATGTAAAGTGAATGAGGCTCCTTTGTCGTGGTGCACACACGCATTTCTACAACGTCCCGCAGTGAGCTTTTATTCTATAAAACGTTTTTAAAATCTACTTTATAGCTTGTAGTAACTCACGGGAGGCTTCTTTTATTTATTTGTATTCATAATCATTTTCATTTTTCGTCAGAATGTATTATGGTGCATTATTTACCAATTTTGTTCTTAAAAAAACAGTACATTGTGTGTAATACAACTGTGATTTTCATTAAATGAGTTAGTTTTTAAGAAAGGCCAGAGCTTCAGCTGTGTCAAATAGATTGTTCCCTTTAGTTAACGTTATTTAAAAGATAATTATATTCCTATTTGATCATGTCCCCTTTATTGTATTACGGACCCAAAGAGCGATGAGCGTCCATTCCCATTGGATAACGGAGGATTTTACACCCGGAAGTAAGTATTCTCCTTACTGTCGATTGATTTTATTTACAGTGATATCTGCACTACTCATCAACTCAAAAACACCAGATTATCCGTAGTGTGTGGATGGCAGAAGACACTACACTACCCAGAATCCTCAGCTATGGGACTACACCGTGTGCTTAGAACGTGTCCTACCCCCCCCCCCCCTTAGGTACAGATACACAGACAAAATAGTGCAGTAAATACAAAAATAAAAATAGTAAAATAGTAAAAAGTGAAATAGTGCAATAAGAGTCAATATACAAGTGATTGAATATGATATATTAGATAAATCATTTCTAAGTAGCAGCCAGATGAATGTTACAGGGTTGCCAACTCTCACGCATCTGGCGTGTGACACACGCTTTCACTCTCAATCTCACGCTCTCACGCTGCTCAACCTATTCTCACGCCAAAAACAAGATGAACCGGCGATCATTTTTGGTTGGTTATTTACAATGTTGAGTTGACAGCTGCTCAAGCTGTCAATCCGCTCCCTCCCCGCCCCCACCACTCTTAACAACGTTAACAGACAGCAGAGCAGTGGGAGCCGGTTGGTCAATCCCCGACCCGTATTGCACATGCGCAGATCTAAGATCCAGTAGAAATGATAAAAAGTAAAAGTCTGCTGCTTATTGTTCTACTAGGCCAAAATAGAGTCAAAGAGTATATGAGAGTGAGAGTGTGTTAATTAATATATTTGGCAGTTTGGAGTAAGTCTGTAGATTTGTTTGTGTGTGTGTGTTTCATGTATAGGCCTCTCACGATAATTAATTTTGTTGGATACATTTTCCCGGAAATTATTGCGATAAACGATAATATTGTCGGCACCGTTGTATGACCATTTTAGACCACTGACATAATGATAATATATAATAATAATTCAAGTACATCCTTTCAAACTGCTAGTCACATCCTCATGTAAATGGCAATTTATCGAGGTCAGAAAAGTTATCGAGGTCATTTTTATTTATCGTACGATAAGTCAATTAATTGCTTATCGCGACAGGCACACAATAAAACAGTGGAAACAAACATGTTTGACTTTCATTAGTGAATGAAACTGTGTGCCCTTTATAGTCTGTGTCCAATATTGTGTATTTGCATATATTGTATATATATCCAATAATATGCTAAGGTCCCGCTACTGACATGATAGCAGTCATTTAGTGCGCATATGTGTAATTAAACCCATGATATCAAAATCTCACTCCAGCCAGGTACCCAAAGTTGGCAACCCTGATGTTATGGATGTTGTTTCAAAGTTCAGGTGTTTAATAGTCTTATGGCCTGTGGGATGAAGCTGTCCCTGAGTCTGGTGGTTTTAGTCCGGATGCTGCGGTACCGCCTGCCAGACAGCAGCAGACAGAACAGTTTGTGGCTGGTGTGATGGGGTCTTTTATATCCTGAAGGCTTTCTTTAAGGTTAACCTGGTATTTTTACTCCACTACATTTATTTTAGTTACTTTACAGATTTGGATTAATGATGTGAAATATAAACAACCCTTAACCTCTTAAGCACGGCGGTCCCCCCATTGGACCCCTCCCACCATTTTGTTTTCGAGATAATGTCTCAGGGCTTCTTAACATTTATGAAACTATTAATGTGTAGCACCAGATTAACGGGAAGAATCTCAGCTAACTGAAGATATGAACCATTTTTACCAAAACAAAACACAAGTCTCATAAGAAGGGTCTAAATGACCCCTGAGCGAAAAAATTATAACGCACTGCGGCACACAATTCAAGATAAAGATACCCTTATTACTTATCGTAGCTGCACATACAATATAGCCTATTAAAGCTGAGACTACACTGATTATTTAGGTATAGTATCATCACTGAGCGATCCGAACTTGCGACAGGGGAAGCAAACACAGACATCACACACGTACCTTTACGGAGCTTTTACGGCAGATCATCTCACCATAGCTGTCAATTAGGTCAAAAGACAAAATCTACAACTGTAGATCCATAGGTTGATAATGTACCTGTACCTTTTAAAAAAATTATTTTATAATCCATAATTTCATTTTTTATGTAAAAATCGGAGCGGAAAAGTTAGCTGCTAATGGTAGCCACCAGAGTGTATGCAGCTTCCGGTTTTGGTAACGCGTCACTCTCACTCCTTATTTGTTAACGTGTTGGTGTGTATATAACTTTCCCTCGATTCCATTGGCTCTAGCGGTTATAAAGAGCTTTCATTCATCAAAATCGACCAAGGGGGGCCAGAGATAGGTCAAATCCACCCAAATGACCCCAGAAGTGGGGGTTTTTGGCTAAATCTCTCTAAAAAGGTCAAATTTCACTTGTTTTGCATCAATCTTGATACCGGGTACTTATTATATGTTGTACTTTGGATTCCTAAAGCTTTTAGTCTACTAACCCATCATCCAAGGGTAGTTTTCACTATCTGTAAAAAAGAATTTTTGGACGGACACTATAATTTACAGTTTTTTACTATGTAAAATCTGAAATGTCTTTAAAATAAACAACATCTATATTGATTCTGACTTTTCTACATCCAACTCACAGGTTTATCATTACTTTGAGAATAAAGATTATTAATTTAACCCTTTTAGAAGGGAAGATATGGTCATTTGTTCTGGGAATGTCATTTTCGAGCCTGAGACCTGAAAAACAGGCTCAGGGCTTAAGAGGTTAAATCAGACTTTAGTTACACCTGAGTAAAATTCAGTGAAGGTGATTGTCAAGTGCCAACAATCAGGCGAGATATTTGGTAGTGGGTGCTTGAGAAGGCTAAATATTTATCTGCAGATCCCTATAAAGTATATTCATTACTCGTTATTCTCTACTAATAGTTAATCAAAAACTGTATATAATGGCTATTTTGCACATCCCTTTCAAGATTTCAAGATTTTCTAAGGTTCATTGACATATCATATACACAACTACGGTGTAGTTATGCAATGAATGAAAAACTTGGGTCACAGGTTCCTCAACAGTGCATTACAAGACATCTATCGATATCTGTGTACCTCCACCATTAAACATATTCTGCACATTTCTTATACTATCTACATACATCTTATAAGAGTATAATTAATATGTATAATATCAGTTAAAATAAGTGCTTCAACATAGTTAACATTGCAGGAAAGTTGATTGTCAAGTTCCAAAACAAACTATGCAATATATTAGACGTTAAGTACTTTGTCAGGCTTAATATCTGTAGATACCCCCAAAGCTTTTTTCTTATTTAAAAGAAGACCTTAACCCAGGGGTCTCAAACTCAAGGCCCGGGGCCAAATCCGGCCCGCGACTTCATTTTATGTGGCCCCTCAAGAGCTTGCAAAGATTATAATACGTTTATTATACGGTTACATGCCACTTTACAGAAGCAGGTTGCCCATAAACTACATGTCCCACAATGCATCTCGTTTTGTGACATGGCACTGAAGAGACTTGTAATTATTTGCCCTGGACTTCTGCTTTCAGACGAAGTTAATTACTAAGTTATTACCCTATCCAATAATAATCCAATTCAGAGGCAATAATGTAATGTAATACATTATTTTATATATATATTATATATTTATATAGTTACAACCGGCCCTTTGAGTGCAACGTTTATGCGAATGTGGCCCGCGATGAAATTGAGTTTGACACCCCTGCCTTAACCTAAAGTATTCTTTAATGTTTAAATAAAGCCTTATTAGTTTGTCTGTTTTGCACATCCTCCTATCAGGCACTAAACTGTTTTATTGTAGAGATCACTTACAGTATCTTCTTGATATTTTCTATTCTATATTATTTATATCATTGACCTTCCACTTTCCCACTATATTAAGAGTATGTACTCTTAATATTTAAATGTTTTCATCAAATATAACACATTCAAAAGTGCTTTACAAAAATGAAAGACATTAAGAAAAAGGCATTTTAAAACAGTCATTAAAAAGCAACACAATCTACCTGCATTGCATTACTCTAAACGTGTAATAACGTGCTTTAACCAGTAGGAGGTGCGGGTTAAAAAGCTGTCAAGTTTACAGTGTTAACAAAATAAAATATACTGCTGTTTCTGGTTTAGTTTATGACGGATATATTCTGTTATTGTTTTGATATTTGTAACACAAAAGCGATGTAAAAACCCCACAGCAACACAGAAAAGATGGTCTTAACATGACCCAGCGGTCTAGTAGTTAATAAAAAAAATAATATCAAAACAAATTATTACTACTAACTTTATTGTGAAATTAAAACCGAACGGTAAAAGAATAGTTTCCGGTCTATTCTGAGGCCCGATCTCTGTAGATAAATAAAGAACTACTACGACAGATGTGTAATGTTTAATGCAGCCAAACCATTCATTACAATGCATTCATGTGATGACTTTCAAAGAGTAAAGTAAGCACTGCTGAATAAAGTATGATTTTATCTTTTACGAAACGTTTTTTTTCCATATGGAATGCAGTTGGAGGTCAACCAATCACAGAGCTTGAGGCAAAGCGGAACAATAGCTGAGGATTCTGGGTAGTGTAGTGTCTTCGGCCATCCTAAACTCTGAACACATATTTGTTTCTCCGAATCGAAGGGGAAAATTTAAAAAAGCATTGCACACAATTTAAACCAATCAATGTTGTGTAATTAACAAGGATAACCTGGTGTTTTTGGGTCCTTCTCAGGTCGATTAAATGGAATCCTTGCGTCCCTCACTTACGTCGTTTCCCCGCGTTTAGTCCCTCCCACCAGGGAAGCATGGAGAGACGCAAGGAAACCACGAGAAGCAGGGAAATTAGTTTTAAGAGCAATGGGACGTCCTTTCCTCCGGAGCGTCACGTGAAGCGACGTCCGTTTGTGATGACGCTGCACAGCTGTTCGTCTGACAGCAGCTCTGTCCCCGTTATTTTCACAAACACCCTCGCCTCTGTTAGTACACATTACTGACACAAACATTTGTATCATCTGTTGTACACCCAAATACATTAAATAAAATAAGAACTCATTCTCAAAAAAGATAAACGCCATTCTTAAAATGTATAAACGAACAATAGTTAGATTAATATTGATTAGAGTGCACAATAGAAATAAAATAATTCAGAGAAGAAAAAGAGATATGTTATCTATCAAAACCCAGTTAGATTAACATTCATTAATCATTGGATTGCACACGTTGTTTGTGTGGATATGTAGCAAATCAACATTTTAAATAGCACTTAATGACTGACTGAATGGAAATGACAATAAATGAAAATGTAAAACGAAAAAGCGATCATGAAAATGTTTCCAATAAATGAATAAAATAATTTTTGACCAATTTGTTGTTCAGATATATCACATATTTGTAACTGAATGATGCATTAATTGAAACAAAACACGGTATAAACTGAGGAGTGAGTCCCGTGAGTTTCATGTGTTTTCTTCACTCCGCTGGTAAACTGCTCTCATGTCAAGAAGCATCAGATCAGTGCATGCGCTGCATCGTCCAATCAGTGAGCGATACACAGTAAGGGGGCGGGGAGAGTATCTGAGGATTTCACCGGAGGATGGTCTGGTGGTTCCTCGGTTATCGCTCCTCCATTATCGCTCCTCGCTCCTCGATCCTCGGTCCTCCGGCAGAAATAAGAGCCATGGGACGCTACTCAAGATGGCGCAGACAAATCAACTTCCGGTGATACCGAGGACCGAGGACCGAGGAAATGAAAATAGTCGACCTGAGAAGGACCCTCTGTGTCCGTAATACAATAAAGGGGAGATGATCAATAGGAATATAATTATCTTTTAAATAACGTTAACTAAAGGGAACAATCTATTTGACACAGCTGAAGCTCTGGCCTTTCTTAAAAACTAACTCATTTAATAAAAATCACAGTTGTATTACACACAATGCACTGTTTTTTGAGAACAAAAATGTGTAACTAATGCACCATAATACATTCTGACGAAAAATAAAAATGATTATGAATACAAATAAAATAAAAGAAGCCTCCCGTGAGTTACTACAAGCTATAAAGTAGATTTTAAAAAACGTTTTATAGAATAAAAGCTCACTGCTGGACGTTGTAGAAATGCGTGTGTGCACCACGACAAAGGAGCCTCATTCACTTTACATTGCGGTTGTTTGCGTGGTGCCGACACGTAAATGTAGCAAAGTTCGTGACTCCACCACGCACTGCGGTGTTAAGGAGTCGTGGTGGAGTCACGCATTCTGGTGAGACCAGGTTGTATTAGGCTATACCCGGAACAAACAAAGACTTTTGGTCAAAACCGAAAAAATTCAGACTTTTTTTAAACTTCTGGGTTTGTTTGTTTTAGTTCTGAGAAAGTCGGAATTTTGAAAAAAATGTCAGAATGTCCGAATTCAACTTTCTTTTTTGTCTGAAAAAAACCCTCACTTGTTGTTAGAAAGGTACAAATTCCAACTTTTTTCTCAACAAAACAATAGTTAATTCTGACTTTTTCAAACTTCTTAAACAAATATAGAGATCTGACCCAAAAGTGAATTTTCTCAGAGTTCCGAAACATTTTTGAGATCTAAAAAAAATGATCACTTTTGGTCAGAAAAGTCACAATTCAGTATTTTTTCATAATTAGGAATGCTTGCAGCCTGTAGTTTCTCTCACCGCCACCAAGGGGCAGTGTTACTTTAAAAACACCCAGTGTTCAGATTTCCAGCTGGACGTCACTCTGCATGCACTCCTCACATCAGCTGCACAACATTCCTGATTTTATGCTAACCGGAATGTTTCCAAGCCCCAAATGTATGACCTGCCTGAACCCGGGGTGGGAGTATATGAATGGACTGGCATTGTGCCGATCGGCACAATGCAAGTTTGACCACTTCGGTATGGGTCGGAACATTTCAGGGCAGCGTACTGAGAGAGCATTGTTAAGGTGCCCACATATACATCACAGGCAGATTTAATAGCCATAGAGACAGATATAGTGTAGCCTTCCAGATGTAGAGGACATAATCTGTGGTCTGTGAACAAGGCAGTGAGAGAAAGAAGTGGATGTCAAAGAAACTGATCATACATTTGATCAGGGACTTCCTTCTTATGTCAAATAGTTGTTGGATTTTAAGTACATAATACAAACTCACTCACTTCATTATTGGGTTCTGTGTAATTTATAGGAAATACAAGTTGAGTTTTAAGTGGTCAAGAAGAAAAACTCTTTACCTTTATCTATCTTTGCCACTGAAAATTGTATGAAGAGGTGTCATTTTTACATTTTTAGATACTCATTTTGTGTTTCCATGAATCCATTAAGGTGTTTTGGGGTCCAGGCCTATTGAGAAAAAATGTATAAAGCCTTTGACTGAGAATAGATTCATTAACAAGGAGGGACCTTGGCGGGCACATACAGTACTTTCGCTAAAACCAAATGCCTCATCTTGCATTGTTAACGGATGAGAAAAATACTTTTAGTTACAGTAATGTCGGATACACTCCAGAATGAAATGGGTTCTTACTTGGCCCATGCTTTACTCTGCTACCAATTTTAATGTCAACAAGGCAAGTGGTTCATTCTCAGAATAAGACAAAAACAATAAAGTAATTACACTAAAATGGATTGACTTACATAATAAGAAAGTAGGGAGAGTGTAAACAGATTCATATGGGTAATACACCAACACACATACATATACACACACACACACACACACACACACACACCTGCACATCTTCAGTGCACACAGGGCTCCCTGAGATTCCTGCAGAGTCAGCTCTTCTTTGATGGGGCACCCTGAGTCCACTGCAGGTCAGACTAACAGACTCTGCCTGTGCTCGGTGTTAGCTCACTGCAAACAACAGTAGCACTACTGTATTTAAACATACCTGCCTACAGGGCTCTCTGTATACCTGCACCGAGACGTGTTACTACACCAAACTGTGCACACACCTCGCCTCCATACCTGCTTCCCTGTTTGCACATGGCACAGGTCTGCTTCTTGTGAAATACCTTGTTTTTATGACACGCTTAGAGAGTGTAACAGTCTGGATTCTGACCAAAGTACGAGTAAATGCACGCTTGATTCTGGGATATGATACGGTTACCAGGTGTAGTTTGATATAAAGGAAACCGTTCTTATCTTAAACTACTTACAACAAGATCTGTAGATTAGTAACCATTGCATGTTTCTTTGAGCTCTACTACCAAAATTCCATTTTATAAGATAAAAGGTAGACATCTCCCTGGCCGATATCTCCCACATTAGCAGCTTTCACCACAAGATTCAAGGCCTTATTGTCATTTGTACATTAGCTACAGTGTAGATATGGCAATGAAAAATGTAGGTCACAGACTACAACTATCTAGAATGATGAATTGCACAGAAAGAATATGTTAATTTATTTTAACTTAGCATGAATTGTCCATTTAACGTATGTTTTTCAGAGGTAATAAGCAGGATTTATTAGCAAAGACCGTGTGTCTTGTCTATAGAAAAAAAGACATGACAGCTCATTGCCTTTGACTCCAGCTGCATGCAGGTGTGTGTGTGTGTGTGTGTGTGTGTGTGTGTGTGTGTGTGTGTGTGTGTGTGTGTGTGTGTGTGTGTGTGTGTGTGTGTGTGTGTGTGTGTGTGTGTGTGTGTGTGTGTGTGTGTGTGTGTGTGGTGTTGTGTGTGTGTGTGTGTGTCCCACATTGCCCTATTACACCAATGTTGACATCATCCACAGATGTACAGGAGACGTCAGTCATCGTCTATCTGCACACACACAAGCCTTTGTTTAGGTGGTGCTTCTGGTGCCAAGTAAATGTCTAGGTATCCAACACTCTTATATATCCAGTCACTCAACCTTAATTGTAAAATATGGTTGTTTTTACACCCGATGGCAGTGTGTGGGTGTTTTTCTCCTGCTCTGGCCACCTGCCACCTTTCCCCTCCCTGTCCTTCCTCCACTGAAGCTAGCTTATCAGTCACAGTCATATGCACATGGACACTCTTGCAAATTCAAGTCATCTGCATCAGTGCCTTGCAGACTTCTGCCACATTTTGCAAACACCAGCAGACAACATAACCCTTCTGAAATGTCCAAGTTACAGTTTGGTCAAAGGTTATCTCTTGCGCACCTGGTTTCTTAACCTCACACAAATCAAGAGTATTTCACTCTCACACGCTCATCAATTAGACAAACTTGCACATGTCCAAACATTCATTTACATGCATGCGTTTATGCCTACAAAATACACACAAAAACACACACTAGGATGCACCAAAGTTCACACGTTTACTCTTCACTCAAAAGTGGACTCGTTGTGCCTGCACACACCCACCACTCCTAAATCACTCTGTGTCTTTAGGCGTCTAAAGGGAAAATCATACATTTATGAGGCTATTAATCTCACAAGACAAGGCGGGGTCTTCAGATGAGAGACAGAGAGACAGCGGGGGGGAGGAAAAGAAAGAAAGAGGGGGGACAGACATCGAGGGGAGGGTGGGGAGAGACATGATTCCCACAGTCATAAAAATGAAGTTTTCTGAAGGGTATTTTTTTTCTGTCTTTCTTTCTATGTCCTGAGGTTAAGGTGCCATCGTTCTGCCATTTGTCTACTAACCCACTGGGCTGGCAACCATATCACAATTCTCAAAAACATCCTGGGTTTAGATGATATTTTTCACCGATTACTGAGGAGAAAAAACAAGCACAGCGATTGTGATACCAACCATACATTTCTGAAGTGTTGTTTTGAAGACTAAAGATGATTTCACTGCACGTATTAATCTGTGATTGAGCAGAAACTTTCAGGCTATTGGATGCAGCTGAGGTAAAGCTACCAACAAAACACACCCACAATTATGTCTGTGGAGAAATGTAGGCCATCAAAGCACATATGAGAAGTACAATGATATATAAACACCTTGGCATATTGTAGGAAACTTTATTCTTAAATGTAGTAAGAACATTTTCTATAACTTTGCAAACTCTTCGAGGCCATTAAGGGAGATGTTTAAGGCTCCTTAAAACTTCAAATCTAGTTTAATTTTGAATATCTTCAGTAGGGCTGTGTGTGTTGTCTGGGAGCGGCTGCTAGTTCCTGAAGTGTTTGTTAGTGTTTGTAATTTCTGTGATTGTTCTCAGAGCAAAACAAGAATATGTTCTCTCCTTAATTTTGCCGTGGCGGTTGGAACAGACTCAGACATGTAGAACGATAGATGCCACTGCACTGTAAGTGATTATATCAAAAATAAACCTTTTCCGCTATCTGATCGGAGTCATGATGGTACACACACACACCACACACACACACACACACACACCACACACACACACACACCTCTTCCACAACCTGGGAACCTGAACCGAGTGTGGCCTCTTTAAAGAGCTCAAAATGGACACATGTTGTAAGGCTTCTCTCATCATTTTTCTTAAAACCAAAGTAGATTATTAGTCACTGCTTTACTGGCTGTGACGAAGACAGAGTAGAGTTCATTACCAGCACGAAGACACATTCAGGACTCATGTTGTCACCAGTGAGAGGTTCGTCTATAGACACTGTGATGACAAAGCTGCATTACTGACACACCCTGTGTTCAGGAAACTGTGAGCATCAGATGAGTAGCACATGCTGGAGAGAAGTGTTATTAATGCTGATTGTAAGACACTGATATATACAGTATAACTCTAAATATGTTTTAAGGGGTCGTATTCGGCTTTCTTCCCTCTCCTGTAGTGTGTTTTATAGATTTGTGTGCATGTAAATGGTCTGCAAAGGCTAAAATCCCTGGTTTAATGAACTGCAATTGAGCGTTATATGTCCTATTTAATTATTTAGTTATATGTGTATATATGTGTAAACATGTATGTGTGCATATTTATTTAAAAAAAGCTTTTGGGTTCAAGGCAGACGGAAAGGCAGGTGTCTCCCTTTATTTATGCTGTATGTGAAAACAGTAGTGATATATTACTCTAAACTAGTTCTTGTTTATTTAATATATACATATGTATGTACTGTATGTGTGTATGTTTATAATGTATACAGTATATTAGGTGCTTTAGGATTTAAGGCATACCATAAGGCAGGTTTCTTTGTCCAGTTTCATTTATACCGAATCTAAAAACATACATTTTGTTGAGATTGTACGAGTTTGTATATTACACAAAGTACAGGTTTGGACAAACAAAAACAGGAAGTGTTGTTGTCAGGCAAGAAAGTGTGTGAAGTTTTACTAAGTGATCATACACACATTCGTCAGTGAGAATGATACGTGGAGCCGGTACAGCTAAGCCTTTGAAAACACATTCCCGCTATCAGGTGCCCCCCCCCCCCCCCCCCCTCCGTTTCCCATCGAGGCTCAGGCATGCGTGCAGTAAAGCTCAGGGTGTGTGTGTGTGTGTGTGGTGTGTGTGTGTGTGTGTGTGTGTGTGTGTGTGTGTGTGTGTGTGTGTGTGTGTGTGTGTGTGTGCGCGCGCGTGTGTGTGTGTGTGTGTGTGTGTGTGTGTGTGTGTGTGGTGTGTGTGTGTGTGTGTGGT
Source organism: Trematomus loennbergii (assembly GCA_012861695.1). Classification (NCBI taxonomy): domain Eukaryota; kingdom Metazoa; phylum Chordata; class Actinopteri; order Perciformes; family Nototheniidae; genus Trematomus; species Trematomus loennbergii. The sequence continues at coordinate 316,662 of JAAOOA010000377.1, forward strand.
GTGGTGTGTGTGTGTGTGTGTGTGTGTGTGTGTGTGTGTGTGTGTGAGCGTGTGTGTGTGTGAGCTCCTGGACCTGTTGTGACTCCAGGCTCAAACCTCTGACCCTTGGCCTCAGAGCAGAGCTATGGCACCACGCTCCTCTGGTTGCTGAGGTTAAACACACACACACCTACACACACACACCTACACACACTTCCTGTGGATCTTCACTTACGCTATAGGAAAGCTCTATTGAATCACAGATTATCTGCTGGTCTGCAGCTGCAAGGGACAGTGAGGATGTTTGACATTTTAATTTACATGTTTGAGACCCCCCCAGTCCCATTGTTGTTGTCATGCAAGGACTTTCCCGTTGATCTGAAATGTCAACAACCAAAAACAGACGGACTCTAGATGGTGATCATGTTGTTCCCGCATATCACTCTGTTGTGTGTGTTGTGTGTGTGTGTGTGTGTGTGTGGTTGTGTGTGTGTGTGTGTGTGTGTGTGTGTGTGTGTGTGTGTGGGTGTGTGTGTGTGTGTGTGTGTGTGTGTGTGTGTGTGGTGTTGTGTGTGTGTGTGTGCTTCAGTAATACACATTTATTTGAGGAGACCATCAGTGAGAGGCTTAGCTATTTTAATTTTTTAAAAGCCTGAATTTGTTGCGAAAAAAACAGGTTTCTTAATTCATCTTTAAACCATTAGTGTTTGTTTGTTTTTAGACTTGAGTTATTATCTCTAATGATTCTATGGGAAGTGCAGTATTTAAAATGTGCTTCTGGTGCTTATTTACCTTTGATATTTTCTTTCTTTAGCCATATTTGCTCTGCGAGAGAGAGGTTAAGAGGCACTTTCACAGGAGACTGACAGTGTGAATGTTATTGCTAAAATGTGTGTGGAAAAAGAGAATAAGCGTTTAACAAGGAGCTCCTTTTGCACGGCATTTAAAACAAACATCTGCTACAGGTGTGAAGGCAGGGATGAGAAAACAGCAGAAACACTCAGTGGATAATTTCTGGATGAATCTTGAGATAAACAACTTCTCAATGAATGACCTTAGTGTTGCTTGAGTTGTAAAACATATTGGTCTAAGACAGAGTAAGTAATAGTGCTAGTTCCCACTACAATGTCATCCTGTCCTTGTAATCTGACGTGGTTTATATCAGATTGACCCTCCTAATCTGGGCTAAATATAAGAGCTCTGCTGATACTGCAGCTTCATTAGTTTGTAAGAGCAGAGCCTGAGCTCCACGGTGTCAGTTTGAGGTTTGAGGTGTGGTCAGTGGTTAGCAGAGGGGAGGAGGGGTCCTTTATCCCTGGACTGCTGCTCCTAATAGATAAGTGTCTGTTTAACTGCCATATCGAGCCAAGCACAGTTTGAAAGATAAAAGCTTGCATACACGTACAAACGTCCACAGTGAACAACAACACCTCATCCCTCTTAGATACTGTTTGAATAAAGTGGTGCAGAGATTATGTATATTTGAAGGCCGATCAGGCAGTTATAGCATCGCAAAGGATCCCTGTAAGAGAAAACTATTATATTTTTCCATTGGATTTCAGAATATTGCAGAAAATAATTTCTGTGGCAAAGAAAATGATACTTTTTATGATACTTACACGTTTTGTTCGTCATATTAACACCACTTTATAAGATTTGAAGCATTAATTATCGCCAGAAGTAAGAAGCTAATGTTAAGCTATAAAGGAACTGCACGTCACCACCGCTAAGCTAAAGGTGGCTAATGTTGGGCTATAAAGTAACTACAGCACGGTCACATGACGTCACCACCGCTAAGCTAAAGGCGGCTAAAGATGGCCGTGATGACGTTTAGTCGTCTCACTAAGACACTTGTTAGCAACCACCGTTTTAAAATTCACCAGTGGGGTATTTAAGAAAAAACAATTATATTTTTCCATTGGATTTCGGAATATTGCAGAAAATAATTTATGTGGCAAAAAAAATGATACTTTTTATGATACTTACACGTTTTGTTCCTCATATTAACACCACTTTATAAGATTTGAAGCTTTAATTATCGCCAGAAGTAAGAAGCTTCACGTCACTACCGCTAAGCTAAAAGCGGCTAATGTTGGGCTATAAAGGAACTACAGCACGGTCACATGACTTCACGTCACCACCGCTAAGCTAAAGGCGGCTAATGTTGGGCTATAAAGGAACTACAGCACGGTCACATGACTTCACGTCACCACCGCTAAGCTAAAGGCGGCTAATGTTGGGCTATAAAGGAACTACAGCACGGTCACATGACTTCACGTCACCACCGCTAAGCTAAAGGCGGCTAATGTTGGGCTATAAAGGAACTACAGCACGGTCACATGACTTCACGTCACCACCGCTAAGCTAAAGGCGCTAATGTTGGGCTATAAAGGAACTACAGCACGGTCACATGACTTCACGTCACCACCGCTAAGCTAAAGGCGGCTAATGTTGGGCTATAAAGGAACTACAGCACGGTCACATGACTTCACGTCACCACCGCTAAGCTAAAGGTGGCTAATGTTGGGCTATAAAGGAACTACAGCACGGTCACATGACTTCACGTCACCACCGCTAAGCTAAAGGTGGCTAATGTTGGGCTATAAAGGAACTACAGCACGGTCACATGACTTCACGTCACCACCGCTAAGCTAAAGGCGGCTAAAGATGGCCGGGATGACGTTTAGTCGTCTCATTAAGACACTTGTTAGCAACCACCGTTTTAAAATTCACCAGTGGGGTATTTATAAGGATTTTATGTCGTAGAATAAAAATCTCTTCAGCTTGTGTTAACCACCGACCTTATTTGAGGCTAACAACAAAACCACATTAAAAAGACAATACATTTTGAGACAAGGGAACCCAGATAGTGCTAAAATGCTAACTAATTTCTGTGTGTTGCAACTTATTCCTTGCATCTCTCTATTCCTTCAGTATGTAAGAAAGCATCTGATCTACAGGGGATGCTCTTAGTCTCCCACGTTCCTTTCTCTGCCTCTCTTATGCATGGCAGACCCTCAGTGTGGGAGCCGACATGCTGATTTTGGCACTGGTGGTGCCATTGAGATGGAGCTAAAAACCCCAAAGCTTTCACCTCCCTGTGTTTCTCTGCTCCCTCCCTCTGCATCACTCCTGCAGAGACACACAGACGATGTTCTGTCCATCCTGCAGAAACCTCAGAGATACAAAGTGTTTCCCCAAATGTGTGTGGTAGCTGACTGGTTTAGAGTTTTGTTGGCTGTGCTACATATACTAATTTAATACATCAGGAGTTTAACACAAATGGGGACTTTCTAAAGTTGTGTGAGGTTGGAAAATAAGGAATATGTCACATGAGTGTCGATTATTACAATTGCAACCTCATGTGTTATAAATAAATAAATAAATAAACAATAATAATAAAACTAATGTTTGAAAACTGACCGCCTCTCTTGTTCCTCTCCTCTCAGATCACCATCCAGAGGGACAGCGGTCTGGATGTCAGCGCCCCGAAACACGGAAAGATCGACGCCAACAACGATCCTCACGTCGGAGGAAACCAGTGGGCGGGAGGCACAGGTAACAGAGACTCTTATAATATATATATATAATAAATAATAATATAATAATAATACTGAATCACAGAGGTGGGAAGTAGTGGAGTACAAATACTTCGTTACTGTGCTTACGTTCATGTTTCTGGTATCAGTACTTTACTCCACTACTTATTTTTCTGACGACTTTTTACTTTGACTTCTTACATTTTGAACACAAATACCTGTACTTTCTACTTCTTACATGTTGAACCCAAATACCTGTACTTTCTACTTCTTACATGTTGAACACAAATACCTGTACTTTCTACTTCTTACAGTTGAACACAAATACCTGTACTTTCTACTTCTTACATGTTGAACACAAATACCTGTACTTTCTACTTCTTACATGTTGAACACAAATACCTGTACTTTCTACTTCTTACATTTGAACAAATACCTGTACTTTCTACTTCTTACATGTTGAACACAAATACCTGTACTTTCTACTTCTTACATGTTGAACACAAATACCTGTACTTTCTACTTCTTACATGTTGAACTCAAATACCTGTACTTTCTACTTCTTACATTTGAACACAAATACCTGTACTTTCTACTTCTTACATGTTGAACACAAATACCTGTACTTTCTACTTCTTACATGTTGAACTCAAATACCTGTACTTTCTACTTCTTACATGTTGAACACAAATACCTGTACTTTCTACTTCTTACATGTTGAACCAAATACCTGTACTTTCTACTTCTTACATGTTGAACACAAATACCTGTACTTTCTACTTCTTACATGTTAACACAAATACCTGTACTTTCTACTTCTTACATTTTGAACACAAATACCTGTACTTTCTACTTCTTACATGTTGAACACAAATACCTGTACTTTCTACTTCTTACATGTTGAACACAAATACCTGAACTTTCTACTTCTTACATGTTGAACCAAATACCTGTACTTTCTACTTCTCACATTTCCCAAACAGGCTGGTTCCTTTAGTTTGAATGTGTGTTTGGTGGCGTGATCATTATTATTTAGAGTCATTGCGTGCCTATTGATTTGAACACGATCCGTGTATCCATCATTTCCTGGTCTTCTCTAAAGAAGAGGGACCAATGAAAACGTTGTCATGTTGCCGTTGTTCAGCATGGAAACATTCATTAGCTAACAATGACATTATTGTTCTATTAATATAAAGGGAGGTCAGGTACTCTTTAAAACAGCTGCTAGTTATGGGTACTTTTTACTGAAGTACATTTCAAAGCCCTCTTTACTTTTACTTGAGTAAAGAAGTTTAGTCAGTACTTCTACTTTCACCAGAGTATTTTTAAACACGAGTATCTGTACTTCTACTTGAGTAATGTGTGTACTCTTGCCATTTCTTACTGAAACAGCATCACGCAGGAATCCCTTAAATCCACCATATGCTGATTAAAATCTGTGATGACATTTCACACACAAATCACTATGATTGATGGCATGTAAGGAGTGTAGATATGAGAGAGAGGAAGTGCCACTGGCAAGGCACACAGTCTTGCATACCTCGAATAAAATGTTTAGATAGATTAGTGTTAGTCCATAATAGTTTTGATTGTGATTTACTGTTTAAGTCACTTAACATAACAATGTTTATAATAATAATAATAATAATAATAATGGGTTCCATTTATAAAGCACTTCATATTCGAATTCAAATCCTGAAGTGCTACAGGCAGTGAGCAGGAACAGTATAAATAGACATGACACAACACGGTAGAATTCATAAAAAGCAATAAAAAAAAAAAATAAAAAAAATAAAGATAAAAGGATGGTAAAAGGGTCTAGGCAAAGGCTCTTTTGAAAAGATGGGTTTTGAGGCCTTTTTTAAAAGCCTCCACGCTCTGTGGTGCTCTCATGTGGTCGGGGAGAGCGTTCCACAGACTGGGGGCAGCCGAGCAGAAGGCCCGGTCTCCCATGGTACGGAGCTTAGTCCTGGGGGGTTTGAGCAGGTAGGAGTTGCTGGAGCGGGTGGTCCGCAAGGAGGTATGGGTGGTGAGGAGTTCCTTGAGGTAGGGAGGGGCAGTTCCATGGACACACTGGTGGGTGCCATTTCTATGTGTTTTCACTGTTAGTCAGATTAAACTTGATGAAAAGACCTTGAGTTCCAGGAAATTCAGGGCATTTGATCAGTTAAATAAGAATCAAATGATAATCTAAAACAAAATAAATAAATAGTTGAAAAAAAGCACTTGCCACTAAATTGCTAAAATGTTTAAAAAAAAACTGGTTGCTAGATTTCCAGCCATGGTTGCAGAAAAACAGTGGTTCAAACAAATGTGATTTGTTCAAGATTCAAATATGTCTTTTGTCAAAATCTTAGATTAATAAAAAAAATGAGCTTGGATAAGATCTCCCTTTTTTACATGTGACATTATTATATTGTTACAATATACTTAAGACATGAAAGATAAAACGTATAAGAAAGTGCAAGAAGATATTGCTAGGGATATAAAGTTGTGAGTAAAAATGCAGGAATACATGTAGACTATGAACAAGGTTACAAATGATCAAATCAAATCAACGGAAATAGCTTCGCGGATCTGAAATGGTAGACGATTCCAAAGGAGAGGTGCTCTGAATGAAAACGCTCTGCCACCAACGGATGATTTGTGATTTCTGGGGATGGAAAGGAGACATTCGGAGGCATTATGTGTCGTGGGAGCCTGCTAGATATTTGCTGGGTAATTAATGATGATAGATACAGAGGTGCTAGTCCATGTACGATTTTAAAGGTTAATAGTAAAATCTTGAAGTCTGATTTTATGTGAATTGGGAGCCAATGCAATGAAATGAGAACAGGGATGATCACATTTTCTGGTTCTGGTTAATATTCTGGCAGCTGTGTTTTGAACCAGTTGTAGTTTGGCGGTTGTTGATTTTGGTAGCCCGGAGAAAAGTGAATTGCAGGAGTCCAACCGAGATGAAACAAAAGCATGGAGCAAAGTTTCAGCATCGGCTAGGGAAAGCATCGGACGAATCTTTGAAATGTTCCGAAGGTGGAAAAAAGCTGTGATGTCGTTAATGTGATTTATGCGAATATAACTCCAAGATACTGTTGAGTGGGATAACATACTGCAGATTTGATGTATAAACAAATCAACTTTATGTGACTTCATCACTAGAACGTTCCCTTGCAGGTGGCAGAGATACGGCGGGGCTCGGGGGGAAAGGAGGTCCCTACCAGCTGGATGCAGGACACAAAGTCCACCAGGTAAGAAGCCAATCAGTTCACAAATATAACAATAACCGTGAGCCAAAGATAATAACATAGAGGACCAAGAACTGAGCCTTGGGGGACTCCACTAATAACTTAAATCCCTGTTAACTTCTGGAGGGATCCCAACTTCAGTCAAGTCAAGAACCAACTGGAATTTAAAGCTATTCCCACCACCATACATCTTAATAAGGAAACCCAGAGAACAGTCTACCTCACCTCTTTGATGACGTCTCCGACGATCGATCATGCCTGAAGGATACGAGCTAGAGTCAGTTCTCTCCCCTCCACCTTAAACGTCACACCCTGAAACACAAATGTATTTATTCTGATGTAAACTGCTTAAATCACAACTTTCAGGAACGAGGAAGGGGCTCAGATTTAACTCATGAAATGCTTTTATAGCAGACATCGGATCAGAAAGTGTCTCAGCGGGGATTTGATCTGTGATGTTTCCTACCAGGTGTCCCAGGCTGAGAAAGACGCCGCCCAGAGGAGGTCCGCAAAGCAGCCCGCGAGATGGGAGAGAAAGCCTTCAGAGAACGGTAGATAACACACACACACACACCACACACACACACACACCACACACACACACACACACACACACACACACACACACACACACACACACACACCACACACACACACCCACACACACACACACACACACACACACAGGTTAAAAGGTTTTAATCACATAAGCTACAGTGCAGAAATGAAATTCTTCTGACCTGAGAAAAATAAAAATAGTGCAAGAGGTCTATATACATGTAAATAGAATATGATATATACAAGAACAGAATATCAAATTAAATAATGTACATTAAGACAAAGTTAAATATGTGACACACTGATCACACGGTAGAAAATGTCATGGTTGATGTTTAACCCGCTTATCTTCAGGACTCTTTTTCCCCTTACACAGAACTGAAGTGTGTGATGTGGAACAGGTGTTGTGTGTGTGTGTGTGTGTGTGTGTGTGTGTGTGTGTGTGTGTGTGTGTGTGTGTGTGTGTGTGTGTGTGTGTGTGTGTGTGTGTGTTGTGTGTGTGTGTGTGTGTGTGTGTGTGTGTGTGTGTGTGTGTGTGTGTGTGTGGTGTGTGTGTGTGTGTGTGTGTGTGTGTGTGGTGTGTGTGTTGTGTGTGTGTGTGGGAGGGGGCTTTTTCATTAGGCCATCTGCAGAGTCAATGATCCATCCCAGGTACGGTGCTCCATCCTGGGCAAACAACCACAGGCTGCTGCGCCCCGCCTGGATGGATGAGGGCATTGGTAGATCCGTGTGTGTGTGTGTGTGTGTGTGTGTGTGTGTGTGTGGTGTGTGTGTGTGTGTGTGTGTGTGTGTGTGTGTGTGTGTCTACACTTACACATTCTCAGGGTTAAGAGGGCACCCCTTTCACCAGCTCCAGCATGAAGGCTGTCTCTGTTCTCTTTTTGCTTCAAACAGTCTCTTTACTTTCTTTTCTCCCCCCTTATCCTCCCCTTTTCCCTGCACCACACTGGCTGCTTTCACACCAAGAGGACAGCCTCTCTCTCTCCTCTTTTTAGCCTCTTCCTTTGGTCTTCAATTGCTTTTTTAAATGTCCTCTTTGACACCCTCCCTCCTTGTCTTCTGCCTGTCTATCAGTGGCACTAAGCCTTGAGAAAATCCTGTATCTACATGCTGATACTCTGCTTCCAAGTAGATGTCACTGTACAGCAGGTGAGCTCTCTCCAGGAAAATACCTGCAGATGAGGTCGACAGATTTTATGTAGTTTTTTTCCTATATAGCAGATCAACTCTGTCAGGCTTTTTCCATACGCTGATGTGTGCACAATCCTCTATTTACTTAGCTTAAGTTCAGCATCAATCACACTCTGAGCCTTTCGTAAACCCTGGAGCACCTGACACACACGCACGCACGCACGCACACACACACACACACACACACACACACACACAACACACACAACACACACCACACACACACACACACACACACACACACACACACACAAGCAAAACAGGCTTAGGTATGCCTAAACTAATAAACACCCACGTGAGCAACAAAACAGATCTCCAGCTGTGCCTCCATAGCTGCCAACATTTAATACCGTAAATTAATTTAAGAGTTGATGTAAAAATTCCAAGTATATCATTGTCTTTTTAATGTTACCTGGGAACCAAACAAATTGTAATGAGGCTTTGTTTTAGTAACTCTGAGTTATTTATTATGTTTTATACAAATGAGAATGGCCACTCGGAGAGCTCAGGACCCAGCAACTCAGTTCAGATGGTCTCATTTCCCAATTTGGTATTTCAATTCCGGGTTAAGGACTCATTCCTTTCTTCCTTTGCCCAATGTACACCCTTCAACATAAATTAGATGAAAATGGGGACAGTCCCTGAACCGGCTGAGTGACAAACAGCTGAGTTTCCTTCAGCTCTGAGTCCATAAACATCCTAATGTAAAAGTGTCACACCCAGAAAAAAAGTTGTAGCATTTCTCAAGAATTGATGAGTGTTGGATGAGTTGTTATTCAGTGTGAACTATGTTTCATATTTGTATTGGATTATAGAATGGAAATATGTTGCAAGGAAGCCACAATGGGCAGTAAATGTGACATGTTATGATATGTTATGATGTGCAGATGTTTGGACAGAAGCGCAAAACCACTTTTGGCACCAATGCATTTTTCTCTCAAATGCATCACGATTTGCAAAATAAAATCATAACAAGAAGAGAACTTGTATTTGTCCTGTGAGAGACAGGTCTTGTTGATAGAAAGCACTGGTGTGTGTGTGTGTAGTGTGTGTAGTCGCTGGGAGTGTGCTTGTTTTCCTGGTGGTGGTTGTGTGTGAAATCTCAGCGTCTCCACCTTGAAAAAACAAACCCGACTCTTTCTCTGTATTTGTCATTCGCTTCTTTTCTCCTGGTGAAGTCAAGGTTCAGGAATTTGAAGGAAATAGCAGCGGCCACTGGCCAGAGTGTCTGCTCCCTCACCACACACACTCTCACGCATCCTCACACACACACATGTGCACACCTTGGAATGTGTGCAGGAAGTCACTGCTGTGGGCTGTGTGTGTGTGTGTGTGTGTGTGTGTGTGTGTGTGTGTGTGTGTGTGTGTGTGTGTGTGTGTGTGTGTGTGTGTGTGTGTGTGTGTGTGTGTGTGTGTGTGTGTGTGTGTGTGTGTGTGTGTGTGTGTGTGTGTGTGTGTGTGTGTGTGTGTGTGAGGTCAGAAATAACTGGACTGTAATGTGAGTGTGATACAGAACATTCTGTGTCTGAGAGTAGATAGCAGCAGGATGAGTGTGTACGATGTGTGAATGAATGAAAATAAATCAGCCTTAAGTACAAGCTGTTCTAAGATCCTTAATCCAAGATATGAAATGTAAACATTCTGTTTTAAAACGGCAGTTAAATGTGCTAAAAGGTTAGTAAGTTTACATTTTAATAAGGCGGTCTATTTAACTTCTTCTACAAACATAATTTAAACACCTATTACAGTATATCACCTTTTTATTTAGTTTGAGTGAAGTTTATTGCCCAGAGCGTTTAATATTGATTTAACAGGAAGTGCTGGTCTTCGAAAACATTTACAGTATTTGTTTGGTTTTTGTCATATCAAATGTTTCAGTACCTACTATGTGGCTCTCCAAATCTTATTTCTTCTAGTGTATTACCATCATTTATATAATTTTTAAATTACATGCCAAGTGTTGTATGACGTAGTTTAGTTGAACTTAGACATTCATTGCAGACATAACATTTTGTGTGTTTGTTTTTAGATTTTTTGATCGCATGGCCGATGCCAACACAGTCTACACAATACATCCGTCTGACTCTCTCTCATGCAACCAGTCACCCACACACACACACACACACACACACACACACACACACACACACACACACACACACACACACACACACACACACACACACACACCACACACACACACACAACCACACACAACACACACACACACACACACACACACACACACCCTCCTCCAACCCGACCTGCGTTTTGAAGTCACTGCTCTGTAACTCTGTATGGTCACAGTCTGGTTATCACCAAAAGAT
>JAAOOA010000377.1:335000-357500 GCA_012861695.1 Trematomus loennbergii
ATTAGACGTAAGTACTTTGTCAGACTTAATATTTATCTGTTCATACCCCCAACCTTTTTTTCTTATTCAAAAGAAGACCTTAATTTAAAGTATTCTTTAATGTTTAAATAAAGCCTTATTAGTTTTGTCTGTTTTGCACATCCTCCTGTTAATATCTTTGGACGTCCTGTTTTATTGTAGAGATCACTGCAGTATCTTTTGATATTTTCTATTCTATATTTCTATCATGCCTTCTACTTTCCCCCTGTTTGTATGTAGGCTACTTTAAATGTTTTCATCAAATAAAACGTATTCAACAACAAAATCAATAACGTGCTTTAACCACTAGGCGGTGCGGGTTAAAAAAACAGTGGTCTAGTTAATAAAACATCATAATATCAAACATAATATGACTATTAACTTTATTGTGAAATTAAAACAGAACGGTAAAGGAAAATACAGTTTCAGTCTCTCGATTTGAAGCTTATGCATTGTACCATGAACCTGTATAGACCTGTAACAGTCAACTGCATGAGGAGTTGGAAAGGTAGTTCAGTAAATCAGTAATATCTTTAAAAACTACAAGTCCCTTTCTATCAGCTGTGCACCGTTATGGTGTAAATACAGCCTATCTACCAATTGGATCAAATATAAAAGTCAGCCGAATAGTGTTGATACTGCAAGGAGACGTATTGTGTGAAAAGAAATGTAAGATGTTGTTTAATTGCTGATATATTTATGATCCACGTCACGTATTCAGTTTTGGCAGCATTTCTTCCAGTTTGTCAAAAGGTCTTCTCATCAGGGCTCTATAAATAAATAATTACGGCAGATATGTAATATTTAATGCAGCCAACCGTGTATTACAATGCCGTTATGTGATGACTTCCAAAGAGAAAAGCAAGCACACTCGGAATAAAGTATTGTTTTATTTTTAGAAGTTAGAAGTTAATATATATCATTATTTTAAAATGAAAATGTATTTAAGAGTTGAGTCAGACATTTTAGTACAATCTCTTTTTGTGTGCAGGTCAATGCAGGTGTTGCCTCTGTTGCAGCTGTTGCAGGTGCTGCAGCTGTTGCAGGTGCTGCAGCTGTTGCAGCTGTGGCAGCGAAAATCAATGCAGGTGTTGCCACTGTTGCAGCTGTTGCAGCTGTTGCAGGTGTTGCCGCTGTTGCAGCTGTTGCAGCAAAAATCAATGCAGGTGTTGCCACTGTTGCAGCTGTTGCAGGTGTTGCCGCTGTTGCAGCTGTGGCAGCGAAAATCAATGCAGGTGTGCAGCTGTTGCAGGGGTTGCCGCTGTTGCAGCAAAAATCAATGCAGGTGTTGCAGGTGTTACAAATGAAAATGTATTTAAGAGTTGAGTCAGACATTTATTACAATATCTTTTTGTGTGCAGGTCAATGCAGTGTTGCCTCTGTTGCAGCTGTTGCAGGTGTTGCAGGTGTTGCAGGTGCTGCAGCTGTTGCAGCTGTTGCAGCAAAAATCAATGCAGGTGTTGCAGCTGTTGCCGCTGTTGCAGCTGTTGCAGCAAAACTCAATGCAGTGTTGCCGCTGTTGCAGGGGTTGCTGCTGTTGCAGCTGTTGCTGCACAAATCAATGCAGGTCTTGCCGCTGTTGCAGCTGTGGCATCAACAATCAATGCAGGTGTTGCAGCTGTTGCAGGTGTTGCAGCTGTTGCAGGTGTTGCAGCTGTTGCAGGTGTTGCCGCTGTTGCCGCTGTTGCCGCTGTTGCACACACACAGACACACATACACACACACAAACACAAACACACACACACACCACACACACACAACACACACACACCCACACACACACACACACACACACACACACACACACACACACACACACACACACACACACCACACACACAGAGAAAGAGATACATTTGTGTTTTAAAGTTATCTTCAACCACAACCATTCATCTTTTTTATTTAATATCTTACACTACAGTATGTTTTCGATGTACTGTTTACTGTTTGTGTGTGTATCTTTGTGAATGTGTGTATTATAGTGTTAATTGCGTTGACTAAAACTATGACGAAATATGTTCTACAACGACCTTTTTTCCATGACTAAGACGAGACGATGAAGAGACGGCACCGACGTCAGTAAACAATAACTGTAACGAAATCAACATGCAATATCGTTGACGAAAATGTAGTTTACTAAATAAAAACGTTGCCAAAATCTCTCTTTACTTTCGTTGACGAAAAAGGAGGAGACGAAATATTATCAAAGATAACGTTACATCTGATAGTCAGTTTTTCTCCCAGCAGTTCCATTTCCGGTGCTGCGGCTGGGCAGCAGCTGTGTGTAGTGATGGGACTTCCGTCTCTTTTTAGTGAACCGGATCATTTGGCTCGGCTCACCAAGAAGAGCCGGCTCTTTCCGCTCCCAAACGGCTCTTCATTTGACAACATATACCTTTTATAATTTAATCAAATGTAGCCCTGTTTTGACAAATGATTTATATGTGTACACATATATCACTTAAAGTATTCAATACATCCTTTGTAATGAATTGAATATAAATGATTTGCTGTGGCAAATAGTTTTCATTGCATTTACAGACCCTTGTATCTCTGAGTCTCTGATACCACCCAATGAATGCACTGACTTGCTTGTAGAACCACGCTACACAAAGCAGATAGCAACACGTATACAAATTTTAGCATAGACATTTAAAAAAAGGACAGCTACTGTATCAACATTTTAAAATAGTATTCAAAGAAAAAGCCAGCAGGGCTCTATTTCAGTATGAACTAAAGAGTAAGCAACAGCTGACATCAAATCTTTGCTGAGCCTAAAGATAATCATAAATAAATAACATAGTGAAAATAAATATATTGCAATGCTCAAAACAGCAGCATCCAACCGTCTCTAAACCTTGGATATGACATGTCACTGCATGCATGCAGCACCCGTAGCGCGGAGATCATCATATCATTCTGTCTAATATCATTCTTAATCATTCAACCTGTGTTTTTCATCAAATAAGGATAAGATATAATCTTATTGTGAAATAAGTTTGACTAAAATGACAATTATTGGTTTTGGTTAAAAAAGACTCAAATGTCAACAGTTTTCTTTGACTAAATAGACTAAAATGCTCAGACTTTTAGTCGACTAAAACTTGACTAATGAAAACAGGATGAAGGTGACTAAATATGACTAAAACTAACAAGGACATTTGATAAAGGACTAAGACTAAATAAAAAAATAAAATAACACTATTGTATTACTGTGTATTTACCAGCAGCTCCGATCAGCAGCAGCAGAGCCAGAGTTTCATGGTGTCAGGTGAATGTTCAGAAGACTCTGACACACACCTCGGCTCAAATTTATATCCCAGCAGCCCCACAGTGCTCGTCCCCCTCACCTGACCGCCCCCCCGCCTCCTCCTCTCCTCTCCCCCCTATTTCTCTTGACCCAATCTGTGTCCTCACAGTCTTGGCACTCAGTTTCAAACCAAATGTACTTTCTTATCACACTCCTCATTTTGTGTTTGCCCACTTCGGCCCAATCTTAGCACACACCCCGTGGTTATGTCATCTGTGCACCTTATTTAAAATGTGGACCAAGGTGTTACGGCTGGAGGGCAAGGTACGCAGGACCCAAATGCAGAAAATAGGTTTGAAAGCAGGAATCCTTTATTTCCAGAACTAGGCCAGGCAAACAAAGTCAAAACTAGGCAAGGCAAAACATAAAGTCACTCAGAACATAAACCCTTCCAACACGTTAAGAATCTCACCATGACAGACAGAAAAACCAGAACTGAAATGCACACAAGACTAATCACATGAACAAGACACAGGTGGGGAGGGAGGAGAAAATGCGGGGGCACAAGGTGAACACTATCGGGTGATCAGCAGGATGGAACACAGAGACAGGAAGCAACAGACAAGATGGGGGTGAACACTTTTCAAAATAAACAGGAAACCAGAGACAGATCGAGACAGGACAAAATCAAACAGCTCCGGAGGACGGGCAGGAAGGCGGCGTAGGGCGCGATGAGGCCCCTTCGGGGTCAGCTGGATCGCCGGAGCAGGAGCTGGTGGGACCCCCGGCGGGACAGGAACCGGAGCCGGCAAGACAGGTGTAGACGGAACCCCGACGGACAGGCGGTAGATGGGACCCCAGGAACAGGCAGGTGTTGGCGGGACCCCCAACGGAACAGGACAAGGAGTTGGCAGGATCCCCGGCAGAACAGTAGTCGGCGGGACCCCCAACGGGACAGGACATGGTGTTGGCAGGACCCCCATTGGAACCCCCAAGTTTAAGTTAAAGTGGACTACTTCACTTGCAACAGACCACCATGCTTAGCTACTGCCGCTAAAGATTATAAAACCTTTATGAAATAAAAAATGAAGAAAAACAACTTGATAAAATATGCACCCATGGCCTTCCATAGATTTAAATCATAATATAACCACAGCCTTTAATAAACCATTGAGTATTGATAACAGTAGTTTCTTAACTGCTGTTAATTCATCTACCTCGGATGCAACAGACCACCATAGCTACTGGCGCAAAAACCTATAAAACCTTTATGAAATAAAACATGTACCAAGAGGAAAAAAGATAATAGTAAGCAATCATCTAATGCTTAAGACTGTCTCATAAGAATGTATTTGAGAGCAAACGTGATGTATACAGTTTGCTTGAGGACTAACAGAATATTGTAGCTCACCCTATGATGAGAGGAAACATTAAAGCACATTTCCCTACCGTTCAAAAGGATTCGCCAAGCTTTTATAATGGCTGCTGGATCCTTTCCCTCAGTTAGGAACCATCCTAAAAAGCGAGTGAAGCCAGTATAATGTTGGCAATGCACTTGATGGCTACATACTGCATGAAATGACAGTATTCAAAATCCAAAGCCAAACGTGTCCTAGCTAGTTATGGTTACTGTAGTATGATAGCACTTATGGCAGATTATTTAAAACTAATAGATGGTGATGTTGGCATTTAAGACAGAAAACATAATTTGAAATCAAGCTGGAAAAGAGTGATGCTATATACAGTACAATTAATAATGCATGTTTCTGATAGTCTGGAGTCACTAATACATCGGTGCATTTTAACACATGATATAAGGCTGAATTGGGGTGTTTTTTGTGTCCCTCCTAATCATTTTGTCTCGCTCTTATCTGCAGTGTTCAACCCATTTTACCTCCATGTGTGGAAGTCCCCATCCTTTCTCACAAGGACTGCGATGGCTCCTCCCCGGCCTGATCACTGACCGCATGGTGTGAGTTGGATACCTGGAGGGAGGCAAGGATGCATGTCAGGTATTTTCAAACAATTACTCGGCACATACAATGAGTTATATTGAATGAGGATGGAGGGAATAAAGTGATGTCTCTCTCCTGCTCAGGGTGACTCTGGTGGTCCTCTGGTGTGTAACGGAGAGCTGCAGGGTGTCGTGTCCTGGGGCCATGGCTGCGCTCAACCCAACTACCCGGGCGTTTACACCAAAGTCTGCTCTCTGATGCCCTGGATCAACGATATTCTCTCCACATACTCCTAGGCTGTGATCTCCCATCACAGAACTACAGGAGAGGGGAAATCAGAGGGAGATTGAAATTGAAGGAGACAGGAGGGGCGGTGGGAAGTGTCGAAGAGAGAGGCAGCGGAAGAGAGGCTGAGAGTGAGACACAAGGAGAAGCCGAGGGAGAAAGAAAACAACATGCGAGATGTGAGATGTCAAGGCTCAATCAATACAAATGTTTTACATTTTGTGATGCAACAGTGTGTTTATTATTGTCTATCTGCTCCCAGTGTAGATGTACTGTTTTATGAGTACTGGATTTCAATTCAGGGGTGACATTTCCAACAAAAACACATATAAACCACAGTCAAACAAGAACAGCTAATGTCAATAAACAGAAACATTTCACAAAATTGCATTAGCTTGAGGGCAAATTAAGTGGCAACCCTTGGTTTTGAAAAGATAAGCTAACAAAGTCTATTAAATGTTCATTATCTCAATTTGTTTTAAAGATTTTCCTAACGAGTTTGTAGTTTCAAAACACATTTTTAATGTACAGCAAGATGTTCCTTTAGTAATCTATGGTCCCATTTACAGTACATAGACAATAAAGGACGTGCATGGCTTCCTCTCCATGTTTATTCCTAGACCTTAATCCCTTTTACAGTGTTTTATTTAGTTAATTAAGGTGTATTGTAAAATGTCTTGTTTCAGTGTTGGGTTATACTTAGCTTCAGCCTCTCGTGTCATATCTGCTTCCAAAAAAACTACATGTCAATAGTCCAAATGCCAAACTCAAGGCTTATTCTGCAATCCACTGACTTCACAGTGATTATGTCCAATTCTTATCTAAAGTGTATTGTGCTTTTCCTTAAACACACATTGCCAAACAATCTCTCAATAAGATTTCCATCAAAATAAGACACACAAACTGTAGCTTTTACCAGTTAACCTCTAGATACGGGCAATCTGAGAACTTGTCAACTACAAACATTGACAGTAGTTCAAAGACCACTGTTTTGGTCAAAATGAGATTAAGTACCTGATAAGTGGGCACTAAATGGGCTGGCTCCGGCCTATATAGCCGAACTCCTCCAGCGCTACACCCCAGCCAGAGCTTTAAGGTCAGCTGACCAGCTGCTGCTGGTAGTGCCCAAGACCAGGCTCAAAACCAGAGGGCACCGAGCCTTCGCAGCAGCTGGCCCCAGGCTCTGGAACACTCTGCCCCTCCATGTGAGGTCGGCCCAGACCCTAGGGGTTTTTAAATCTACTCTTAAAACACACTTCTTCTCCCTGGCCTTCTAGTCAGAGCGGAGCACGACTCCTGACTTTTCCTTGTGTTTTTTTATATATCTGTTGTAATTTATTGTCTTTTATTGTGATTGTAGTAATGTGTTTTTATGTGATTGTAGTATTTATTACATGTACAGCACTTTGGCCCGACCAAAAATCGCTTTTAAATGTGCTTATAAATAAACCTTGATTTGATTTGATTTGATAAGAGAGTGATTTATGACGACCCTCCAGGGGGCCCGGAAAAAACGTAAGCGCATTTACGCCCGGGGAGGGGGTCAGATGCCCACTAACCCACAGCCCCTGCCTCTTCACCAGTCCTGTGTTGCCCAGCAAGCACAGACGCTGAGAAAGAGCCAGACATATCCAAGAGATAAAACTTTATGAAGGGGCCTGGCGTTGACCAAGACGTTGACCATATGTGTCCCCGGTGTGTCAGGGAACTCACCAAGTGTCAGAAAACACAACCCTCTCTCTTTTCCTCCACACCCAAATCTCTAAAAACTGGGCTGCAACGGAGCTGATACAGATTTGAAATTGTTCTGACGTCAGAAACAGGGAGCTCCACCTATATGGGCAACTCTCCACCTATCAGGGGAATGGGGGTTGGGCCACGGCCCGGCCATTGCCGCTCGAAAGCGCTGGAGACGCTGTAGTACATATGCCAGGCCTGTGAGTGGCACTGTAGTCTGCCACAAAAGCAGCGAAGAAGACTTCTCACAGAATCAGCCCTTGCAAAAAACAGGGCTGGAAAAGAGCAAATAGAGCGAAATGAGGCATGGCTAAAATGCATGATCTGTTTGGTATTTTGAAAAAAAAACTTCACAGACATGTTTTATATAGGTATGGCCCAACAATATATTATTCAAATATAGCATGATAGGTCCACTTTAAATTAAACTTTCAGACGTTAAAATACAGTAATAGTATTGTTTATTTAAAAAAAAAACTGAGCCACTCCTAACAGTTAACTTCATATTTATTTTTGTCTAAAGCATTTATTACACACATTTTCCCCTCTCATATTCACAGTGTGGATCAATTGAGACAGCGTGGTATCCAGAGAGCTGCAGAGACTTTGGGAGGAACCTCAGTGTGACGGATGTCCTGTCTGTGGGTTTGGCCGGAGAAGACTGAGGTGGAGCGGTCTTTCTCTGGGAGGAGGACCAGGGATGAAGAAAACCACCAAACTGCATATGTGAGCCCATACTGGGCACAGCTGTCACAAACAAATGATGGTCCTGTTTGACTACACACTATTCAGTGTGCAGATCTTTGTGTTCACAATAAAAGTGTAGTTTCTTAGTGAATGTCTGTATTGGTCTTTAATCTCATATCAGCTTTTCATTTTCTTCTTGCCCCTCGGAGAAAACGGTGTGGCAGTTGTGTCCTTCAGGTATGTCCTTTCCTAACAGAAATGACAAGAAACATAAACCTAATTATTGCAGAGCAAGTGTGTTATTTATGAAGAGGTTTGTTTATTAAGCGGCTGTAGAAATATATATTTTTTATTTTAATGTGTTTTTTAAATTCATCACATTGTACTACAAAGATAATCAGATTATGAATGAACAGTCTGCAGTTAATCAACATTAAAATATACGTTATTATTAAAATAATATTCAACTGTTATCAGAACTTAGTGTAAATGTAGTATCATGCTGTTCGGTTGTCTCACTGCAAGAACCACTTTTACCACGTCTTTTACAGACAATATGTAGAGACAAATGGTAGCAATTCTCACAATGTAAAATAATAATTGCCTTAAATACATTGAAATGTGAAAGCTGACAAAAAATCATGTTGCTTAGTAAAATCGAAATGTAACACTCACTTCCCTGATGTCAGTATTTAGTCATGTTTAATGGAATGTATATCAGTGTATTATAGTTGTTACTTTATCTATTTAAACCAGAACATTTCTCGATTCTTTGTACAGTATGAAAGGGGTCTTTGTACCTTTGACTCCATGCTGAAGTTCACTGCTTTAGGAATATAGGTCTGTCTCTCGTGTTCAGCATCCTCTGGTCTTCTGCATCACCTGGAAACTTTAAACAAACAGATATATATATATAAAGTAACATGTGTTGGTCACAGACTTTTTACATGCAAACATCATGTCATAATTTTTTGTTATCCTTATAAAAAGTGCTGGATATCACAGCCCTTACTGTATCTTATCAGTTGGATTGTGTATTATTGTATAGTTGGGGTCCTTTTATTTACTTATTTTGGAATCTTTTTTCATGAGACATTCAAATTAAATATTTGTCCTATGCCATATTCACATTCATTTGTAACACACACGTAAGGGTAAAAGATCTTTAACAAATGTAATGCAATGAATACGCTTAATTGTCACAAAAGCACACATAACGTCATATCTAATATTTAACAAATCATTTCCTTGTCCCCTGAGCGAAAAAATGCTAACGCCGTTAGCACAGAACTCACTCGTAAAACCCTTATTACTTATCGTAAATGCAAATTCAACCCAGCGATTAGCATCGTGAGATTACACAGATTCGATAGGTATCGGTATCATCACTCCATGATCAAAACTCGCGACATGAGAAACAAAAACAGACATCACAACACGTGGCATTAGGTAGCCAACACGGCAATATGTCTTACCTTTGTTGTTGTCTGATCAAAAGTTGTCTTCAATGGCATTAAAACGATAAAAACGCTGCTGAAAGTTAATCCATAGGTTAATCCAATGTGTGTCTGAAATTATTTCTGATAATCCATCAGCAATAAACCTAGTTTTTAAGTTTTCAGATATCAGAGCGGAAGATAGGTTTCGCTTTGGGCAAACTGCGTGCGCATAGCTCTGACTTCTCAATGGTAACGTGTGTGTATGTGGAAATTCCCCTTCGATTCTATTGGCTCTAACGGTTCAAAAGAGATGTCATCATCAAAATCGACCAATGGGTTCCAGAGAAAAGGCAAATACGCCCATTTCCACCCAAATGACCCCAGGTGGAGTTTTTTTGCTAAATCTCTCTAAAAAGGTCAAATGTCACTTGTTTGCATCAATTTGATACAGGGTACTTATTATATGTTGTACTTTGGATTCCTAAAGCTTTTAGTCTCCGATCCCATCATCCAAGGGTGATTTTCACTATCAGTGTAATCATTTACATTTTCTTACTATGTTCAATCTGAATTTTCTATAAAATAAAAAACATCTATATTGATTCTGACTTTTCTACATCCAAATCACAGGTTTATCATTACTTTGAGAAAAAAGATTATTATGTTCCCTTTTAGAAGGTAAGATATGGTCATTTGTTCTGGAAATGTCATTTTCGAGCCTGAGACCTGAAAAACAGGCTTGGGGCTAACAGGTTAAATGCAGGCATTAAGTTACATGTTCACGTTCTGCTGCCACAATAAGTCGGTTTCTCCAGTGTAATGATAATAAAATGCTAAGTAAGTATTGGTAATAATATTAATAAAAACAACAAGATTTGGGTTTGTTTAATATGATGAACGTTAACCTAACTTCAATAATCAACTCCAGCTCAACAAACCATATTGCAATATCTACTTTAACGTTATTTCTGGAACCAACGGGAAATGTGAGATTCATATTTTTTAAATACACAGATCTTATAGTGAGGTTAATCTCATATACAGTACGCTGGTCTTCAACACTACTGTGACGCTAGCTGTCTTCATCGTCGAGCATAGCTAATTTAAATTAACAATAACAATGCATAAAGTTACCTAACTAGCAAACTAACGAGGATGACCGTATTTTACCATCGTCACACAGAAGCCTTTTGTTCTACAGTATAATCCTTCTTACATTTTTTACACTTCTCTATTATGTACTTCTCTATTATAACTTGGATTCTACGGATAGCATCGTTAGCACAGATGTAGCTTAACTGAATAAAAACACCAGTAAGAAATAAGTGCTTGAATTTCACTTACCGAAGAAACTGCATTCATGGACGGTCTGTTTTAACCGCAGAGCCATAAAGGCCCCTACACACCAGGCAGTCACCAGAGAACTCGCCGACATCCGACACCGACAGATCCATCGACGAGTTCTCCTGCGTCTTGGCCGTGTGTACACCGCTTTACTTCAGCCGAGCACGTACGAACTGCGCATGCGTGAGTGGCAATAACTCTCCTTACCAGCAGGCGGCGGTAGTGTGTATTCGTCATTCAAAATAGGCAACAACCGGAAGACAGAGAAGAAGAACAGACTGATATAAACAAACAAATAGCGGTGCGTTCCATTTTCACTCTCGTCCATCGAAAACATGTTTTAGAATATAAAAATACATGAATGATGAAATGAGCACATAAAGTGCAGACATACTATAAAATCACAGTTAATAGACCTGCATCTGATGATCGCAGTGTTCTGGCGGGTGTAGTTTATTGAGTCAGCAATGTAATAATGGCCACTTCTTGCTAAATTTACGATGAGATGAAAAACCGGACTTGACCAAACAAATCACGGAGCTCTCAGCAGAGGACAGCCGGGGACGCTCCCGCCGATATCAGAGATGTCCCTGCTATGTGTGGGAGGTAAGAGAGGACATTTAAGGGCTATGTTTGATGTCTTTAAGTATCACCTGCTGGTGTTTAGCTGCTGTCTTGTGCCTTTTTAAATCGTTTGTTTACGTCCCTCACTTCCGTTTCGCTTCTCATTTGCTAGCTGACAGCTGATCAGAGTGGTTTTCTTGGCCCGATAGCTTGTGTCCGACACCCGGCCGATTCACATGTTGAATCGGCCGGGTGTCGATCGTGAAAGGCCAAATAAGGCGTGTCACGGCCGAGGGTTCGGGACACACCAAATTGATTTTGGGCGACAAGGAACCCGTTTTCGCCCAACAACGCAAGACGGCCGATATCGGCCTGGTGTGTAGGGGCCTTTAGATAAGTGCGTATTTCAATGAAGAATACTCCACCAGGCATCAACACAACAAACACGTCCGAGTTCAAGTTGTGTTCTCCGGATCAGCTGAGCCCCTGTAGCAGCCTGGAGCTAATGAAGCTAACGAGGCTAACAGAGCTAGCAGAGAGACCACTAGCAGTTTGATACTTCCGTTTCATTACAATGACTTCCGTGACAGCAAGAATCCCCCTCACACACATAGGTGAAACACATGCACATTCCCTACTGAGAACCTTTCAGTAAAATGTTTTCAGGAGTGTGTGTGAGGTTAATTTTCAGTTGTGTGTGTGTGAGGTTAATTTTCAGTATATGTGTGCGAGGTTTAATTTTCAGTTGTGTGTGTGTGAGGTGTTCAGTAGTGAATGTGAGAGTATTTCAGTAGTGTTTGTGCAAGGCCAGATGTTTTCAGTAGTGTGTGTGCGAGGTGAGTTAGAATTTAGGCCTACACGGCCCTTCATCAACTACAGTTGTTGTTCATTTATTGTCTATTTTATTCTATATTTCATTTTTCCATTTTTTTTAAACATATAATATTTTTTCCTTTTTTTCCTTTTTATTTCATAATATATTTTCCTTTTTACATTTATATATATTTCTTATATTTTTCTTGTTTGAGTTTACTAACACACATCATTTAAACCTTTATCCGTCAGACGATACATTCCAGTGGTGTGTGTGAGATTATTATTAAACCCTGTGTTTTTGCTCGGGCTCACACACAGTTTATAGTCATTCCTTCTGCTCCCATGTATGACACACACCACACACACACACACACACACACACACACACACACACACACACACACACACACACACACACACACACACACACACACACACACACACACACACACACACACACACACACACACACACACACACACACACACAGACACAGACACAGACACACACACCACAGAGATAGTTCCCACACTGAGCACACAAACACACTCTTACCATAATATGCATGCCGTGTTGTTCCTCCTCTCTGAGCTCAGAGCTTTGCATATTTTTGGTCTGGCATGAAGGAAGGTACGACATCGAAATAATTACACACCGTTTCCAAATCCCGTCTTCTGTTGAATGTTGTTTTAAGTAATCTGCCCCAGATTCCTCAAAACTCTTTCCAAAGCAGGTATTTAACTTTAATGATGTCATCTAACTGCAACTTTTTTAACACTTGCATTACTTCTACTACTTCTGTACAGGTTATATTCATTAGGTTACCCTAGATGCTAAAATAAATACATTTTTAAAAACGATATAATGAATAAATAATGTTTTTACTAGGTTTCCAAACATTTTTAAATAATATTTAATAATTAAGAAAATAATAATGATGGCTATCCAATGAAGGCATATAAACCCCCCTCTCAATATTAATAATAGTGATAAATATTGAAGAAAAATAAAATAAAAACAAGTAATAACTTTATTAGGTAATTTTCTAATAATATGTAATAATTCATAAAATATATATTTTGGCTATTGAATGGACAGACCACATATTATAAGGATAATGAATAAGAAATAAATATGTGAAGCAAAAATCAACAAACGTATTCACTAAAATAAATACAATTTCATATTATACAGTGATTCTATGAGTTCCTGGTAACAGTTGTACGCAGAAAGTGATATTTCTTGAAGTTTAAATACTGTTATAACAGAAATATAATAATAAACCACCAGACTCAGGGACAGTTTCATCCCACAGGCCGTAAGACTGTTAAACACCTGAACTTTTGAAAGAACATCCATAACATTCATCTGTTGCAACTTACACATTATTTATCTAATATATCATATTCCAATTACTTGTATATAGACTCTCCTTGCACTATTTCTATACTATTTTATTGTATTTACTTGCACTATTTATCTGTTTTATTGTGTTGCACTGTTGGAGGAGCCTGTGACCTCAGATTTTCATTGATATATCTACACTGTAGTATATGTACAAACGACAATGAATTGAAGCCTTGAATCTTGAATTGAATCTGTGTGTGTGTAGCTGGGCAGTCCCCAGCAGAAGCCCAAGCGTCTGCGGGTGTTAGCGGATGTTTCCGGCAGCATGTACCGCTTCAACGGAGTGGACAGACGGCTAGAGCGCTCCATGGAGGCCACGTGCATGGTGATGGAGGGGCTGGAGAACTACGAGCACAAGTTCAAGGTGAGACCACCACTACTAACACCATGACAGAAACACCTGCTGAATGAAGGAAATGTTACTGAAGATACAACAGTATGATCTCCACCCTTACCTTAAAGGTCCCATGTCATGGCCATTTCTACTGATCATAATGCCATTGTTGAGGTCTACTAAAATAAATGTATATTGTGCAATGTTCCAAACTCACATTGGTTTCTCAAACAGCATCTCTGTATAGTATGCGTATTCACTCTCTGTCCTAAACGGCTTGTTGGAGCTCCTGCCCCCCCCCCTCCCTGTGAGCCCAGTGGCCGTCTGCGAGACAGCGAGACACCGCGAAACTCAGCCTGGGCACACACAACACACCCGCAGCCTGGCTGGGAGTTTGTGTGTGTGCTCAGGCTGAGTTCCGCGGTGTCTTGCTGTCTCGCCGACCCCACACCAGTGAGCCAGCTCACAGTGTCCCGCTCCTCGCAGCAGCGAGCCTCGCAACGTCCCGCGAGTGTGTGTGTGTGAGGAAGTCCGCGGATTGGTCCAAACGTAATGGCTCCGCGGACGTAACGTAACGGCACTATACCCGAAATACGTCACAATACCCAAGAAGTAAACAATGGAAAAAGAGAACTCTCCAACGAGGCGTTCTGGGGCAGCACAGACAGGTCTTTTCTGTGTTAGAGTTTTACTCGCTACAGGGTGTACTTTGAGGGTTTGTGACTCTGCAGACCGTTACATGCAGAAAAAGCTACATAACACAAGGGGACGGGTAATAACCAGAAAAGCATGACATGGGACCTTTAATGGATTGAGGAGTGAAATAGAGAAGGAGTAGGAGAGGGTATAGATAGAATAGATAGAGGAATGAGTGAGTGTAAAAGAGATGAAGGGAGGCAGACTTGCTGGCCCCTTAGTGACACTCAACCTAATACTGATCACATACCAGTGCCTCACACACACACACACACACACACACACACACACACAACACACACACACACACACACACCACACGCCGCATATACATATATAAGTGCAGCTGATCACATGTCAGTGGATCCGCTTCCTATTGCATAACACTCCTTACATAAAAGTGCATCTGATAAACCATAAGACTTGGTGTGTGTGCAATGTGCAATCTCTCAGTGTGTGTGTGTGTGTGTGTGTGTGTGTGTGTGTGTGTGTGTGTGTGTGTGTGTGTGTGTGTGTGTGTGTGTGTGTGTGTGGTGTGTGTGGTGTGTGTGTGTGTGTGTGTGTGGTGTGGTGTGTGTGTGTGTGTGTGTGTGATGGTTGTCAGTCAAACAAACTATCTATTCAGGGTTTCTATTTCAAACACCGCAGCAAATGAAGATGGCACGATGGAAGAATATTTCAAAAATGTTTAGTTCCCTGTCTTCTAATCATAGCCATCCAGCATAAACATTTGAGAACAAAAAACTCTACTACTAGTAAAAACTTTTGAGCAATTATGTATATAAGTAAATTCAATTTCTCTTTTGATTTTGTCCCTGATGCATGTAAAAAACCTTACATTCAAAAATGTATCCGTATATATCGTCCAAAAGGCTGAATCTGACATTTTGAAACAAAACGTTCTTACCCGACAACAGCGATATGATTGGATGAGACACACAGACGCACACCACAGTCAATCTTTCCTTATTAGAAATAGCCCTGAAGGTCTGCAGGAGGCATGTCTGCTCTCAACACATTCACCCTGCTGCAGTGTGTGTAGTGTGTGCAGAGTGTGTGTGTAGTGTGTGTGTAGTGTGTTACGACGTGACGTTTCTGCACACCTTCAGCTTTACACTTCTCTACACATGCTATTCCTGGTGTCGATATAAGAGGGGGTTACACAAAGTTGTGCAACAATTAAATGTTGTTGTTGTTGCCACTTATGTTCATGTGTTACGATACATGTAACCTTAGTACTGTCTTTATTGATGTGTCTCTTACTTAAAGTGTATTTTACTCTATAGGTCCTTTTTAAAGTGTACTTCTTAAAGGTCCCATGTCATGGCCATTTCACTGATCATAATTCCATTGTTGAGGTCTACTAAAATAGATTTATACTGTGCAATTTTCCAAACTCACATTGGTTTCGCATACATCTCCGTAAAGTATGTGTATTCACTCTCTGTCCTAAACAGCTCGTTGGAGCTCTTGCCCCCCCCTCCCTGTGAGCCCAGTGTGCTCCGATTGGTCAGCTCGGCCACTCTGTTCTGATTAGTCAACCACCAGAGAGGCTCCGCCCATGTCTAACAGTGCTTTTTTCGGCTCGCTCTGAGCGGAACAACAGTCTTATAATGGCGTCGGTACAGCCGTATATTTTATACGCTAACTAACCGAACTGTACCTACAACTGTTGTTATAGAAGAGTAAGTTATTTTGACCTGTAATAAACTACTACTGTTTGATGAGAAATCAAATCATGGTTTGCTATATATGAATGATATGTTATAGGAGCAAATAATTCAGGGAAGAAAGGATACTAAGTATTTCCATCAAACTTTATTTTTAGAAATGTACAAAATGAACATGTGTAAATATACATATATACACTGTATATCATCCATTCCTCCCCTTATCTTGCCTATCGCAGCTTTGTAAGCTGCTGCCGGGGCTTTTTAGGACGAGGCATCAGAGTGGTCATCCCGTGTGTGTGTTGTCCGCCAGATATGCCAGGAGTTTCCTGATCTGGCTGGACGAAATCAAATGCAAATCACAAAATATTAGAGAAACTTAGTTGTTTTAGATTTGTTAGTAGTAGTTGTGGTAGGAGTGTGTATCTATCTAATCTATCTATCTAATCAACACAGTTAGCTTGCCAGCTAATATGCTAACCTACGTTTGCTAGTTGTTCAGTGTAATATGCCAATCTACTATGAACAACAGCTAGTCTAGGCTAGCAAGAACATGTTTACAATTGCAATCTTATACGGGTAGTCTGCTACGTTCGGTCATTCATTGTAGCTGGCATGAAAACAATGTTTTCCCTAGCATGTAGCTCTAGATAGCCTTGTTGTTTAGCTATGTAGCATACATGCTATGAACGGTAGCTCGGTAGCATACACGCCAGGAACGCCAACTATAATGTACTGCCCGTACGGTAAATCACCCGGAGTATACTGTCTATGAGTATTTTGTGTGTAATTGCAGACATTCTCCAGCTAGTGCATCCAATTTCGTATATAGCTAAATAAGCTATAATGACCTGGATGCTGCGCTCATAACGGCCCAACATGTTTCACTTCTTCCACTAAAATAATTGTATCTGAAAAACACAAAACTATCTAAAATACAAAAGTTGTGTTTCATTCACTTTTTAATAGACATACTGCCTCGAAGGAAAATGCCACTGTTAATTTTATATGGTTAACCGCAAACTATACCGTTGCTAACTAGCTAGCTAT
Organism: Trematomus loennbergii; assembly: GCA_012861695.1. Taxonomy (NCBI): domain Eukaryota; kingdom Metazoa; phylum Chordata; class Actinopteri; order Perciformes; family Nototheniidae; genus Trematomus; species Trematomus loennbergii. The sequence continues at coordinate 352,253 of JAAOOA010000377.1, forward strand.
CAAGCTAACAGCGGCGATTGTCACAGCAGCCATGTGCAATTTGAGATGCACACGATCGAAAAGCATATAATGCACAAGTTCTCACAGTGTACGAATTGAGACACAGAGTACAGTAAGTGACAAGGAGATGGAGTCCATGCAGAGACCTCAAACTGACCAGGATTTAAGTGAGTTAAGTTAAGAGGTTCTGCTAAAGTTACACCACTTAAAGTTGAACTGTAGCCACTCATCCAAAAGCAATAAAGAACAGCGAGCCTTCAAAGTGCAGCAGAACAATGGGTCTCTGAGGGAGCGACTCTGAACCCTCCTCATGTTCCCTCTGATGATCCTCCTGACCTTTGTTGTGACACCCAGATGACGCCCTGAGCTTCACACACAGAGAAAGAGAGGGTACGTGCTCTCTTTAGGCCTCTCTGAGAAGCTGCTGACTACGTGGGTAGAGTCACGAGATTCAAACACCTTCAGGAGGAAAGTGACCTGTTCAGAAACAACTCATGACTCTGTGTCGTCAGTGGAGTCAGATCAGGAGAGCAAGAGGAGTAAAAGAGAGGCCTCTGACCTTTAAAGACAGAAACAGGAGGAAATACTCAATCAGAACAGTACCGAAAGACAGTTTCATAGTGTTGTGAAGAAGTGTGGGATCATGGAAGTTGTACCATGCTGTCATTGCCAAATTGTTGACAGAGGTCTCTTCCTCTCAGTAAAAAATGAGAACAGATGGTTTAAACCTATGAGTAATATAGCAGTTTCACATTAAAAATCAGTGTTTTCCTCTCAGCTGCAGCATTTAGCGGCTAGCAGGCTAATGTTAGCAGAACTTGTTTCTCTGATAACTTAAGATCCAGATGTCCTAAAATCCTTCAGCAAGTAAAAATCTAGAAATCAACAACAAAGACCCGAAAAATTACAATTTTAGGTACTTGTACTTTAATGAGTATTTCCATTTTATGCTACTTTGTACTTCTACTACACTACAGTTCAGAGGTAAATGGTGTGATTGACTATGTATTTAATACCTTTAGTTACTTTACAGATTTGGATGACTTCTACTTTTACTCAAGTACACGATCTGAGTACTTCTACTTTTACTTAAGTACACGATCTGAGTACTTCTACTTTTACTCAAGTACACGATCTGAGTACTTCTACTTTTACTCAAGTACACGATCTGAGTACTTCTACTTTTACTCAAGTACACGATCTGAGTACTTCTACTTTTACTCAAGTACACGATCTGAGTACTGTACTTCTTCCATCATTGTTAACAACTGACATCTCAAAGAGGACATGACGCCATCACAGGCAACAATTAAAATAACTGTATTATATACCCAAATTCTCTGGGTTTAAAAAGTCTTGGAAACATTTGATAGAATCAAATGTAAGTACACAACTCAACAAAACAGCCTAGTTGTTTCGAGGCATTTTCTTGCGGATATATAACACATTAAACCTTTAGCTCCAGAAGCCAAGGTCAAAGTGTTTATAGTCTCTGGGTTAAAGTCAGAGGACAGAGGGGGAGAGGATATATTTACACGTCATGCCAGGGCACCTAGTTACAGGGGAATCATACGTACATAGTTACATAATAATCTGGTCATCTGTTGGGAAGACTGTTCATGTCCCTGTTGACTGTCCATCCTGCTGTGTGTCCTCATGTGGACAACACGTTGAAAAAGAGACATGTGTAATGGAATAAAGGAAAGAATGATGTAGTGAGATGTGCAATAGATGTTGTATTGTTCCTAAGCTCCTTCATGTTAGTAGCGGCCCTTTCTCACACACACACACCACACACACACACACACACACACACACACACACACACACACACACACACACACACACCACACACCACACACACACACACACACACAACACACACACACACACACACACACACACACACACACACACACACACACACACTATCTAGCACCGATCCACCCAACAAACAAGCCCTTGTCCGTCTTTTTTTTAATCTTTTGAAACGATTCTGTAGCCAGTCTCTGTTTTTAACCTCCCATCTTTTTTATTTTTTTCCGTTTCCATTCAGACTCCAGAAGACCCTTCCAGCGGGCAGATCCTTCGTTGCCATGGACACCAAACAGATCCCCAAATCTTGCAGCAGATCTTCACGTCTACGATGCTGTCCAGTGCCTGAGACTGACTTCTTATCTCACACAATAAAAAAAAACTCAAAATCATATCTGCAAGCACGGAGAAACCTGTCAGACTTAAAACCACTTTCTGCATCAGATTATTTCATTTGATCTGAGCTGTATCAGAGCTGAAGACTCGCCTTGGCGGGATTTTAAAATTATCTTACAGATGACCTTCAGCAGAATCTAAGTGTTAGCGTGACAGAGTATAATGTTTAGCAGGGAATAGTGTGTATCGTCCACATAATGACAAGCACTGTGTGGTAACTACAGTGACATAATGACTGCCTGGAGCCTGGCTCAGACCCCATGTGGGGATCAAACGCTCGCCCATAACCTGTTGTTATTTTTGTTTTTGGGGTTGACCCTTGCTGACGCACACACACGCACACACACACACACACACACACACACACACACACACACACACACACACACAACACACCACACACACACACACACACACGTCTCCGTCTCCGTCCTGTTTTTAGGTTGTGAGCAACTTTACCCAGAAGGGAAGGTAGGGTCGTGAACTTGGAGCGGCCCTCACTCATTTGGACTTCCTCCTCATTAATCGCCTGTCACACACACACACACACACACACACACACACACAACACACACACACACACACACACAACACACCACACACACACACACACACACACACACACACACGACACCAACACCTGACCGACACTTGGACGTGACGAGCGGTAATAACTCGGCTCCTCTGGAATGCTGGGATTGTGAGTTGGGAATTTCCCACCTGACTGCACACGCTCTTTAAAGGCAGCCGCTGTGTGTGTGTGTGTGTGTGTACGTTGTGTGTGTGTGTGTGTGTGTGTGTGTTCCCCCTCAGCATCTATGTCAACATGCTCAAGCCCTTTTCCTTCCTGGCTGCCGGACCCTGTGCTCCTCTCAGTCCTGTAAGGAATCTCAGATCTCCTTTCATTGACGGACCTCCCACTCCTCTTTCTGAAACACAAACACCTTCAACCCTGCAGGAAAGATTAGTGGGAAATTCTCTGACATGTCCGTGTTGCTATGTCTCAATTTGGATTCTTCCCTTACTAAACTGCCTTGTAGTGTTGTCTCAAATTGCTCAAACATTACCATATACAATAGCAAAAAAGAGTGGTGCAGTAGAAACAAAATTGTGTAGGCTGATTCGAAAATTAGCATTTCATTATTATCGCAGATTATCGCAGAAAATTATTAACGTTTATGATACCTACATGTTTTGTTCAGCAGGATAATCTCCATATATTAACACCACTAGAGTAAAAAGCTAATGTTAGGCTATAAAGGAACTACAGCACGGTCACATGACTTCACGTCGCCACCGCTAAGCTAAAGGCGGCTAATGTTGGGCTATAAAGGAACTACAAGACGGTCACATGACTTCACGTCACCACCGCTAAGCTAAAGGTGGCTAATGTTGGGCTATAAAGGAAGTACAGCACGGTCACATGACTTCACATCACCACCGCTAAGCTAAAGGTGGCTAATGTTGGGATATAAAGGAACTACAGCACGGTCACATGACTTCACATCACCACCGCTAAGCTAAAGGTGGCTAATGTTGGGATATAAAGGAACTACAAGACGGTCACATGACTTCACGTCACCACCGCTAAGCTAAAGGTGGCTAATGTTGGGCTATAAAGGAACTACAGCACGGTCACATGACTTCACGTCACCACCGCTAAGCTAAAGGTGGCTAATGTTGGGCTATAAAGGAACTACAGCACGGTCACATGACTTCACATCACCACCGCTAATCATGCTGTGCAGTCATTCATGTCAGTGGTTCCTCACAGCCTCGTGCATCCAATACTGTTTCAGATTCCCCTCCGGTTGAAATACTCTGTCACGCCTCACTATGTTGGCCTGATCAATGTGATCAATACAACAGCCTGTCTAACTATCAGCCTGCATTGATCCTCTCTGAGTTTTTATCAACACACTTTGACCCGCTGCTCTGTTTGTTGGAAGAAGGAGAAGTAAAAACATGACTGTAGATATTATTCCTAAGTCATGTTTGCAGTTCTTCATGATTGAGAATGTACTGTATGCATTGAAAGTGATCATCTAGATTTGAATTATGTTAGCCTTATTTAATTGTACATTTGTATAACTTATACATAATGTAATACACTTTTAATAAATCATGTTAACATTGCTCCGTTGATTCTCCATGTGTGTGCTATTGCCTGATTGATACTCATAATAGAAATGGGTCATTGTAGGTGCATTGATTTATATATTTAGTTTAGTCAAGTTATTTTGATATATTTCATATTTGACGTTAGTAAATAGTCTATCTGTCTGCATGTGAGGCTCACAAAGTTGCGTCATTGTTTGTTGTGATTAAGCCAACAGGAAATATGTTGCATTTAAGAGAATTGGGTCTGTAAAGTCCTTAAAAAGTCCTTAAAAAGTCCTTAAAAAGTCCTTGATTTTGATGAGTAATAGGATGTGTGAACGTTAATTACTGCTAAAAACTGTGGCTAAAGAAAATGTCTAGATTTGGTCATTTTGAATTTTTCACGTCACTTTTTTTTTTCTCTGACATGTTAATCTAAACCTACTGGACTATTTAGAAAATACTTTGTTGAGAAACTTAAAACACGGCATAATTTTCTTGTTTTTTGGAGATTTCTGCAGAACATTAAAGCTTAAAATTGTGCATTTTAAGCTTTAATAAATGCCAAAATCCTATCTCGCACTCATATATACAAATATAAGGATGGTGTGAGAACAAATTGTTAAGCAGTAACTGTATTTGTAATAAAATAATGATTATATTGTAAATTAGTAGAATAAGAGTGTGTGTTATTGTGTATATTATTCTGCGTTGGACCAGAAGCTTTTTGGAAACTGAGGGATTTCTTCGAATCACAGACTTCCCTCTTTTTTCCTCCATGGCCACTTTTTCCATTTGTTTTACTCAACCACACTCACTCACTCTCCAAAGCAACTCTCACACACACACACACACACACACACACACACACACACACACACACACACACACACACACACACACACACACACACACCACACACAACACACACACACAC
>JAAOOA010000377.1:362500-367500 GCA_012861695.1 Trematomus loennbergii
ATAAGTAGTGGAGTAAAGTACTGATACCAGAAAAATGTACTTAAGTACAGTAACGAAGTATTTGTACTCCACTACTTCCCACCTCTGGAGTTCTGCCATTTGGTTTCTGTTCACTCCTCAAGGTCTCACTTTGGAGGCATTAAGGAATATCAAGTACGGGGGAAACCACAGGACAGAGCCTGAAAATGTCTCAGGAATCACATTTCCCACATGGTCTGGGAGCTCAGACATGAAATGAGCATTGGACTGAAAACAAATGTCTAACTTACATGAAGAGTACAGAAAAGCTTTGGAAAACGTCCCCAGTATCAACACACTTTGTGGTTAACGCAGTTGATGTTTGACTACTAAATGTTAGGTTGCTGTCATGTTTCAGAGTCACTCTTTGTTTCTCTCTGTCACTTCCACACAGTTAAAGCTTCAACACATTAACACTTACTCTGGAAAATTCATTTTGTCAGCTGGAACCGTGTGCTCCGTTATTCAATAACTCAGGTAAGCCTCGCCAGGCTGAAGTGGAAAATGTATAATGATTAGAGCCGGTACAGATGGCTAACTCAGATCCAGATAGCCGCCTGTGTGTGTGTGTGCGTGCGTGTGCGTGCGTGCGTGTGTGTGTGTGTGTGTGTGTGTGTGTGGGTGTGTGTGTGTGTGTGTGTGTGTGTGCGTGCGTGCGTGCGTGCGTGCTGCGTACGTGCGTGAAACCTTTCCACTTGGTGTTGGCAGCGTCTCTTTTCAAACCACTTACAGCTCACTTGCCGCCACAGAGTCTTATTTAAAATGTCTGCCTCCACAAATCAAGTCATTATTTGGGTTATAGTCGACTTGCCAGCAGTGTGAATCAGGAAATGCTGAGTATACCAAAGTTTTATGTTAGAAATGTATAATACGGTTTCCCAGCACATAGAAACTGCCGTATGCTAACTTGCATATATTGGGCAATTTGCACAATTAGCACAAGTTGCATTCATTATTATAAATAAGCATACCATTCTGGAGTGCTTTTGGAGGTTATAGAGGATGTTGAATCCATTTCTGACATTTCTAAGATCAAAAATAGCAGTTTTGAGCACGCTAAATCTTTAAATCGACCTGAAATTCATCAAAATCAGTCCACCGTAGTACAAATATGGCCACTTACTGTTTAAAACTGCCATTTTTGATACTGAAGTGTCAGGAATGCATTCAGCATCCTCAATAACCCCCAAAACCCGTCCAAAACTGTCCAAATCGGCCAAGCCATTTTGTAACTATTGTCTGCAGAGGCTATAATGCTAATTAGTGCTAATTGTGCCTTACAGTATAATCACTGTTTTATTATTTTAAAACTTTTCATTTTTCGTCTTTTATCTAATTGAATCGCATTTCTATATATTTATAGAATTTTCTCTACTGTTTTTTTTTTAAATTATTTTCTATTTTCTTCTATTTCTTTTTAATTTAAACATTATTTCTTTGACTTTCTGTACAGCAGCTTGAACTTACCTCTATGTATAACATGCTAAATACTAAACTAAACTGCACTGCCTCTTACCATGTGCCGGGGACCCCTACTATACATTTCTAACATTAAACTCCGGGGTAATCAACATTTCAGGGTTCAGAATAGCACTCTATGAGCAAACAAACATGGTAACACTTTTTATCACTAGTTGTTCATTAAAATATTAGAAACTACTAGCTTATTTGTTATGAACGAGACTTCACTTTAAAATAGGGAACATATTCTGAGTTAGAAATACCACATTTTTTCGTAATGTTGACACAATTAACACTTGTAGTTTCATGTCTTAAGAATAGATCATATTTGTTAAATGGGGCGAAGCCTGTGAGCTAGTTCAGGCAGTCACCTCGAGCACTTATGCTGCATTCATACATAACGCCCCTTGCCACTCTACAACCAAGCAAACAGCGTCTCCTTAATATGCCGCTCTATTGAACCTGCCAGATCTCTCTCTATGCTTTGCTTGCTGCTGCTATTGCTGCAGCTACTTCCACGTCGCTGCTGCTTGCCTGCCCCCCACCACCCCAGCTTCCACCCCAGCTTCCACCCCAGCTTCCACCCCAGCTTCCACCCCAGCTTCCACTCCAGCTTCCACCCCAGCTTCCACCCCAGCTTCCACCCAGCTTCCACCCAGCTTCCACCCCAGCTTCCACTCCAGCTTCCACCCCAGCTTCCACCCCAGCTTCCACCCCAGCTTCCACCCAGCTTCCACCCCAGCTTCCACCCCAGCTTCCACCCCAGCTTCCACCCCAGCTTCCACCCCAGCTTCCACCCCACCCACCCCCACCACCACCCCAGCTTCCACCACAGCTTCCACCCAGCTTCCACCCCAGCTTCCACCCAGCTTCCACCCCAGCTTCCACCCCAGCTCCCACCCCAGCTTCCACCCTAGCTTCCACCCCAGCTTCCACCCCAGCTTCCACCACAGCTCCCACCCCACCACCACCCCACCACCACCCCAGCTTCCCCTGTAGGCTCGGGGGGGTTAGTTATTTAATCATCACTCATCGTGCTATGTATATCTGTGGAGTGATGAGGCCCGAGCCTAGACGCCAAAACTCAACTATGCTGCTTCTAATAAACATGTTAAAGAAACACGTGAGTCGTCTGACTGAAGTGTTATTATGGGAGAATTACTATTCTTGTGTACTACTGCCTTATTGGGCCCATATTGAGCAGAGCATATTAAGACCAAAACTCATGTACAATAACTTCCTTACTTACAACACATAAGCACTAATTAGAGGGTTATTGAGGAAAAACTCTCAACTAATGGCTTATAACTTGTAGAATATGGTCATGTAGATAAGGCATTAATAAGTGTTTTATAATGACTAATAAAGAGCCAATATACTGCTAATATGCATGTTAATGAACAACGAGTTGATGGTGAATTTGTATACCTTAATATAAAGTGTTTTATTGGATATAATGCAACTAACAGAGGAGAAAGTGAAAAAGGAGAAGCTAACGGTCCATTTCTCTAAAGCCAAACACTCCTGGACATCATCCACCATTTCCCTCCCTGTGCAATGACACATCAGAGACAGTGAACGCACCATTACTAATACTTACCATTCTGATACTTTGGGCTGTGTTTCAGTCCTGTGACGAGAGTTGCCTCATGCAGAGGATGTGGTTTTTATAAAGTGTCTCAGAACAGATATGATAATGCTGTTGTCCTTGACTACCTCTAAACAGGCTTTGTTTGTGTCCTTGTGACCGTTGAGTTGTTAGCAACAAGATATTTATTGTAGAAACATGTGATGTGATAATTTTTGGGAGATTCAGTATCATATCTTAACTTTCTCCAGTATTTTGGACACAGCTCTTCAGTCTCTAACATAAGAAATGTGTAATTTAAGGGTTTATTTTTGTAGTGTGTGATCTATTTGCAACACTCATGTGGATGTGAGCGTGTGTGTTTTCCCACATGTTGATTTATGGGGAGGCAGGGAGTCTCCCCTCTGTCAAGTAGAGAGGACACACCCTCACCCTCCTATATAACCTCTGACCTCCTTTTGCTGGCAATCGTGTTTTTATAAGTCCGAAAAAGTTGGAATACTTTTGGCACTTTTCTCCCCTTAGAGTGGGAGAGGGCATTTCATTTATATATTTTTTAAATGCAACATGCATTTGTGCACTGAGGCTAAGTCTCACAAATGATGTCGCATGATACGCATGTGTCAGCTGGTTCATGCACGTGAATTCAACATTTCCTACATTTTCTGCAAACATATCATTTTTAGCATCTTGTTTTCAAAAGCAAGTCATGTTAATTGTATTGATGTTCTTAGTATATGTTGTCCGTACTGTTTGCTATCATTATTCATTTTAAGCAGTAATTTTCTTAACAAACAATCTTCTTTATATTAATCCAAAAAAGTCTAAATATTATGTGGCACTTTTTTCCCTTGATTATTGAGTACAGCTTATTGGATCCACAGCAAGGTGGAGAGAAAAGGTACAACATGAAGAAATGGGAAGAGGGCATTTCATTTTAATTTTGCAATGCAACATGAGGCTGTGTAAGGAGTCTCAAAACTCAAATCCAAACCAATATAAAATGCTTCTTTATTTTGTAACTAAACTGCATTGCCTTGACTTCTGATCTATTCATGGTTTAACATTTGTTCACGGTGGTCGGTACGTGTTAAATATTTCTCTCCTTCCTCTCCATATATCCCCTCTTGTTTGTTGAAGGTGTGTTCAATGTGTAAATAAGCTGATTCTGAGGTGTGTGTTTGGGTCAAACTGTGTTTCCCTCCTCAGAGTCACAGCTCACAGTCACATGACGATCTGCTGCTGACTGTGCACACACACATCTGGACGGGTCGTTTCTGTTTGTGTGTTGTTCCTCTCCCTGCTGGTGTGGTGTGTGTGTGTGGTGTGTGTGTGGTGGTGTGTGTGTGTGTGTGTGTGTTGTGTGGTGTGTGTGTGTGTGTGTGTGTGTGTGTGTGTGTGTGTGTGGTGTGGGTGTGTGTACAGCAGACGTTGCACTGATGTGTTTTGCAGATTTGTTTCCCCCTCTCTCCCTCTCTCTCTCATTCTTTCCTTCCTGCTTCTTTCTCTCACACCACCACGTCAAACCGTAATTCAAATTAAAATAGCTTTATTGACATGAACATACAGTCATACTGTTAGCACTGTACAAATATGACGATTACAACATGCATCTATACATATACATTTGATTATATGTATCCTCTTTACATTGAAAACAATGCACTTTTTTAACGTGAATGAACACATTTTCCTAAAGCATCACTCAGACGTTGTACTTGAGTAAAAGTAGAAGTACTCAGACGTTGTACTTGAGTAAAAGTAGAAGTACTCAGATCTTGTACTTGAGTAAACGTAGAAGTACTCAGATCTTGTAATTGAGTAAAAGTAGAAGGACTCAGATCTTGTTCTTGAGTAAAGTAGAAGTACTCAGATCTTGTACTTGAGTAAAAGTAGAAGTACTCAGATCTTGTTCTTGAGTAAAAGTAGAAGT
>JAAOOA010000378.1:0-85000 GCA_012861695.1 Trematomus loennbergii
AATGTTGAAATTGTATCTGTAATAAACATCGAATCAACATTGATTTTTCAACCTCAACCAAAAATAACCAATTTAACCAAATCCAATGTTGAATTTATGTCTTTTGCTATCTGGGATCCCACATACTATGAAATACTTTTACTGTGTACTTCTTGATACTCTCCTGTCAAAGTCCCCTCCATGGTACAACATGCCTGTCTTGCTGCTATATGTGACGAGCAATACAAATACTTTTAAGTTTGAAGACAGATCATTTGGACTCAGTAGTTAGACTACTAGCGCAAAGACTATAAAATACTTTATTTTGTACTTTCAGAGAAATCCTCTATCAAATTGTCCACCCTGAATACCCCATGCAGATGCTCCCTGTCTGTCAAACACAAGCAGAAACATTTCCAAAATGGAAAGTTATCTTGGTCCCGCTCCCCACGTGAAAAACGGGTACGTTTAGTGCTGCTAATGTAATGAAAATGGCTAGTAGTGTTTTATTTAAATGGATATTTAGATAGTCAACTAAGAAAACATAAAGTACTTGAAACATACATTTTGGTAACAATTCTGAATATGATCATTTTCTTGAGCTTTAAACTCCTGGGGTCAAAATGACACCAAGGATAGAGGGTGTAAAGCAAATGTGAAGATAAAGGAGGGTTAAGAATACATTATATAGCAGTTTTTTTGTTTTACAATATCCTAAAGTCTATTTTAACACACTATTGAGTTGGCTTTTTCATTACATTTAAAATATAAATTGTACCTAAAATAATACGGAGTGAGCAGGGTATACATATTCCAACCCGGTATCACGGCAAGACGTGAACATGTGACGATCTACCATGCTGGGAGACGTGAATATGTCACGGTTTCGTCCCTTCAAACGTGACAGTTACACGGTATAGAGTGGCGAAGTCCCTCCCACTTACTTCCGGGTATGGGACCTTATTCGGAAAAATTATGCATTGAAGTCAATGGGGAGAGAAAACTTATCTTTCGATCCCGTTTGAATTGTGCCATGAATTACACATATGATGGTTTGTCAATCTTAAAAATCATTTCCATGTCAAAAAAGTCACAGTTTGTCTTAAAACTGTTGAAATATAAGACTTTGAAAAATACGAAACTAGAAAGACTACAAATCCCAGAGTCGCGTAAGTGATGTCACAATTGAGACACTACGATACACGTATAATACCGTATATATACGCTCAGCGCCATCTATATGGCGCTGGCTAAGATAAGATAACTTTAACAAGATGCCTGTGTGCTTAGTACCAGGTTGTTATTATAACAGCAATGGGTCTGCTTGTGCTTTCGCTTCCCGTCTGATGAAAGAGGAGTGTGTAGATCAAGTTAGCTACCTAGCTAGTAGCTAGCACGTTAGTTAGCATTACAGCCTTGTCATTTTATTAGCCTTAACATGAAGTAACATTAAGTAACCCAAAATGTTAAACAGTAAGAGTAGTAGTCATATTTCGTGAAACCCTTTGAATAGTACTGTCACCGGTGTGATCATTCTATAATACACAATTTAAGCCCGGGGGAGAAATGCTAACGCTAACGCTAGCGATCTTCTTACTTCATGCTATCTGCACAATGGTTGACATTAAACATTAAAACGACCGGGCAGTTCAGAGAGAATCGAAGGCAGGCAGGCAGCTTTGCATGACATTCTTCAGGACGTGTTTAATTGTGGTGATAGTGTGAGGGTAGCCAATCGGTTTTTGACAGTAGTGACGGCCATCTTGGTGACGTGTGTTGTTCTGTGAGACCAGAGATGTAGTTCATTGAGCGGTTCACACAAACAAATGTGTTACTTCACAGTTTTACGACACATTTTATTTTTTTTTGACTTGCAAAATTATTTTAAATTGACAAACATCATATGTGTAATTCGTGGCACAATTCAAACGGGATCGAAAGATAATCTTTCTCTCTCCATTGACTTCAATGCATAACTTTTCCGAAATAAGGTCCCATGGGCTCAACCGGAAGGGGAGGGACTTCGCCACTCTATTGTTACATGGCCCAACCAGTGGAGAAATACCCGGAAGTGCCTAGCAAATGGTCTACGCGCCTATTGGTCGGTTTTTATTGTCAAAATTAGATGTTTTTAATTTATTTTGTAATGTCACACTCAATTTCGCCAATGTTCTTGTTGCCCTAGCTGGTCGACACCTCTTTTAGCAGAAACAAAGGCTACATTAATGTATTAAATCGATGTTAATCCATGTGTGTGGAGGTGAGGATGTGGAATTAACGGACGTGACGTTGTGCGATTGCGTTGCCAGGCAACGCAATTTACAAACTCTTCAACTACAACTCGAATTATATTTGAAAACATTTTAAAATGCCTCACGAAGGCCTCACGAAATACTTTAATGTAAATTAAAATGTAAATGTGAAGGAATGTGTGTAATGTGGTGAATGACATTATTCACCACGGATCTATGGATTGGGGTATTGTTCCGCACGGACATTTTAGTTAACCGGACTCCTGTTCATGTGAAATCCGAAAACATTTAAAAAAAATAAATACTTTATTCCGGGTTTGCTTGCTTTTCTCTTTGGAGGTCATCACATAACGGCATTGTAATACACGGTCGGCTGCATTAAATATGACATATCTGCCGTAGTTCTGTATTTATAGAGCCCTGATGAGAAGACTTCTGGACAAACAGGAAGCACTGCCGCCAAAACTGAAAACGTGACGTGGATCATAAATATATCAGCAACTAAACAACATCTTACATTTCTTTTCACGCAATACGTCTCCTTGCAGTATCAATACTAATTCGGTTGACTTTTATATTTGATCCAATTGGTAGATAGGTTATATTTACACCATAACGGTGCACAGCTGATAGAAAGGGACACCTACTGGTTAAAGCACGTTATTGCATTTTATTATTTTATTATTTTTCACAAAATGAAACCATCAATAGCAAAACAGAATTAACTGTCATTAGTAAACCACTCAATAAAAAAATCATAAGTGGTTTTGTTTTACATATATTTTAAGGATAATAATAGCAATGTAACACTGTCTATGACACTTACTGGATAACACTGATTTGAAAAACATACAGAAAAAACTAATTCACTGCCCTTAATAAAGTATTTAAATATACATTTCAGGTGTGCTGTTTTGTTTAGATCATTAACATCTGGAGCTCTTTTAATGTCCTTTTTGATTATTGTTACACCAGGTCTTGTCAAAACCTTTATTCCATATTCAATATCCATTACTAAACAAAACAGCAATTCTACTCCACTACAATTCAGAGGTTAACCTGGTATTTTTACTCCACTACATTTATTTTAGTTACTTTGCAGATTCTGATTAATGATGTGAAATATAACAACCCTTAAATCAGGCTTTAGTTACACCTGAGTAAAATTCAGGGAAAGGTGATTGTCAAGTGCCAACAATAAGGAGAGATATTTGATAGTTGCTGCTTGAGAAGACTAAACATTTATCTGCAGATCCCTATAAAGTATATTCATTACTCGTTATTCTCTACTAATAGTTAATTAAAGACTGTATATAATGGCTATTTTGCATATCCCTTTCAAGATTTCAAGATTTTCTAAGGTTCATTGACATATACACAACTAATTCAATAACGTGCTTTAACCACTAGGTGTTGCACACAAGGTACACACAGCCATAATAACTTTGTATTATGAGTGTAGGACACTTGTGTATGTATAACATCTGAAGATGTGTAGTTTTATTCATGTTTTCACATAATTGTACAGGATATTGCTATATATTTCACATGTTTTACTTCTAATATCTGATTTGTAAAACATCACAGACAGAAAGGTATATCCGTCATTTAACAGTAAGCTATTGCAATTCTGAATCCATAGATGTGTCTCCCATCACCCAAATCCCCTGACTATTCTCTCAACTCAGTATTTACATTCTTATATTCAAAGAAAATCAGTAATATCTTTAAAAACGACAAGTCCTTTTATATCAGCTGTCCACCGTTATGGTGTAAATATAACCTATCTACCAATTGGATCAAATATAAAAGTCAACCGAATTAGTATTGATACTGCAAGGAGACGTATTGTGTGAAAAGAAATGTAAGATGTTTAATTGCTATATTTATGATCCACGTCACGTTTTCAGTTTTGGCGGCAGTGCTTCCTGTTTGTCCAGAAGTCTTCTCATCAGGGCTCTATAAATACAGAACTACGGCAGATATGTCATATTTAATGCAGCCGAACCGTGTATTACAATGCCGTTATGTGATGACCTCCAAAGAGAAAAGCAAGCAAACTCGGAATAAAGTATTTTATTTTTTTTAAATGTTTTCGGATTTCACATGAACAGGAGTCCGGTTAACTAAATGTCCGTGCGCAACAATACCCCCAACCCATAGATCCGTGGGTGAATAATGTCATTCACCACATTACACACATTCCTTCACATTTACATTTTAATTTACATTAAAGTATTTCGTGAGGCCTTCGTGAGGCATTTTAAAATGTTTTAAAATATAATTCGGGTTGTAGTTGAAGAGTTTGTAAATTGCGTTGCCTGGCAACGCAATCGCACAACGTCACGTCCGTTAATTCCACATCCTCACCTCCACACACATGGATTAACATCGATTTAATACATTAATGTAGCCTTTGTTTCTGCTAAAAGAGGTGTCGACCAGCTAGGGCAACAAGAACATTGGCGAAATCGAGTGTGACGATTACAAAATAAATTAAAAACATCTAATTTTGACAATAAAAACCGACCAATAGGCGCGGCCCATTTGCTAGGCACTTCCGGGTATTTCTCCACTGGTTGGGCCATGTTAACAATACCGTGTAACTGTCACGTTTGAAGGGACGAAACCGTGACATATTCACGTCTCCCAGCATGGTAGATCGTCACATGTTCACGTCTTGCCGTGATACCGGGTTGACATATTCACACCATATGCAATCATAGGATATTTTTAGTTCGAAAGATATTTGTCCAAATTGACTACAAATTAGCACAAATGCAAAACATAAAAAAAAAAAAGCCTTACGGGTCCCTTTTAAAATATATATATATTTGTATAATGTTCTGGGCTGAGAGTGCCTTATTTTCAATTTGAAAACAAATGGCAATTTTATGAATACAGCAGATGAAAAGATTAGCAGGATCAATTCTTCGTGGGTGTCATTGGCTCTCTAGATAAAGGCAGTGTCTGTTTGCTAACATTCAGTCAAGAGAAGAGTAAAGAGAAGAAAGGAAAGAACATTGTCATAAGGGGTATTAATGAGAGACATAATATGGCTATGGAGGCTGTGGCTGATCGTGCGTTGATCTTCGGATCAGGGGGGCACTGGTTCAATCCCCACTGCAGTCAGCATGTCGTTGTGTCCCTGGGCTTCACCCCAAATAGTTCCTGTGAGGATTGTCTACACTGTAGACAATCCTCACAGAACAATACTGTAGACTCTACAGTATTGAGTGTATGTAAGTCGCTTTAAGGTAAAAGCAACTAACAAGAACAATGACATGTAGAGGTCAGTGGCAGGGTCATTTTTTGATCATGGGGCATCACCCTTGTACAGCATCAGGACAATATCTCTATGAGTCAGACTCTACAGGGGTCATCTTGTGATCATGGGGCATCACCCTGTACAGCATCAGGACAATATCTCTATGGAGTCAGACACTGAAAGTGTGCTGGAGGCTGATGCATTGACTGGGACAGATGGAAAGATGAGGCTGATGAGACTGAAGAATCTGCGAGGAACGAACTAGGGGCAGAGAAATAATCATATTTTAACCCTTTAATTGCCAGACCAAGAAGAAATCTATGGAAGAATGATTTATTTGCATTTTGTTATCAAATAGGACAAATAACCACAAACCATTTTTTTTTTTTTTACTGACCACACAGTTTTGTTTTTTTGAGCCTCTACCAACTGGTCGAGCTGGCCTTGGTAAAAGTGCATTTTCAACAATCATCATATAGTACAGTATTTGTATGCATCAAATTCAAAAACACAAACACATTTTTTCTTTTATGGAAGATGAGCAATATATACAACCAGATATATTCATATAAAATAATAAATTATAATTGTAAAAAAAAAAGAAATGGAAAAAAGTAATGGAAAGTGTTTTTCATTATAAAAAGTTTGGCCTAACAACAAACAACTGGCCAAACAGCAAATGTCTATATCCTGTGTTGGCCTAACTTGGTCATGTGTGTGCAACTTTGGGCTGCATGTCATGCATGAAAGGTGCTATATAAATTATTATCGCTCTTTCACTCTGAGACTCATAAGGCAGTACTAGATTTAGTCATATTACCATGAATCTAGCCATTTATTTACCATATTTTATTGGAAAACATCTCTGAAACTCTGAAAAAGTCGTATTGCTAGTTTACAATATGAAGGCCAATTCGTTGAGCATATTTTCAAAAAAGTAATTACACCCTTGTTACAAAAATGTTTTGTGCATCAAATTATATAATTCTGTTCAGTCAGTGCTCTGACACTAAGATATGTCAAAAATGATATGGTTACCTTACAAAAGTTGACCAAAAAGAGTGATTTCTTCAGTGATTTTTAGCATCCCAACTTTCTCAGTGGAAGCTAGCTGAAGGGCTTTCTGTTCGAACCACAGTGACATCTAGAGGTTGTTTTGTGCATAACATGTCAACCAAAACGATAGAGCTGGCTGAATCAGATGGAGTTACACTTTTTTATTTATTTTTCAACAAGATATCAAAACACAAAATGTGCTCTACCAAATGGTGGCGCTGGCTGTTAAAGGTTAAGACAGCATCATCATAAGAGGCCAACAAGAGTGGCAGGGTGCGTCACTTTGCTGAAGGATAGACCAGCTATGCAGGATAGTCTCTGAAGATTTCCCAAGGGGTAAAAGCTGCTGCTGGAGTACTGACTGGAAGTAGTGCTGATATCATGTCTACCATATCCTCTTAAAATACTCTGTCCAACAATATAAGTCTAATGACACATTTTTATTTAAGATGCATTCTTGTACTAAGGAGGGGAATTTGAAAAAGAATACCCGAAAAAGTACTTGTTGGTGTAGTTAAATTAGTCAAACAATATCACTCTCATTAAGAATTGATGGCAGAACATCATTTTATCTCTCATCAAAGATAGCAGAAAACATGCATTATTGTACTCAAGAGGGGAGTTTGACAGAGTACACAGTAAAAGTACTCTAAATAGTATTTATCAATCCTCAACCTCCAAGCTATTTTAATATAGATTTGAAGAAAAAAACCTCGATGCTGACTTGACCACGCAAACGGAAATACGGCCGCATCAATTCAGCAGTGTGTCAGTAACATCAAACAGAGAGATACTCATACTTTATAAGATAGGGATTCATGGCTGACAGTGCAAGACAGACAGAAAAAAAAAGACCCGTTTCTGCTTTTTTTTAAGTTTCAATTAGAACTAAAAAACAAACGGTTAAAACGTACCTTGGTCAGCTCCACGTCAGTGACCTATATTTTAATTTCTTCCATCAAACTTTAAAAATGGCAAACAGCATGTTTTTAAAGATTTAATGTTTTAAGAAACAAAATAGCAACTTTGAACAGAAGGGTTTAAACACACGTTTTTAATGCAAATAAACTTGAACTTATATACATATATATATATATATATAATATATATTATATACATCATATGTATATATATACATATATATGCAATATTGCTAATGCAATTGTTTTTTAAGTTTTTGTACATAGTCTCAAATGCTTAAATTGTTTATGGAGGCATTACAATTTAAGACTGGTAAATTAACACTGATAATTACTGTTTTTTTTTGCATTAAGTCATACTGGGATGTTTGCTGAAATTGATTGCATGTGGCACAGCCCTACCTAGAAAAAATCCACCAGCCGCCACTGCTTATAAAGCTCTTCACTCAGTTTGGACACTGACCAATCAGAATCTAGGTCCCGCCTGCTTCATTTGCATATGGCTGACTAGTTAACGTGTCGGCCATATGCACGGCAACTAGTTAACTAGTGGATACATAGTGCAGCTTACACGTTAACTAGTGAAGGCAAAATGTTCACTAGTCGCACTAGTTGAAGCGTCTTTTGGTCTTACAAGCTGACTAGTATGGCAAGCCATTTGAGTATTTATTCCATTTCCTGGATGTTAGACGGCAGCTGCCTGCACTAGTTGGCTCTTTGATTTCACTAGTTAGACATATTGTCTAACTAGTTAGGCACTCTGCTTTACTAGTTAAACAAAACATTCCACTAGTCACTCTTTTTCAGCAACTAGTGGCACTTTTGTCCGACTAGTTAGCACATAAGCCTTACTAGTGACGCCAGGAGCAGCACTAGTAGCGCCAAAGTCCCAACGTGTAAGCTTTTTGATGAACTAGTGGCCCTCTGACCGTACTAGTGACGCTAAAAGTCTTACAAGTTAACTAGTGCGCTGCAAAAGCTCTGACATGTTAACTAGTTACACAAAAGAAAGCACAACTAGTTAACTAGTGGCATACATTTGTCTGCACTCGTTAACTAGTGGCAGCCAGAATCGCTCACTAGTTAACTAGTCAAGGCACAAGGTTCACTAGTTAACTAGTCGACGCCTCGTTTGACCTTACTAGTTAACTAGTGGGGCTCAAAATTTCTACACGTTAACTAGTGAACCCTTTGCCCTTTACTAGTTAACTAGTGAGATACATTTAAATTCCACTAGTGAACTAGTGCGGCTCAAAATGTTCACTAGTAGTACTAGTGGATCCCAAATGTGCACTAGTCGCACTAGTTGCACAGAATGCTAATGAGGAGGAGGGGAAAGAAGGCATCGAGGTCTCCTATTGGCCCTAAGCTATAGAGCGCCACCCAGACAGTTAAGGGGAAAGTTAAGGGACATTTCATTTACGGCGCTGAGCGAACAATCCTCCGTGTTTGAACCTCTTAAATCGCTGCATAGCCGATTTATTTGGACTGGATTATGCCAGAGGCTAAACATTCTTTATAACACAGTTTTAGATTTGTGAAACCTTAATTCTATTTGTGAAAATTTTAAAAAGGGAGATTTTAGTGCTTTTTTCGCACCATGACCACATAAGACCAGGTCCTAATATAAAACCACAATACCTAGACTGGATTATCCCAGAGAGGCTAAACATTCTTTATAACACAGTTTGAGATTTGTGAAACCTTAATTATATTTGTAAACATTTTAAAAAGGGAGATTTCAGTGCTTTTTATCTAGACCACATTGGACCAGGTCCTAATCTAAAACCCTACAAATCTAAAAATGTTTGGTTTTGTGACCACACTGTAAAAACGGAAATTTTCTGGCGACGGGGGCGCCAGAAATGTCCGTTAAAAAAACTGTAAAATAAAATACGGAGATAACATGTAAAAAAAGTTACTTACCTTACCACAAGTAGCCTCTATTACTGTAATTTTACATGAAATCTTTTTATTTTAACATATATTATTTGTTAGAATAGAGTCATAAACCTCTAGAAAACGGAATAATTATCTTTAAAAAATGATAAAAAAAAGCTAAAATACATAAAATTACTTTTATTACAAAAAAGTACCGTGTATCTAAGACCATTTACCATTAAAACACAAAGAAAAGAATGTCATTTTACTTTGCAAAAGCCTTAGTTTACATTAACTATCACATGTTTTGCCAAAAAAGAAATCTTTTTCTTTTAACATATATTAATTGTTAGAATAGAGTTATACACCTCTAGAAAAACTGAATAAATATTTTTTGAAATGATCAAAAAAAGCTGAAAGAAAGAAGATTAGTTGTCATTTGAAAAAATACCGTAAATTCAAGATTCAAGGCTTTATTGTCATTTGTACATTAGCTTCAGTGTAGACATGGCAATGAACAACTGAAGTCACAGGCTCCTCCAACAGTGCAACATATATATAGAACATAGAACAAATAAAATAGAATAGAAATAGCGCAAGAAGAGTCTATATGTAAGTAAACGGAATATGATTGCACTGCCGTACCAGGCCGTGATGCAGCCAGTCAGGATACTCTCTATGGTGCACCTGTAGAAGATGCAGAGTATCCTGGAGTCCATGTTGAACTTCCTCAGCCTGCAGAACAATTACATCATAATGTCCAGGGACTTTTCACACGGAGAGAAAACATACACATGTTGAGAGGAAACTGCATCTTTTTAAAACCACCCATTCGAACAAATTCCAAACGTCATTGCATCACAACAGGTTTCATCTGTGGAATAACTGTAATGATGAGCTGAAATACTGTGCAACTTTATCTAAACTAAAACTCTTATTTAGAAACCAAATCCTGAATGGTTCCGAGCAGGACCTGACCAGAAACGTTTTTAAGCTAAAATACGATAAATATTATTGTTTGTTTTGTTTCTAACATGTTCAATAAATTGACTAATACAATTTTGTTTTTAAAGAGCCGCTGTTTTGGTGATGGTGTTAGTGTGATGAGTCCATGTCAGGTCCTCAGTGATGAGTCAGGTCCTCAGTGATGAGTCAGGTCCTCAGTGATGTGGACCCCAAGGAACCTGTAGCTGCTGACTCTCTCCACCGTAGTCCCATTGATGGCGATGGGGGCGTGTCCCTCTCCCTGCTCCTTCCTGTAATCCACAATCAGCTCCTTTGTTTTGCTGACGTTGAGATGGAGGTTGTTATCCTGGCACCAAGATGTCAGGTTTTCGACCTCTGTATGCCGTCTCGTCGCCGTCGGTGATCAGGCCGATGACGGTCGTGTCGTCAGCAAACTTCATGAAATCTAAGACCATTTACATGTAAAACACAAAGTAAACATGTCATTTTACTTTGCAAAAGCCCAAGTTTACATTAACTGTCCGATGTTTTGTAGAAAAAAAATCACAAATATATACAATATATTATTGAAATAATATACATCACAAAAATAAAAACAATAAATAAAATATATTTTAAGTAATAATAAAGCAGAATAGACAATGAAACATTTCAACATTTAACAATAGCCAACATTTTGTTCAAAAGATAACGATTATAAACACTAAAGAAATCTACCAGTTATGTGCGTGCGTGTGTACATGACTAGTGTGTTTCAACTCTCTCCATTCAAAGTCAGCGACGTTTGTAATTAATGAATGCACCTTTATCTTTATCGAGTGCTGTTTGTGTTTGTATTCCTTCCTCTCCACTCTAGTCCCATTGTCCGGATTGATCTTGAATAGGCACCTGTTAAGACAGAAGTACACTTACATTTAGTGTTTAATTACACATTCTGTGGATGATACAGCCATTAATTGTCTTTACAGTTATACAGCTTGAAGTCAAAGGGCAATGCTACTCTTAAATGTACTTTTCATTAACTGCTATGATCATATCTGTGCATTTAAAGCATTGGTTTGAATAGTTTTTGTTATATAAAGTCGTCACTTGGCATCACTATCACACTGGACAGTATCGCAGCAGGTCTGTAAACAGGAGCAAGCGGTCACTTGAAGATCATTTGAATGTGGGTAGCTACGAGTCCCATCTTGAGAGGTTGTGTGTAACTGGGGCAGATGAGGTGCGTGTCAGTAGCAGAGTGAGCGGTGTAAAAGCATCGTAGTTAACCGAAAGAAGTTTAATGTGTTTGTTCACTGCAATAATACCAGGTTTTCTTTTGTTGTCCACAAAGGGCCCTCTTTCCGTCATTTTCATTGAGCTGAAGTAAACATACCACCGATTGGCTAAGAGTGAGTTTGAGCTTTTAGGGAGGAGCCAAAGCACACCACTGCAAAGGAAAGGGGTACGCTGCATTTACAACCCAAGACAAAACGAGAGCATAATGCGAAACAGAATGCAGCACAATAATCTTTTTCTCGATTATCTTGTTTGTCAGGAGCACTTATCGTGTCAGAAATGTGCACAATCCTCTACTCTGTGGTTTAAGATGGAATTACTTCATAATTACAATTCAAGTCTTACCTCTGCAAGAACTCCAGGGTAGCTCCCAGTTCTGAGCGATAACTGATGTTGAGGCAGTAATATGCTGCAAACATCAGCATCAGGGCGTCGACAACATTCAGGACACTGTCACTGACGATGGTCCTCTGCTATCATGTACTGTCCAGCTGTCAGGGGAGAACTCCCTTAAGGTACACAACAGGAAAAAGTCACAAAACATTTATAAATCCAAAAAATATTTAGTGCAGATTGTTTTGTTTTTTTACTGGTGATCACATGGCCAATTGTATTTTAGGAATGATCAGCTCCTGCAGCTTTCTTTTCTTTCTTAAGTGTTTCCTAATGTTAACAGTGTAGAAAATGTCACATCATAAAGGGATAGTTTGGGTGTTTAAAGTGGGGTTTTATAAAGGTACTTATCCATAGTCAGTGTATTACCTAGAGTAGATGATGGCCGGCAGGGGCGGACTGGGAAACGGTGGACCTCTGTCGCCTGTCAGCTTAACTTCAATGATGCCGTTTAAAAACAGCAAACCGACCCGGCCGTTCGGTGATTCTACAGATGGTCAGTCCGCCCCTGCCGGTACCGAAGTGGGCCGAGTGGCCCGACCGGCCCATCGGGATTCGCCCCGAATGTCCCGATGGCCAGTCCGCCACTGATGGCCGGGATGCCCCGAGCAACCACCTGGAAGCAAACAATGTACTGCTCTGGACAGGGTCAGCAGAAAAACATATTTTAGCCACCTCTTGATGATTTCCATATCCTTTCACTGTTTGCATAGCAATACCATATAGGACATTGAGAATTTATAACACTTGTAATATGGCAAGAAATCTTACTTGAGGATCTCTGGCTGCTGTTTATTCTTGGTAGGTTGCAATTACTGGTACTGCAGCTACAGTAACAGCTGAGGGAAAAAAAGAGACACAAGTTTGCACATGCTTAAGCAAAAATAACTTAAATAACACAGCAGCAGCTTTAAGTACAGTAATACCACTCAGAGTTCCCGTTATGACCGGTAAAATATGCTGAAGACCGGCAAATCGAAATCTCTCCGGTCAAAATAATTTCCCTTTAGCACAATACCGCATCAGTTGCGCCACTTATGTGACAGACAAGAAGAGTATGTGACAGACAAGAATAGTCAATTCTAATGTCTAACATTTAATGTGGAGAAAGAGTGTCCTGTATGGGTTGATTGTGCGTTGATCTGTTGGCAATGTCTCGGGGTTCCGGTGGGCATGTAAACAAATGCATAATGCTGCGCTATACTTTGCGGCCTCACCCGGTTGCATAGCGACGCTTATTGTTTAGGTGTCTTTTAATAAGCAGGTAGTCATATCATTAGCTAGAACCAGCTAGATCTGATCGATATGGACATAAACGCGAGTGAAGTCTAATCTGACCGGAGCAAGAGATCAGCTGCTGCTGACGAGTCGACACCCAGCTCTGCATGATCATCTGCAGCGGTGAGCGGAACAAAACACACACTTCAGGTTAGAATATCACGTAGCTATTTTAATTACCTCTCAAACTACCTAAACTAGTTATAGATATGTTTAGTTTTACTGGGTTGCTCATTACTGGATCCGCGAGCTGCATGATACTGACGGGCTGTCAGGAGAGGGAGAGAGAGCGCTCCGTTTATTATTCCCGTGTTATAAATTACTGTACACTTTTGAATAATGTAGTTAATCTACTAGAATTAGTTTGTTTAATATCGAATCATATCAATTTGTTTAAAAGCTCAATAAATAAGAAGACCTTTGACCGGCACTTTTCTCATTTTGTCCGGAAGATTTAAACTTTAACGGACATGTTGACCGGCAAAAAAATATTCTAACGGGAACTCTGCCACTTCAAGTATAAGACCTGAGTACTTCTACTCTTATT
Organism: Trematomus loennbergii; assembly: GCA_012861695.1. NCBI lineage: Eukaryota > Metazoa > Chordata > Actinopteri > Perciformes > Nototheniidae > Trematomus > Trematomus loennbergii. Next base: position 13,819 of record JAAOOA010000378.1, read on the forward strand.
CAAGTACAAGATCAGAGAACTTCTCCCACCTCTGATTATAGCCTTAACATAGGATTTAAAAGATATGGATAATGTGCATTGTGTGTAACATTATGCCCACAAAAAAATCGATTATAAAACTAAGGATTGAGCTAACATTAGGAGTTAGTGACAATGTATGCTAGTAGCTAGCTAAACTATTTATTAAATAATATTGCGAAAAAGTAACTCTGAAACATTCACTGCACATCAGCTCAGCCACTCGAGCACCATTAAAAATTAAAAAGTAACACCCTGCATAATGACGGCATAGAACAGCTCAATTTCAAAGCATGGTAGCTAGCTGCTACCGTAGCTAGCTAGCTGCTACCTAGCTATGGTAACGTTAGCTAACATTACTTTGTTTTCGGTCGTTAAACAAAATGTATACCATAGCTAGGACTTTGACGTTTGCAATGTTTTAAGTCTTGAGTGTTTTGAATCCGTTGATAAATAGTTTTTACCGTTACCTCTGAAAGTGCTGATTCCTCTCCTCTGGGCGAGCCACGTGCAGTGTCTCTTCACCTCCTGCGTGCTAACTGAGTGGTCTCTGTAGTATCAGTGCCTCAAAGCATGATGGGTAAGTGCAGCAGAAGTCTCGTCTCTGATTGGCTGCAAATCGATTGCCCTGAAAATCCTTTGATGAACATCCAATCCTTGTATTATTTTAAGAATTGGTAACGCCACACCATAAAGATTAATTTAAAAGTAAAAAAATGGGGTGCAAACTATTTACATTGCAATTATAATTGTTTAATTCTTTGGATTTTATTTTCTTAATTTACAAAATGACAATGTAACTAGTTGATAAATAATAAAACAAACACTGAAGGCCTTCCAAAGACACAAGCAAAATATGTTATAAGACTTCTTTATTGTCAGTTTATTCTTTTAAATTGAGAATAGAGAACACTGATAACTAATGTTGGTGCACATTTATATAAGTTTGATTATGATCAGGAATATCTGTACTTTGCAGTCCTGTCCCAAGTACAAGTTAAGTAGGTATTAATCAACGTGTACATATCATTTTTAGTCATGCATAGTACTGCCTTCCTGTTTGCTTTATTTTTGAGAAACCTATTCTGCACCTACCTGGGTTTTAAGAGAGTCCAATACCCCATGAGACTGTTCAGTCTCATAAAACATGCTCAATTTACTTTTTGAAAACACAAGCTCACAATAAAGTCAGATGGGAGATCTACAGAAGCAAAGTGTGATAGACAAAGATGCATTCCTATATTAAACAAACAGAAAATAAATCTTTGTTGTTCCACGAGGCAGTTGTAGCCATAGCAAATGGATTAACAAGTGAATTTATGTACTTAACCTTCAACTACCTGCTGCCTGAAATCCCTGTGACATCACTGTAGATTGTTGTAACCAACTAGCTGTGTGGGACATTATCACAATACATATTTAAGTTAATTGACTTGGATTGTAAATGTATTTCGCTGTAGCTACTAGCTTTGTCAACATGCTTTGGTGAAGGCCTATTCTTTCAATGTGATGCATTGAATAGTTGGATATTATTAGACGTCTAAAAGGACAACATTGTTCGTTTTACTGTAATTGCAATGCTAATACCAATTTAGCATAGTGGTAGCACTAACTGCTAACACGGTTTTGATATTCAGAGTCTGGCTGTTAGTGCATGTTCAATGTTATGGGCTAAATTGTACATGCTAGTGTGATAAGGCCTAGGGGAAGATGCTAATGTTATTTAACTTCTAGATCCTTTCATTTTTTACTTAGAGTGAAACTCAATATGTTTTTTGCATACTGTGCGCCAATCACTCTGTGTTTTAAATATTGAGTCACACATTTTAGAACATTGATACATTTCTAAAAGCTACTTTCCTAACAAACATGGTGCAGTTGTAGCAATCGCTACGAGAATGCACTCTGTGTTAGCTGCACAAGGCACTTTGCGGTAGCTTCACGTCTCTGATGATCTGAAAAGCTAAATGATGTCAGAAATGTACACAGCTTTTTCTTGTGTTGAAACAGATCAGCAGGTCAATGTTACTTGGGTTGTGAACGCACAACAGTTGGTTGTTTGTTAGTAGAGTTGCTTTACTGTAATCGCAATGCTAATACCAATTTAGCATAGTGGTAGCACTAACTGCTAACAAGGTTTTGATATTCAGAGTAGGCTGGCTGTAAGTGCTTGCTAGCATGTTCAATGTTATGGGCTTATGCTAGTGTGATAAGGCCTAGGGGAAGATGCTAATGTTATTTAACTTCTAGATCCTTTCATTTTTCGCTTACAGTGAAACTCAATATGTTTTTTGCATACTGTCTGCCAATCACCGTTAGCTGCACAAGTGACTTTGCGGTAGCTTCGCGTCTCTGATCATCTGAAAAGCTAAATGATGTCAGAAATTGGCACAGCTTTTTCTTGTGTTGAAAGAGATCAGCAGGTCAATGTTACTTGGGCTGTGAACGCACCGAACACCAAAACTGCTCCCTGGCGCCGGCTATCTGGCAGCCTCTCTGCGATCCCCTCTCCTATCCGCATGTGTGTTGTGTTTGTGCATGTATATGCTCTGTGTGTTTGTGCATGTACAGTATATCCTCCCTGTGTGTGTAATGTGTTTAAACACAACAGAGTGGGGAAGACATTTCCCTCTGAGTGATGAATACATGATATCTTCTTCTTCTTCTTCTTCTACTTAGAAATCATAAGTGAATGGTCACATTAGGTTTGCCTGCAGTGAATGCTGACAGCTATGAGCTAGTTTATAGATGTATCATGGCATAGCCAAATGTCTCCTATATAACCCACAGGCTGTTACTGGTGGGTTATAGTATCATTTTATATCTGAATTGTGCTCTGGTAGGAATTCGCACCCAACATGCTAACAGTCAAGTTTTTTTTTAACTCTATGGTTTTACACAGTTTTTATAACATGAAATTCACATATTTAACAATTAAATCTTCAAATTAATACAAATGTAGCAATAAAGTGAAAGTCAAAATGTGTTAAAATGTAGTTTTTTTTTTACTATAATAGGATAGTCAATACCTGTGTTTTTTCAGTTTATCAATGTAAAGTAGTGGTTAAATTAAGCAAAATTACTAAATATTTCTTTCTTTACTCATATATTTTCTTGCAATTATACATTTTTTAAATGAGTATTAACAGTATTTGTTATGTATTTGACAGTTATATATAGCCATAACAAAAGTATTTTTTAGTAAAATTACAGAAAATGCAGCTAATTTTGCCAACAGAAAATCATTTATTTTTACGGTTAGTTTTGTTAAATTCGCATTTAAAAACTGCTAAAAAACAGATAAATAATGTATTCCATTTCTACAGTTTTTTTTTTGTTAAAATACATGACACATTTCAATAAACCGTTTATTCTTTTTGGGGAAAAACTGTAAAAAAACATTTTTTTTTACAGTGTAGGTAAAATAAGATATGAATGAACAACAAAAAATAAAATAAGTTACATTTATTTGTTATTGGCTATGGGTTATTGGTTATGTTCATATACTTATTTGATTATTAAAATGTAAACCGCTCTTTTTCATATGGGTGTTTAGAGTTGTACCCCCTAGATCTAGTCTCGAGTCATTCTGCTCAAAGTGCACCAGATTGAAGCATTTTACTTTAAAATGTTAAAACAAATCTTTCCGGGGGGGCATACCCCCGGACCCCCCTAGAGGATGTGACGTCCACCCGCCAATTAAAACATGTTCATACAATAATGAATACATTTTAAACCTTTTTGATGTATATAACCAATATGTCAATACGTTTCAGTTTTTGTAGTGTATTGGTCTTTTGTAGAGATTTTTCATTATTCTTTATATATTCTATTGTGTATTGCTTGCAGGGGGGGGGGGACCAAATCATAATCTCGCCTAGGGCACCAAAATGTCTAGGGCCGGCCCTGCATGGTTTTATGTGGTCTAGATGCGAAAAAAGCACTGAAATCTCCCTTTTTAAAATGTTTACAAATATAATTAAGGTTTCACAAATCTCAAACTGTGTTATAAAAAATCTTTAGACTCTCTGGGATAATCCAGTCCAAATAAATCGGCTGTGCAGCGATTTAAGAGGTTCAAACACGGAGGATTGTTCGCTCAGCGCTGTAAATTAAATTTCCCTTAACTTTCCCCTTAACTGGGCTGAGAGATCGCCGTGACTTCCGTAAATATTAGTCTTGGCAAATATGGAGAGGTTGTTTATCTTCATACGGACCTATCGTTACCCTGATTTTAAGATCTGTCCAGTGTTTCTGCTTTATTCATTTCATGAGCACTAAATACCCGACTGATACCTCACGTCTTCGAGACGTTGCTAAAAACATTGCAGGAGAATGCTCTCCCTCAGAGAGCTGAACTGACCAATCAGAATCTGGGTCCCGCCTGCTTCATTTGCATATGGCTGACTAGTTAACGTGTTGGCCATATGAACGGCAACTAGTTAACTAGTGGATACATATTGCAGCTTACACGTTAACTAGTGAAGGCAAAATGTGCACTAGTCGCACTAGTTGAAGCGTCTTTTGGTCTTACAAGCTGACTAGTGAGGCTCAAAATGTGCACTAGTTAACTAGTGAGGTCCAAATTGTCCACTAGTTGCACTAGTACAATTGTTTGTACCTTACTAGTTAACTAGTTACACACACTTTATCTCACTAGTTAACTAGTGGAGCCTTAGAGGAGTCACTAGTAAACTAGTGACACCAATGTTTTTCTTACTAGTTAACTAGTGGAGGGCATTTTCTCTCACTAGTGAGGTTCTGTTATGAACATGTTAGACTTTGACCTTACATGTTACACATTTTTCTTACATGTAAGGCCTTTCCTTCGACTAGTTTGGCTTTTTGTGCACTAGTGAGCAACTGTATGCAACTAGTGAGATGTTGATTCGACATGTATGGCTTTTTCCCAAACTAGTGGATATTGTGAGCCCACTAGTTGTGGTTTTCTTCTCACTAGTTCAACACAATGGCTAACTAGTTGACATGTACGTGCAACTAGTTAACTAGTGAATTGTCAAAAAATGCACTAGTCAAATGTATGACTTTGAAACAATTAACTAGTTAACTAGTTGCACGTACATGTCAACTAGTTAGCCATTGTGTTGAACTAGTGAGAAGAAAACCACAACTAGTGGGCTGAACATATCCACTAGTTTGGGAAAAAGCCATACATGTCGAATCAACATCTCACTAGTTGCATACAGTTGTTCACTAGTGCACAAAAAGCCAAACTAGTCGAAGGAAAGGCCTTACATGTAAGAAAAATGTGTAACATGTAAGGTCAAAGTCTAACATGTTCATAACAGAACCTCACTAGTGAGAAAAAATGCCCTCCACTAGTTAACTAGTAAGAAAAACATCTGTGTCACTAGTTTACTAGTGACTCCTCTAAGGCTCCACTAGTTAACTAGTGAGATAAAGTGTGTGTAACTAGTTAACTAGTAAGGTACAAAGAATTGTACTAGTGCAACTAGTGGACAATTTGGACCTCACTAGTTAACTAGTGCACATTTTGAGCCTCACTAGTCAGCTTGTAAGACCAAAAGACGCTTCAACTAGTGCGACTAGTGCACATTTTGCCTTCACTAGTTAACGTGTAAGCTGCAATATGTATCCACTAGTTAACTAGTTGCCGTTCATATGGCCGACACGTTAACTAGTCAGCCATATGCAAATGAAGCAGGCGGGACCTAGATTCTGATTGGTCAGTTCAGCTCTGTGAGGGAGAGCATTCTCCTGCAATGTTTTTAGCAACGTCTCGAAGACGTGAGGTGCATCAGTCGGGTATTTAGTGCCTCCTGTTAACATATTGTCCGTGGGAAGTCAGTCAGTGTGTGTTTTAGAAAAATACATGTTTCTGTTTCTGCTTTGTTCCGCTTTGTGTGTGTGTTTTGTTGGTGCGAGTGTGCGTATGCTTGTGTGTGAGAACACCGGCACTCGAGACACAAAAGTATATGATCGTGGGACATTTTATAAGCGGTGCTCATGAAGTGAATAAAGCAGAAACACTGGACAGATCTTAAAATCAGGATAACGATAGATCTGTATGATAAACAACCTCTCCATATTTTGCCTTATACTAATATTTACGGAAGTCACGGCGATCTCTCAAAGCTGTGATCAGAAGAGGGTAACTTCCTCTTTCTATCCATCACTAATGTCACTCTGTTATCACAATGCTATTCTAATCCAAGCACCTTTCAAATTGCAGCTTAATCAAATGTTTTTGTAAATATGGTCATATTGTATTTTAAAACACAGTGTATTTAAGCTCTTAAAGAAACTATTTGGGCTGGGTGGCGCTCTATAGCTTAGGGCCAATAGGAGAGCTCGATGCCTTCTTTCCCCTCCTCCTCATTAGCATTCTGTGCGACTAGTGCGACTAGTGCACATTTGGGATCCACTAGTGCTACTAGTGAACATTTTGAGCCTCACTAGTTCACTAGTGGAATTTAAATGTATTTCACTAGTTAACTAGTAAAGGGCAAAGGGTTCACTAGTTAACGTGTAGACATTTTGAGCCCCACTAGTTAACTAGTAAGGTCAAACGAGGCGTCGACTAGTTAACTAGTGAACCTTGTGCCTTGACTAGTTAACTAGTGAGTGATTCTGGCTGCCACTAGTTAACTAGTGCAGACAAATGTATGCCACTAGTTAACTAGTTGTGCTTTCTTTTGTGTAACTAGTTAACATGTCAGAGCTTTTGCAGCGCACTAGTTAACTTGTAAGACTTTTAGCGTCACTAGTACGGTCAGAGGGTCACTAGTTCATCAAAAAGCTTACACGTTGGGACTTTGGCGCTACTAGTGCTGCTCCTGGCGTCACTAGTAAGGCTTATGTGCTAACTAGTCGGACAAAAGTGCCACTAGTTGCTGAAAAAGAGTGACTAGTGGAATGTTTTGTTTAACTAGTAAAGCAGAGTGCCTAACTAGTTAGACAATATGTCTAACTAGTGAAATCAAAGAGCCAACTAGTGCAGGCAGCTGCCGTCTAACATCCAGGAAATTGAATAAATACTCAAATGGCTTGCCATACCGTCTAACATCCAGGAAATGGAATAAATACTCAAATGGCTTGCCATAGCCGTCTAACATCCAGGAAATGGAATAAATACTCAAATGGCTTGCCATACCTAACTAGTTAGACAATATGTCTAACTAGTGAAATCAAAGAGCCAACTAGTGCAGGCAGCTGCCGTCTAACATCCAGGAAATGGAATAAATACTCAAATGGCTTGCCATAGCCGTCTAACATCCAGGAAATGGAATAAATACTCAAATGGCTTGCCATACAATTGTACTAGTGCATCTAGTGGACAATTTGGACCTCACTAGTTAACTAGTGCACATTTTGAGCCTCACTAGTTAACTAGTGAGGTCAAAAGAGGCGGCAACTAGTGCGACTAGTGAACATTCTGCCTTCACTAGTTAACGTGTAAGCTTTGAAATGTATCCACTAGTTAACTAGTTGCCGTTCATATGGCCAACACGTTAACTAGTCAGCCATATGCAAATGAAGCAGGCGGGACCCAGATTCTGATTGGTCAGTTCAGCTCTGTGAGGGAGAGCATTCTCCTGCAATGTTTTTAGCAACGTCTCGAAGACGTGAGGTATCAGTCGGGTATTTAGTGCCTCCTGTTAACATATTGTCCGTGGGAAGTCAGTCAGTGTGTGTTTGGCCTAGAAAAATACATGTTTCTGTTTCTTCTTTGTTCCGCTTTGTGTGCGTGTTTTTGTTGGTGCGAGTGTGCGTATGCTTGTGTGTGAGAACACCGGCACTCGAGACACAAAAGTAGAGGAAGTGATTGTGGGACAATTTATAAACGGTGCTCATGAAATTAATAAAGCAGAAACACTAGACAGATCTTAAAATCAGGGTAACGATAGGTCCGTATGAAGATAAACAACCTCTCCATATTTGCCAAGACTAATATTTACGGAAGTCACGGCGATCTCTCAGCCCAGTCAGCGATTCGGCAGTTAAGGGGAAAGTTAAGGGAAATTTAATTTACAGCGCTGAGCGAACAATCCTCCGTGTTTGAACCTCTTAAATCGCTGCACAGCCGATTTATTTGGACTGGATTATCCCAGAGAGTCTAAAGATTCTTTATAACACAGTTTGAGATTTGTGAAACCTTAATTCTATTTGTGAACATTTTAAAAAGGGAGATTTCAGTGCTTTTTTCGCATCTAGACCACATAAAACCAGGCAGGGCCGGCCCTAGACATTTTGGTGCCCTAGGCGAGATTATGATTTGGTCGCCCCCCCCCCCCCCCCCCCCTGCAAGCAATACACAATAGAATATATAAAGAATAAATGAAAATCTCTACAAAAGACCAATACACTACAAAAACTGAAACGTATTGACATATTGGTTATATACATCAAAAAGGTTTAAAATGATTCATTATTGTATGAACATGTTTTAATTGGCGGGTGGACGTCACATCCTCTAGGGGGTCCGGGGGTATGCCCCCCCCGGAAAGATTTTTTTAACATTTTAAAGTAAAATGCTTCAATCTGGTGCACTTTGAGCAGAATTACTAGAGACTATCTAGGGGGTACAACTCTAAACACCCATTTGAAAAAGAGCGGTTTACATTTTAATAATCAAATAAGTATATGAACATAACCAATAAACCCATAGCCAATAACAAATAAATGTAACTTTTATTATTTTTGTTGTCATTCATATCTTCTTTACCTACAGATGAAGCGTCTTATTTTGGACAGTTTAAAGTGCGAGGGTCGTGATCGGTTCGTGCACGTTCCGTGATGGCCGGCGGCCCCCAGTCTGACTTGATACCGCCCCCGTGATAAATACATTTAATTATTGTGAAGCCAGCTGCAATGGATCATTGATCCACCAGGGGGTGCAGTGGGGTTCCACACTGGAGTCATGTGAAATCAAACTTCTTGTTGTTAAGATCCATATGTCACGGATAGGATCATAGTCTGTGCTAAATAAGACATGTAATCATTTAAATAATGTTGTTTAGTCGGAAAAAACGAACGAGCCGGCTCTCCCGATTTTTAATCCTAATTTAATCATCATCATGATGTTTATGTTTGCCAAATTGACATGAAATCACTGACAAATATGAATATTCTGTATTCAACTTCATTGAAAACGATCAGGATGGGTGTTATTTTTCCCACAATGACCAAGTCGCTGCAAATGATCCCATGTATTACATGTACATGACCATATTCTCAACAAAGTTACGTAACGAAACATCTGTATTCCTTGCTTACTTTTTATTTAATGCTTTATAACAGCTGGAATAGTTCGTTTAGAACAGGCACCTCACTCGCAATCTGCTCCTCCGCAACGCCTACCACCTACTCCGGCTGAAATTATGAATGTACAGTAAGGCATAGTAATCATAGATAACACGGCAGGGTCCGTTACAGTTTGTTTTCATCTGATTTCAAATATTTCAATGTCTGAAGTTAATAAATACATTCTCAGTGTTCAAGTCAATAATAGTCATATAAGAAAAGTACTGATCTAATAACAGAGATTTTATAAGGACTTTTCAATGTTCGACATCGCTCATGTGAAATACAGTATAACTGGATGTTGTGGTGCCGAGAGGCGGGGTATCAAAAGTACAAGCTAAAACTTTATTTAGCATCTGAACACACTTGTAAACAACGTGATGCCCGGGAAGCGAAGACCCGGCGGAAACAGTGGTCTGGTTCACTAAAATGTCCGTGTACAGTATATTGGTACTAATGTATAGCGGATCTGTTTAAGATCCATATGTCAGTAGAGATGGGATGGCAGAAGGTGCTATATATATATATATATATAATTCCAAAGCTGGTAAAGACCTTTCAAATTTAGCAATAATAGTCATATAAGAAAAGTACTGATTTGTTCTTGAATCAACTTTTTTATGGAAAATGTTTTTATGTAATTTTATTTCATTTTAAATAAAATGAAAGACATTCACAGTTAATGTAATTAGATATACATTATTAATGCCATACATTTTGCATAAATATGTATTCAGTATGATAGCAGTCTAACAGTAGTTAAATCCATTTCACTTATTCTGACAATGTACTTAACCCCAAATAAAAGAACCCAATAAAAATAGTTGTTAAATAATAGTGAAGTCACGTTGTAATAACAATAACTCATCTCTCTCGGTTTTTTTGTTTTCTTTGTGTGCTTTGCCAAAAGCCACTGTCAAGTGTCCTAGTTGGGTTGCCGTAACGAACAGCAGCCGGCTCTCGATTTTTAATCCTAATTTAATCGTTATGTTCGCCGAATGACATGAAATCACTGACAAATATGAATATAGTATTCAACTTCATTAAAATGTTATTAACGTGCTAAACTCAGTAATTCACTAAAAATTACTGATCCTCCGCGTTCGCGTCGCGGAGGGATCTTGATCCCATGGTGTTATTTTTCCCCATAATGACCAAGTCGCTGCAAATTATCCCGCTTATTACATGGCCACAAAGTAACGACATGACTCCCAATATTAATTAAAATGCTTTTAGGATTTAGAAAATATTTTTATTGATTTAAAAAATAGTTGTATGTATTGATTTAAATTTACATGCATCCGCTAAGAAAAATAGCCGTTGTTACCGTTTTTAAACAGTCAGAATGAAACGGCAGCTCTCAGCTGTGTGTTCACACTCCTAATGGCCCATCACAGCTCTCTCCCCTCTGATCTTTCTTTTCCAACAGTTAAATTAACTGTAGGTTACTCTGAGTGACAAGCTTACAGTTAGTGAAGTAACACTTTTTTTTGGTGAGTCACGACCTCGCTGTTTCATTCTAACATAACGCTCCAAATATGACTGTTTCCACTCGGACTTCAATACAGCAACACCATTGTTTGGTTTCCATGGTAGCGTGCTTTAGTAGCGTGCACTCCTTTCCTGTAAATTACAGGGTCCAGCCAGGCAAAACAGTAATGAAATATGAACGTTAGTTTTTAACTGAAATGATCAAATAAAGTCAAAATGTCACAGTGTTTACAAACATTGACCATACCGTTCACCAGCCCCCACCCCCACTATGTTGAGTATAGCCTACTCTTTGTTTAAAACGAATTGGCCATCGGAATGTGTGTGTCCCAACCCCCCCTGTGATATCTCTTCACAGGGGGGAGAGAGTTAGACGCTCGTGAATTGTCAACGGGGGGGGCCTCTGCACGGAGGAGCCAGCGGAGAAGTGAATCACAGTGATCTGCTATTTTAAAGTAAATTCAACACATATCGACCCTAAATATAGCATATATTAAGAACGAGAAAGTGTTAACATCGTTTTTTGTAAACATATGACCAATGTGCGAGGGTGATGACATCAGAGCATCGTCCTATGGGCTTAGCCCCGGACAGGTACAACAGGTATTCACTCAGAGGGGGGTAGTTACCCATTTACATGTCAAAAGGCAACATACAGTAGGGGTGGGGGATGGTGAACGTTTACATTTCTCTACAGCAGTGGTTCCCAAACTTTTTGTGCCCAAGGCACACCAAAGGACAAGTAAAAATCTCAAGGCACACCTATTGTGCGAAATAGCCCTTATAACACGTGTTATCAACTCATATCATGTAAAATATCTGTAAATGTGCATAATTATTTACTAATGCCAAATAAAATGTGACAAAGACAACTATATTACTCATGAAATATTTATTAACGAAATATTTCAGAAATGAATTGAAACTTTATCAAATTAGGCTTCATCAAAGCACAGGATGAAACGTATACCAATATAATCTCAGGGCTCGACATTATAAATGGCCCGCTGGCCCGGAAGCATTATTTAGACACCGCGGCCAGCATAACGTACTTTCAACTCGCCCCACAGCTGTTTGCTGTCTCCCGTGGGAGCGGGAGCGCACTCCTTCACTACAGACTGTCTCTATCTCTCTCTCAATTTTTAACAACATAGGGTGCTACATAACACACTTTCAGGAAAAGTCACGGACTGGAAGACTTTAATATTTTATTGAAAAAATTACACAGTTCTAGTGTTGTCCTTCAGCCTTCGATGTGTCACGGTCTTATAATTCCCACCTGCAACTGCGTTAACAGCGAAATATGGGGTTCTGTGAGGATTTTTTTTTAAATAATTATTTTTAGGTATAGAGTTTGCCTCTGTATTATGAAATGAGTGCATACAAAGTACTGATATAGTAAATAAAAAAATTATTATTTTTGTGTAGTTGTATATTGCAATAATAAGCATTGCCCTTCTCCTATTCAAACCAAAAGAGAAAATGCAGATATTACACTCTGAAAAGAAAGGGTAGACATATCTGTACTCTTAGTGCCAAGTAGCTAAGCTATTCATTTGCAGAAATGTAAGTGATCTATCTAAGTTCTATTCATATTCTTGACGGGAAGAGTTAGTATACAATAGAGTTAGAGTTAGTATACTTTAAAAGCCTTCTCCAAATCAAACCAAGATATCTTGGGTATTCACTCAGAGGGGGGTCGGTGAACCGGGCAGAGTTTTTAAACATTTAAACATTTATAACTAGTTTAGGTTGTTTGAGAGGTACAGCTACCATTCTTTAATTAGATGTTTGATAAGTGCAGATCACATAGTAAAACACGTACACAGATACATTATTTTGTATTTTTATTAAATTCGACAATGTCAATTTCACTTTCCACTATGTCCACCGTTGTTTTTCACAACCAATGGCAGAACTTTATTGAGGCCTGTAATTAGTCAACTACAGGTCTCTTGGGTCAGTCTTTTTCTTCCAAAAAGCTTGTGACAAGATGTTATTGCTCTTGGGGCATTAAAAACAAGATTTTAACTTTAGTTTTTTATATAATATCTGCATTTTCTATTGTGAAAAACTAAGTCTTAGTTATTTAATATATAGCGCCATCTCCTGGTTAAACCCTGAAATTGGAGAATAGTGGGAGGGCCTAACATTCCTGAATACTGGTCTTTGGCAGGTCTTAGGCAGGCAACTGGCTGGCAGTCGGCAGGAAGCTGTATGCTGGGGTCCAAAATAAGAGGCTCCATCTGTAGTTAACATTTATTTATTCATGCATATTTTTTAATATCTACAGTTTTAAACGATATTTTTGTTTTACTGTCTATAGTATATGGAATGATTTCAAACCTGTTTTTATTTATCCTAATAATTATAAAGGTGTGCTTAAATTGTGACCAAACCGTTTGAGACTCACTGAGATAAATTAGACTAAAGTGAACTATCTAAACCCTCAGAGTCCTTTACCTCACTGAGCTGTAGTTATCAGCCTCAATCCAACAACAATCCGCGGTACCGATGCATGCGCGCCCTCTCTCTCTCTCTCTTGCTCGCTCTGAGGCTCGCTCGCACTTTGGCTGTGAGCTGCGGGCGCCTGATAAGTCAACATCCCCCACTTTCATCACTTACAGCGCACATCGTACAGGGCAAATGTTGCCGCCCGGGGTGCAAAGGGTGTTTACTTTATTCAATTATTAATGTAAATGTATTACATCAAGGGCAGAACATTTTTTATTATAATTTGTTTTCTCCCAGGGCAGCGCCCCTCCAGATCTGGCGCCCTAGGCGACCGGCTAGTTCACCGGTGCCTAGGGCCGGCCCTGAGACCAGGTCCTGATCTAATGGCGCATTTCCACCACACGGTCGGCCTCGGCCACGCTCGGTACTGCTTGGCCGCGTTGGGCCTTAACAGGGCCGGCTCACTTCATGCTGCGCTTCCATTACAGTTTAGGAACTGGGGTAGTTACTATAGTAACGCAGTGTAGGCGGAGCCGTGACGTCATCTTCAATGAGAACCCCAGACAAACAACACAGCCGTTAGCTGTTAGCACTCAACAAAGGTTAACAAGTACACACCACAGACTGCCTGTGTCATGGTGAATACAGTCGCTGCTTTATTTATGTCTGTATAGGCCGTTGTTGTAAGTGTGGACGGTCGGAGCATATACTGCGTTAGCTTAGCCAATCTCCATCTAGAAAACACGCATTTTAAAAGTTTTTTCGCCTGCCGTCTGTCTGCAAACTTGCCAAAGCATTAATTCATGGTTTTTACTAACCGGTATCAGTATGTTGTTACTTCGGCATCATTTTGAAACGTGTATTACAATTAAATCACGGTCAAATATGTCCATCTTGTTGTAGTTGTAGCCCCCTTGCCAGCGATCCTCTCTCTAGTTTAGCATACTCAGCCCGACTCAGCCCTGTTTGTTGGCCCCGATAGAACCACAATTTTGTCGGGCCAGAAAAGAGGTGAAAAAGTGACCCCAGGCTGTAACTAGGCCTAGTGGAAGCGCAACCAAAAACGGGCACCGCACGACACGGCACGCTTAAACCGCGCTCCGCGCCATAGTGGAAATGCGCCATAAAACCACTATACCTAGACTCATCAAATCTGGACTGGATTATCCCAGAGAGTCTAAAGATTCTTTATAACACAGTTTGAGATTTGTGAAACCTTAATTCTATTTGTGAAAATTAAAAAAAGGGAGATTTCAGTGCTTTTTTCTCATTGTCTTGTCTTCCCCTGTGCTCCATGTCTGTTCGTCTGCGTTTCTCGTCTATGATACCTGTTAGTCTCTTTGCTCTTGTCCATGCTACCTGTCACGCTCCATGTTTGTTCCTGAGGTTTTTTGTCCTGATCCTTCCTCGTACTCCCCCGGTTTTGGTATGTTGAGTTGTTCCTTTTTTTCTTTTGTCATTCAGCTTTGGAAATAAAGCTCGCTTTTTGTTACCTGACCTTTTAGTCCTTTTACTGCATTTGGGTCCTATTGTTCCCGAACCCTGACACTGAGTCTGCTTCAAATTAACTTATTATCCTCACAGGATCATTTTATTAAAGTTAAAGCAAAACTTACTAAAGCATTCTAACTGTTTATGCTTTAACAGCAATTCATAAATGATCCAGCTTTGCTTTTGGCTAACTGTTTTTGTTGTTCTGCTTCATGATTGTAATGCATGACTGTGCCAACATGTGTCTCCTCCTCCCTGCTCTTGTTTGTAGGCTGCACCTGCTTTTCAGGAGACCGGGCCTCACAATTATGTTCTTTCTGCCAGTGCATCAGCGGTAAGGGTCCATCACAAACTGCAGGGTCTGTCACCCAGCAGGAGCTAGGCTAACATGCTAACAGGCACAGAGCCCGAACACTCGTGAAGCCGGGGAGAGCCGTGTTATTATCCGGGATGAGCGAGTGCAACCAAGTCTCGGTAAAACACATGATGCTACACTCACGGTATTCCCGCTGCGTCTTCGTCAGCACGCGGAGCTCGTCCATCTTATTCCCCAAAGACCTCACGTTCCCCATTATGATGGCCGGTACACAGGGTTTGTACCTCATCTTCTTCTTCATCCTCAGCTTGGCCCCAGCTCTGCAGCCCCGCATGAGCCTCCGAAGCTCCTCCGGGATGTCATGCCTGGCTCCGGGCAGCAGCACGGGTCGGCACAGCGCAATCAGCTGCTCACGCGAGTAAACAATGCCATCACTCCTCAGAGCATGGCTCTCCGACACAAAAAGTGAAAAAGTAGCAGAAGAATGACCAGAAAACGTTCGAAGTAAAACGTGGCCATAGTTCGCTGCAAGACAAAATAAATATCCAAAGAAAAAAGTACAACTAAGAGAATAAAATTAAACAAAAAGACAAAGATCAATAAAACACCGGGAGCTACATGCAACAGGCAGCCACCAGCACGGCGCCTTACGCAATAGACTTTGACCGTACATGTTACACATTTTTCTTACATGTAAGGCCTTTCCTTCAACTAGTTTGGCTTTTTTTGCACTAGTGAGCAACTGTATGCAACTAGTTAGATATTGATTCAACATGTATGGCTTTTTCCTAAACTAGTGGATATTTTGAGCCCACTAGTTGTGGTTTTCTTCTCTCTCTAGTTCAACACAATGACTTACTAGTTGACATGTACGTACAACTAGTTTACTAGTGATGTGTCAAAAAATGCACTAGTTAACATGTATGACTTTGAAACAAAGGTTTTCTCACCATTGTATTACTATTTGTCTCGGTACATTTCCACCACACAGTGTTTGCCATCAAAGCTCCAGCTCTCCCTGTGTCTCTCTGAGTTTCGTCTCCACTGCTTCAATAGTTTCCATCACCATTGGTATTTTTCTTTACAACTTTCATTTAAACAACATAAAGGTGAAAATAAATTAATATCAGTTAAATAAATAATACACATCAATGAAAAGATAAGTGAGAATATGCAACCCATGTCTTTATTATTGTGGATTGGTTTTTACATAAATTATAACTTTATCACAAACAATGTTTTACACCTCGATTGTTACATTTGATCTACAGATGTAGCAGCTTATTTCAGACTCCAGCTTCCTGCCTGCTACCTGCCTGCTACCTGCCTAACCCCTAGATTCCACCGGGTCCGTCTGCGGCGCGTTACGGGCGCGTTACGGGCGCGTTACGGGCGCGTTACGGGCGCGTTACGGCGCGTTACGGCTGCGCCGCGGTGCTCACGGCGATCGCGGCCACTCTAGTCAATGGGTGCTATTCCACCACACGCGGCGCGTTACGGCTCAGAAGCGTCCCAGAAGCGGCTCGGCGCAGGGCTCCTCTAAAATTAGGATCGAATCCTATTTTTGTCGCGGCGCAGCCGTAACGTTAGGTCGGGCAGGCAGGAAGTGGAACGTTCAGAGCTATATATACACACACACAAACTAATTTTGCAGACCCTATCCCTCCGTAGTCTTTCAAGTAGGAGGAGAAAGGCCAGCGTTCTCCTCCGGTTTACAGGCACTGTGTAAATTAGAATATTATGATGATGAATGCATTTTTTTACCACTAAAATACAGCAAACATCTTTGATTCATGTCGTTTATAACTGGAATATTACAGTTATTATTAACTTTGTCTTTACAAAGTAGCCTGTCCAGGAAATATGCCCAAATCAACAAAAACTGCGAGCCGGCAGGCAAGACGCTCCGCTTCTGAAATGCTTCTGAAACGCGCCTGGTAGGGTATGACGCCGGAGGAGGCCGGACCAAAACTGCAACGCGGCGCAGACGGACCCGGTGGAATCTAGGGGTAAGACCTGCCTAAGACCAGCATCTGGGAATGTTAAGCCCTCCCACTATTTTCCAGAGGGCGTTGCCAGATTTTCAATTTCAGGATTTAACCAGGAGATGGCGCTTCATTCACAAATACAGAAAGACAACTTTTCATGGACTTTTAGTTTTGTTTAGAAGAGCATTTGAACACATCAATATTTTAGATCAAATAAAGTATATCTAATCTTGTAATTCAATAATATATAGTCTTTATATATTAAATAATCATAATAATAATGTAAATGTTTACATTACACTTCTTTATTTGTCATGCGGTCTACCTACGCTGTAAAATGTATTATCTCTTCGATTTACACACGGCATCTGTTGCACTTCTGTCCATCCTGGGAGAGGGATCTCTCCTCTGTTGCTCTCCCCGAGGATTCTCCCATTTTTCCCTTTGAAATGTGTTTTTTTATCTGGAAGTTTTTCCTTGTACGATGTGAGGGTCTAAGGACAGAGGGTGTCGTTTTCTCATACTGATATTCTGAACAAACTGTGCTGTTGTATTTGCTGTAAAGTGTCTTTACTGTAGGGTATTTTATTATATGTACAGCACTTTGGCTCGACCAAAAATCGTTTAAAAATGTGCTATATAAATAAAACTTGATTTGATTTGATTTGATGCTCATACTTTTACCTTTACAATCGTTTGCTTTAATATGCAGTATATTTTTTGTATATTTTTGTGTTTGCTTCCTCCTGCTCCCTTTCGGACACATACTGTATGATTTATTATTATTATTAATATGAAGATATTATTAAGATAAGATAAGATAAGATGTCCCACGGTAATTCAGAAGGCTCATAGGTCACATTCCGACCATTATTTAAAACAATGGGTGCTTTCATAATAATGATGAGAAACTATGAAATAAGAAATGAATCAAATTAAAATGTAATTATCATATCATATATTATATAGTGTATTGTATTATTAAGTAATATCATGCATTAACCCCATTATAGCAGATGCCACATTGAATGGATGAACACATTTATGCATCAATAATTACAGAGTATTTCTAAATACAAGTTGTAATCTAATCCTCTTATTTTACACAATTGACAGACAGTGTTATTTGTACGTCAATAGTCATATATTGTCATAACCTTTTTGTGTGAAATAATTAATATTATTATTATATCCGCCCACTGTTTGTTGAGCTGCATGAGAAACTGACGGGCTGTCAGGAGAGAGAGAGAGGGAGAGAGGAAAAGAGAGGATCCGTTTCTCCCGTGTTATTATCCAAAGTTAATGTAAACTTTTGAATAATGTACTTATTATTATAGTGATGAACATTAACCTGTTAAGCACCAAGCCTGTTTTTCATGTTTCAGGCTCGAAAATGACATGCCCAAAACAAATGACTACAACTTAACTTCTAAAAGGGTTATATGAATAATTTCTTTTATCAAAGCAAAGTTACATCTGTGAGTTGGATGTAGAAGTGTCAGAATCAATATAAATGTTTTTTATTTTAAAGAAAATTCAGATTTTACATAGTAAAAATTGTAAATTATAGTGTCCGTCCAAAGATTATTTTTTACAGATAGTGAAAACTACCCTTGGATGATGGGTTAGTAGACTAAAAGCTTTAGGAATCCAAAGTACAACATATAATAAGTACCCTGTATCAAGATTGATGCAAAACAAGTGACATTTGACCTTTTTAGAGAGGTTTAGCCAAAACCACCCCACCTCTGAGGTGATTTGGGTGAAAATGTTTTTTTTTCCATATCTCTGGCCCCCCTTGCTCGATTTTGATGGTTGACACCTCTTTCTGACCGTTAGAGCCAATAGAATCGAAGGGGGAGGCCCACATACACACTCATTGTAAAGAGAAAAGGTGGGGGCTGCGCGCATGTAAATCTAAAGCAGAGTGGAGCTACATTCTAGCTCTGGCATTTGGAAACAAAAAGCAGTTTTAATGCTTATGGATTATCAGAAATAATTTCAAAGAGGGCACAGATACATTGGATGAACCTATGGATTAACTGCAGCATCGTTTTTTTTATTGTTTTAATGCCATTGAAGACCAGTTTTGACCAAGGTAAGCCATGTTAGCGTTTCTAGCTACCTAGCTCCACATGTTATGATGTACGCTTTCGTTTATAGCGTCGCAAATGTTTATCACTGAGTGTTGAGGTTTTTTACACAGATTCTGTGTCTCCAGGACACCAAAACGAGTGGTTGGCTGTGCATCTAGGATAAGTAATAAGGAGTTATTGTGAGTTTAAGTTCCGTTTTAGGTTACATTTTTTCGCTCATGGCTAATTCAGAGGCTGAGTGTTAGCAGTGTAGTTTTTTTTTGGATTTAAAAAAAAAAAAGATCAGTTAGCTGAGTTTCTTCCCGTTACATGGATATAAAACATTCATATCATTAAATATTAAGATCCCTTAGACGTTGTTTCCTGCAAATGACGCGTTTATCCGCCCAGTACCGGGGGATGGTGCGTAACAGGTTAAAAACAAAGCACGTTGGCTGATTTTGGACCCCCTCACTATTTGTTTTCACTACTTTAATTAAATGTTTGATAAGTGCATGCAGATCACAGTACAGTATGCTCATTCAGTAAAACACGTACACAGATACATTATTTTGTATTCCAAAAATCAGGAAGTAAAGTCCCCTGGTTTGTGACAAGATGTGAAGTCAACAGTAGTCACTCAGAGGGGGGTACTATTTATTTTCAAATGCATATAGGCAATGCCATTCATTTACATGTAGGCAACACTGCCCTTCCAGTCAAGAATTTGAATTTGAATGGGATGGGGAGACGTGTGTGATTAAAAATGAGTGGCCAAATAGGACTTAGTTTTTCAAAAGAGAAAATGCAGATATTACACTCAGAAAAGAAATGGTAGACATATCAGTACTCTTAGTGCCAAGTTGTCTCAGACAATCTGCATTTCCTAATGTGGGACAGTTCTGTGCAAAATGTGGGACACTGAAAAGTCTATGTTAAAAAGCCTCAGTCACCTTAATTCATGTAATGAAAACATCTCAGGTCAGTAACACTGAAAGCTAAATGTGCAATACCATGTTCAGCTATGCTACTATTTATAATGTTATTTTTGTTACAACAGAAGATGTTTTTCTTTATATTGAAGTTAAATGCATCAATCTGTGACACTTTTATTTTGTAAGATAGCAAGGGGGGCATATTGTGATAACCAGGCCTGTCATAAAATGCACCCCACCCAAAAAGATGTTTGTATTAATCCCACCCTCAAGCATTTTTTAGGGTATAGTTGTAGGACTAGTACCAATGAATGGAGCAAGTTTCATGAATGTGACACTTTTATTATGTAAGATAGCAAGGGGTGCATAACGTGGCAAAAATATGCTGACAAAGACTATGTAAACATATATTTTGATTATTATATGACAAATATGTAGAATTAAACAATACATTTTAAAGCACGTGTATACAGACAGGACGTAACAATAATAACAACAAAAAAAGATTAAAAAAAAAAAAAACTGAAAAGGAAGTGACGAATGAATTTCGACACCACTACCATCAAATATGGAATGAAAAGTTTAACCACAAGAATCAAGACTATATGAGCTACCACTAAACAACTCACAGTCTGAAAATTACCATTAATAAAAACCCTGAACGTTTACTTTTCGTTTAAATATCGTTTTAAGGTGTAAACATGTCATTTAGGAACTGTGACAGCATAAATATGCGAACACAAACCTACAGACTGCTGGAGAAGAGATATCACAGGGGGGGTTGGGACACACACATTCCGATGGCCAATTAGTTTTAAACAAAGAGTATACTCAACATAGGCCTACAGTAGGCAGGGGGGTGGGGGCTGGTGAACGGTATGGTCAATGTTTGTAAACACTGTGACATTTTGACTTTATTTGATCATTTCAGTTAAAAACTAACGTTCATATTTCTCTTTTTGAGAAGAGCAATATGAATATGTTAGTGGCTGACCCAGCCCCATGGTCTGTCACAGTAGTGCGGGAAAGAGAAGTGCACTGTTTTGCCTGGCTGGACCTGTAATTTACAGGAAAGGAGTGCGCGCTACTAAAGAGACACGCTACCATGGAAACCAAACAATGGTGTAGCTGTATTGAAGTCCGAGTGGAACAGTAGCATTTGGAGCGTTATGTTTGAATGAAACAGCCAGGTCGTGACTCACAAAAAAAAGTGTTACTTCACTAACTGTAAGCTTGTCACTCAGAGTAACCTACAGTTAACTTAACTGCTGGAGAAGAAAGATCAGGGGGGGGAGAGAGCTGTGGCTGATGGGCCATTAGGTGTGTAAACACACAGCATTCAGACTGTTTAAAAAACGGTAACAACGGACTATTTTTCTTAGCGGATGCATGTCAATTTAAATCAATACATACAACTATTTTTTAAATCAATAAAAACATTTTCTAAATCCATAAAAGCATTTCAATTAATATTGGGAGTCATGTCGTTACTTTGTTGAGAATGTGGCCATGTAATAAGCGGGATAATTTGCAGCGACTTGGTCATTATGGGGAAAAATAACACCCAGGGATCGATCTGATCTGCCTGACAAGGCTCCATTAAAATATAAATATTTTTAGTGAATTACTGAGTTTAGGCACGTTAATAACGTTTTAATGAAGTTGAATACAGAATATTCATATTTGTCAGTGATTTCATGTCAATTCGGCGAACATAAACATAAATGATCGTGGTGAAGATGATGATTAAATTAGGATTAAAAATCGAGAGCCGGCTGCATTTCCTCTCGTTCGTTTTTTTCGACTAAACAACATTATTTTGTTAAATAACAACATGGTGATGTTTTGTAAATGATTACATGTCTCTTATTTAGCACAGACTATGATCCTATCCGTGACATATGGATCTTAACAAAGATCCGCTATACAGTAGTACCAGACATACTGTATCTGTATCGAAGTTGATTTCACATGAGCTCCAGTGTGGAACCCCACTGCACCCCCTGGTGGATCAATGATCCATTGCAGCTGGCTTCACAATAATTACATTTATTTATCACGGGGGCGGTCTCAAGTCAGACTGGAGGCAGTCTCTTGATCACGGGCCGTTCACGGGCCGACCACGACCCTCGCGTTTCAAACTGTCCTAAATTAGCTGCTACATCTGTAGATTATTTGCAAACATTAATCGGTTATGTTGTCTTCATTGCTGTTAAAACCCCAAAAATGTCCCGGTTCAATTTGATCCGAGCAGAGTGAGAGCATATCCATCAGGGATTCGGTTAATGTTAGCACTGCAGCAGTCTTAGGCCCGCCCCAAATGCTCAATACTGATCAACACCCCACCCCTCCTGTGACCCATGGTTGTCTGTATGTGTATTCAGAGCCAGTGAGCAACAGACTTTCAAAATAATAATATTAATCAAAGATGTTTTTAATGTGCAATAAAACGATTGTCGGAGTTAATTAATGAATGAATGCCTTAACATGATAATAACGCATTAACTTGCCCAGCCCTAGTATATATACATATATGTATATTCTTTTTATATATTTATATTCTTTGGGACGGTGAGAAAAATCATATCTCCCTGTCTGTATCACACACACACACACAGAGGAATTGACAATGAAGTTGACTTTGACTTTGAAATTCAGTTGCCACCATTACACAGTGTTTTAACCCGATTACTCAAATGTTCGTCCAGTTATTACAATTGTGCCAGCTTTTAGCAAGTAATGTCATTGTATCAGAAGTTACAAGAGTGATTAGATCTCTTGAACCATCCAAAGCAAAGGATACTGTATATTTGAATGGAAGTAGTTATACACTCAAGATCTCAATGCAATTCTAACTAATCCTAAAACCAAAATTGTTGATCTCTTAGGGAAAATGTCCAAAGATGTTTTTCCAATACTATAGAAATGTCCTTCCTACAGAGTCATTAGTTGCTGAAAAACTGGTAGCAGAGCAAATTATTTGCCATTTGAATACTAGCTTATTTCTTTGCACCCAATGCAATTTGGCTGTTTTCGCACAGAAATACTCAAAAAAAGTTAATAAACAAACATCTCAGCCGAGCCTGTAACAAAAAATCCCATTTCCTCCTTCTGAAAATGTAATCCCTTCCTTTTGATTTAGTGTCTTGAGAATTTTCACAGCCAAAGTAAGGAAGTTGTTGCTGTAGAAAGAGGCTGTTATATTTCATCTTTTAATTCTTCTTCTCCAGGGCCCTGCATAAGGCTTCACGGATTCTCTCCTTGCTGTTTGATATGTTATAAGCAGTCAGCTCCACCAGAGCCTCAAAATCCTCTTTTGAGTAGGTCATGTTCTTGGTTGTGTAAGGAGATCCGTTGCTCCTCACATCCACCTCCCAGCTTTTAATTCTTCCTGTCTCACGCTTCACACCTGTAAAGTCATGATCATACAGTTAGTCTAATCATGATTCATACAGCCCAATAAAATACATCATCCTAATCATTAAATAATTAAAGACATACAAATAAATCTCCACTGGCTCCCTTTCCTTCAGGCGCGGGTCCTCCTCATAAAAAACCCGGAAACATTGAATTAAATGTATTGTGTCAACAAAATTAACATAACTGTATTAGGTTGGTTGAAATCAATATAATTAAGTTGAGCTGAGTTGAGTTATTTAAACTTAATATGATTGATTTCGACTAACCTTATACAGTTATGGTACATTTGTTGACATAATACATTATGTCAACGATTCCGTTTTTTCAGTGTACCAGAGGGCTGGGAGTCTAAGGGATTTGCGCAGTACCTTATCTGTTCCTAGTACTGCAATCTTCTGGACAGAGATCTCGGATGTTGTTCCTGGGATTTGCTGAGCCACTGTACAACTTTGGGTTTTACTGCCTCGAGTGCTCCGATCACCACTGAACCACTGTTGCCCTCATTTACCACATCTTCTCTAGCTCCTCTTTGAGCCCTTGGTACTTCCTAAGCTCCACGTGTTCCTTCTTCCTGATGGTGCTGTCGCTTGGGATCGCTGCATCTATCACCACTGCCTTCTTTTGCTGTTTGTCCACCATCACGATGTCCGATTGGTTAGCCATCACCATTCTATTAGTCCGGATCTGGAAGTTCCACAGGATCATGGATTCGTCCTTCTCAGCCACCTTTGGAGGTGACAGACATTTTGACCTTGGGACTTCCTGCCCAATCCCTGCACAGATGTTTGTGTACACTACGAACCATGGTCTCCTCCAGGGGTTGCTCCACCACATGCTCCACCACCTCCTCCAGGGGTTGCTCCTCCACATCCCCATGTTGCTCCACCACAGCACAGAGACTGCCCTCATCAAAATAACCAATGATTTCCTTATAGCCACCGATTGAGGCCTCATTAGCATCCTCATCCTCCTGGACATCTCCGCAGCATTTGAACAGTCTCCCACACCATCCTACTCAACCGCCTATCCCTCTACCTTGGCCTCTCTGGTACAGCCCTCTCCTGGTTCCATTCCTACCTCTCCAACAGGCAACAGTTTGTGACAATCAGAAAATCCAGCTCTCCCCCAGCCCCTGTCAACCAAGGCGTGCCGCAAGGTTCGGTGCTTGGCCCCTTCCATTCAACATCTACATGCTCCCCCTCTGTGAAATCATCCGCCAACATGGTCTCAACTTCCTCTCCTATGCCGTTGACACCCAACTCTACATCAGCACCAATCCATCATCCCAGCTACCTCCCCTGTCACTAGTCAACTGCCTCTGCGACATCAAAACCTTGATGTCAACAACCTACTCAAACTTCACAATAACAAAACAGAGCTCATGGTTGTATGGCTCAGAACAGTCTCATAATACACACATGCACACAGAAGGATTCACACTTGTATTTCATGATCCGCAAAAGGATTCACACTTGTATTTCCGGATCCACACTTGTGTTTTCAATGCACACACAAATGTGTTCCGTTTCATATACATGTAAATAAAATCCAAATACAGAAAAAAGTTTTACATATGTATTTTTGATCCTCACATATTTGTTTTCCGTTTAAAACCGCTGCACCTACAAACACAAACCGCTTTCTGTGCATGGATCGCTGTGCATTCGTGTGTGGGTTTTTTGAGACTCCCCTGACGGTGACCCGATTCGTACTTGTAATTTTTTCTATCTATAGCCAATCAGATGTCTCCTCAATTCTAAGCCAATCACATGAGCGCGCCCCCACGAGGGTAGATTTCTTGCGTTCATGACGTAGCGCTTCATGTACGCATTTTGCGCTGTCCGGAGCTGACAGGTCCATGGAGCCTGCCTGCAGGCGCTAATCTCAGGACACCTCCACTCTCAGTACATTGCCACTTTCCGAGCAGGAAATGCACGCAAATACAAGCCTTTATATTATTAAGGTACAGTGCCACTTTCCGAACCATTAATGAATGCTTGTGTACACAAAAACGGCAGGCAAAACCGTTTTAAATGTGTGTTTCCTGTATGGCGAATACAGCTGCTTTATTTATGTCTGTATGAAGTTGTTGTGAGTGTGGAGGGAGCAGCTACAGGTTAGCTTAGCCTAATCGATCAGTGCACTACGAAGCCAGTGCTAGACAGTGAACTGTCAACGGGGGGAGCCCCGCCGGTCATTATCGGCCGATATTCACTCTTAATAGTTTGATCGGTGCTCTCTATAAAGGCCGATCAGGAGAGCTGGATCTGATCGATATGGACATAAACGCGAGTGAAGTTTTAGCGAGCTGCATGAGAAACTGACGGGCTGTCAGGAGAGAGGGAGGGAGAGAGGAAAAGAGATCCTTACTCCCGTGTTATTAGCCATATCCGGTCATAGTCCGGTAATTACCTGCTAACGGAAACTCTGCTACACAATTCTTCTTATTATTATTATTATTATTGAAACATGACCGGTAAGTTTCAAATTTGTCCGGTAAAATAAATTCTGTCCGCGGAAACCCTGCTCCGGACAGCGCAAAATGCGTATATGAAGTGTCATGAACGCAATAAATCATACCCTCGTGGGGACGCGCTCATGTGATTGGCTTAGAATGAAGGAGACATCTGATTGGCTATAGATAGAAAAAATTACAAGTACGAATCGGGTGACCGTCAGGGGAGTCTCAAAAAACCCACACACGAATGCACAGCGATCCATGCACAGAAAGCGGTTTGTGTTTGCAGGTTCAGGGGATTTAAACGGAAAACAAATATGTGAGGATCAAAAATACATATGTAAAACTTTTTTCTGTATTTGGATTTTATTTACATGTATATGAAACGGAACACATTTGTGTGTGCATTGAAAAACACAAGTGTGGATCCGGAAATACAAGTGTGAATCCTTTTGCGGATCATGAAATACAAGTGTGAATCCTTCTGTGTGCATGTGTGTATTATGAGACTGTTCTGAGCCCATATGGTTGTGGCCCCCAAAACACTGCTCCGGAAAGTTGGAGATCTGCTCCTCACCGTCGATGGCTGCTCCATCCACCCTTCCCCTGAGGTTTGCAGGCTGGGTGTCAATCTGGACTCCAGCCTCACCTTCAACCCCACATCAGGTCTACTGTCAAAACCGCTTTCTTTTACCTACGAAACATCTCCAGACTCCGGCCCTCTCTCCTGACCCCGTTGCAGAAACATTGATACATGCCTTCATCTCCTCTCGCCTGGACTACTGCAATGGAGTTCTGTTCGGGGTCACCAGCAAAGCCCTGGACAGGCTCCAGTACGTCCAGAACTCTGCAGCCAGGCTCCTCACCCGCACTAAGCCCTGGCAACACATCACCCCCACCCTCATCCACCTTCACTGGCTCCCGGTCAAGTCACGCATCCAGTACAAACTCCTCCTGCTAACCTACAAATCTCTCCACTCCCTAGCCCCTGCATACATCGCTGACCTCCTTCAGCCCTACACCCCCTCTCGTCAGCTGCGGTACGGGCTGCTCTCCATCCAGCGCTCCAAACTGAAATCCTTTGACGACAGAGCCTTCAGTGCCGCAGCCCCCACCCTCTGGAATTATCTCCCCTCTGCTATTAGGAATGCTGACTCTCTGGACACTTTCAAGAAACAACTCAAACACCATCTGTTCACTCAGGCCTTCGGCCCCAGCTAAAATGCAGTACCCAGCAACCTGTGTGTCTGTGTGATTATTATTACTTAGTTATTCTATCTCCCATTGTTAAGCGTCCTTGGGTTTCTTGAAAGGTGCTATAAAAATCTAAATTATTATTATTATTATTATTAGGGGTTACTTGTGTGGTAGCATTCCAGTGGTTCCATGTTCTCTGCCCTGGTCCAGTCTTGTTCCAGTAGCCCATTTGGCATTGGGTTGCCCTGGTTCCCTAACAAGGACCTTATTGACCCGGGTGACATCCGGGATGACCCTCATGTGCATTAAGGACTACTAAGAATAAGATGTCATAAGAAGCATTGGGGTTAAAATGCCGACCATGAACCACAACAACCAGGGATCTCACATAATTTCCTGTCAAAAGCTGTGTCACCTTTTAAATCATTCTGCAATGCTCTTTGTGTTATTTCAGTATGAGCATTGCAGGTACCCTGTCTGCCACTATCAGCCACACATTCGACTTGAATAGCTTAAAGAGACTTTTCCTTCAGTTTTTTGCAATTGATTCAAGACATAAAGCATAAGTTAAAATACATAATAAAGTAAACATCAACATCGCTGTTGTGAAATGCATCAACTTAAATGAGCATACCAGGTTGTTTGAAGTCCTTAAATGTGACATTGACGAGTGGGAAATGGACCACTATCGGGGCCTTGGGATTTTCCTGGTCCTCGATGATGTAGACCTCCTCCTGAGGCTCCTTGGCCAGACTGGCATAATCAGCATTTGGAAAGGGGATGTTGTGGTTTTCACAGTAAGCAGCTGTCCCCTGTAGGACCTGATAGATTAAACATGATTATAAATTGATGATTTTTATATTGATGGATTTCATTCAGGAAACATTCTGTTTCTCCTCCTGCAGTACCTTGAAGATATTATCTTCGTCCCATGAGTAATTCAGACATATGATGACATCCACATCTCTCTCTGGCCGCAGTATAGGCACACAGCCAATGTTGATGTCCAAACCAGAATCAATCAGGCGCAGGGTGGAGTCACTGGGTGTCAGTTGGTTTGGGAAGGCATCTGGATGAGTGTCTGGACAGAACACAGACAAGGATATAATAACAAATAAATCCCAGCCAGATGTAAGACGTGGTTGTTGAGTAGGAAACCAAAAGATAAAGGTCTCCTATGATGCAAAATGCACTTTTTGATGTATTTTATACATTAATATGTGTCCCTGGTGTGTCAAAGAACTCACAAAGTGTCAGAAAACAAAACCCTCTCTCTTTTCCTCCGTACCCAAATCTCTAAAAACGGGGGTACAACGGAGCTGATCCAGATTTACGTCCGATATGACGTAATATCGGCCCTATCAGAAACGTTGCTATCAGAAACAATGCACAATCTCTTTTGGACGTAATATGGTCTTTGTTTACATTAGCAAGCATCGCTAACCGTCAGAGCTAACCTGTACTGGAGAGAGCATGTGTAAAAAAGCAGGAAATAAAAAAAGGAACTCACCTTGTGGTAAACCCACAAGAGAAAAAGCATTTGAGCTCCATACTGTTTCAGAAATAATCCTTGAAGTGGTTTGGAACATGATAGGGCATTTAATCACAGCAGAATTTAGCTGAGAATGGGCCTGACAACATTCCTGGTCGTGTGCTAAAGGACTGCGCAGCTGAGCTCACAGATGTCCACAGATATCTTCAACATCTCCCTGAGCCAGGCTGTTGTTCCCTCGTGCTTCAAGGTAACCACCATCACACCTGTGGCGAAGAAGTCACCTTCCTGCTTCAATGACTACCGCCCTGTAGCGCTGACTTCAACCATCATGAAGTGCTTTGAGCAGCTAGTCATGAAGCAAATAAAATCACGGTGTGGTTCGGAAGCTGCACAGCATCGAACTGCAAGACCCTGCAGCGCGCCGTGAACACAGCCGAGAGGATCATCGGTGCCTCACTCCCTTCACTCCTGGACCTCTACAACACCCGCAGAGCACTCAGCATTGCTGGTGACCCCACACATCCCTCCACCTCCCTCTTCACCCTCCTGCCTTCAGGGAGGAGGTTCCGCAGCCTGAGGTCGAGCACCACCCGACTAAAGAACTGTTTTTTCCACCAGGCTGTCAGAAGGCTGAACTCTCTCAGGCTCACTGTAGTTCAAAAGTTTTCTATTTTCCAAATGTGAGTAATATTTTTCTAAAAGTGTAGCCAACATATTTCAGAACCTACCTTTCCAGCATAGAAAGTTGCTGTGTGTATTGTAGTCCCAGTGCAGGAAGAGACCACACATGAAATTGTACATTTCAGCGATGACTGGACGGAATGAGAGGAACCCACGCAGATTCCTGATCATATCTTTGATGGGATTTAGTGTGGGCACAGTTGATGGTGTAGTTCCATTGTCTGTTAAAAGAACATAACATCTCAGTAATATATACATTTAATTTGGTATGATTTAGGGTAAAACATGAGTGTCTTTGTTGGACCATGGTTGTAACATAACATCTTTTTTTTTTTTTTAAATATAGGCCAATCAACTGTTTTTATCCCACGCTATTTATAAAGATAAGTGTGTGTTTAGGTTTACACGAGAATCTTAGAAAGACTAGCCTATTTCTTCACTGTACAATGACTTAAATATCTCATATTGTACTATTTTTAGGCATATATTATAGGTCTCAGATATATAAAAAAAAACATGTCTATGAAGTGTTTTGCTCAAAATACCAAACAGATCACCCATTCTGGTAAAGAGGAAAAGAGAGGGTTTTATTTTCTGACACTTTGTGAGTGTCCTTACGCACACCTATTTTTTTAATGTATAAAAGACATCAAAAAGTGCATTTTTGCATAATAGGTGACCTTTAATATGTATTGGTGCACTATGAAACAAAATAGCTGTAGCTATGTCACCTTCATCTGGTTCGTCCGAGGTGTTGCTAGATGTACTAGTCCCAGTAGAAAACAACCAAAGTTGGCGAAGGCTGACAGAAAAGTTACTGCTCCATATCCCTGGAAAGGAAAATAAAACGGAGGATTGGAATAATTTAAAACAAGTAACAAATTGGTATTGTAGTACTGCACAGAAAAAACTGAAACGTTGACTTTAATTAAATGCATGATGGCAACAAATTTCACGTAACCGTATTAGTGAACTTTGTTGACATAATACATTTAATTGAAGTGAACATTTCAGTTTTTACTGAGTGTGCATTGCAACAGGAACAGTGGTTTACCTAATAGATAAGGAATGCGGACTTCTGGGATTTTTTTGATGATACGACCCAGGAAGAATTGACTCCCGAAGTCCTCACTTCGGACAAACGCCCCATACTTCGGGATGCCTACCTCATAGGGAGTGAACTCACACCACTCTGTCAACAAGATGTGGTATATTAGTAGCAGACAAAATCAATAATCTCTTTTTATACTGTTCAATGAGGGGTGTGTATGTGCCTGTCATTTGTCATTAGCCTGGTCAGTTTTTTAGCTGTTACAGTTATTCAAATACTAATGAAAAATATCTGGGAAATGTACCAGCTGCATGTTCACAACCCCTTATTCCATCCTTGATGTTGACCGCGTTGTATATGGGTAAAGGGTTCTGGCCTTCATTCACTGCTCTCTGCTGCTCTGACAGGGTACTGTCGATTTTCTGCAATTCCAATCACATGTCATTACTAGATACCACCTCACGTTGGAATCAATCTCCCAGACCGGGCCACAAGTATAAAAGTGGTCCCTACTCCCCTTAATTCCAATGTCCTTTTCTGGCCTTCTGGCAACAAATTTCACGTAACCGTATTAGTGAACTTTGTTGACATAATACATTTAATTGAAGTGAACATTTCAGTTTTTACTGAGTGTGCATTGCAACAGGAACAGTGGTTTACCTAATAGATAAGGAATGCGGACTTCTGGGATTTTTTTGATGATACGACCCAGGAAGAATTGACTCCCGAAGTCCTCACTTCGGACAAACGCCCCATACTTCGGGATGCCTACCTCATAGGGAGTGAACTCACACCACTCTGTCAACAAGATGTGGTATATTAGTAGCAGACAAAATCAATAATCTCTTTTTATACTGTTCAATGAGGGGTGTGTATGTGCCTGTCATTTGTCATTAGCCTGGTCAGTTTTTTAGCTGTTACAGTTATTCAAATACTAATGAAAAATATCTGGGAAATGTACCAGCTGCATGTTCACAACCCCTTATTCCATCCTTGATGTTGACCGCGTTGTATATGGGTAAAGGGTTCTGGCCTTCATTCACTGCTCTCTGCTGCTCTGACAGGGTACTGTCGATTTTCTGCAATTCCAATCACATGTCATTACTAGATACCACCTCACGTTGGAATCAATCTCCCAGACCGGGCCACAAGTATAAAAGTGGTCCCCTACTCCCCTTAATTCCAATGTCCTTTTTCAGGTCTCCTCTATATTTCAATTTGATCTCAACTACACACCTGTAAAGTTTAATGACTGTATTTTTGCATTATTGCTATTGTGGTTTTCCACATCAAGCCAGACAGATAAACACCTGGCAACAAACTCAAAACTTCCCCAGTGGTAGTTCCTGCTACAGTAAGAGTCTTTAGAGGCTTTAAGAATGATTTGCCATGAACACACACACACACACGCACACACACACACACACACACACACACACACACACACACACACACACACACACACACACACACACACACACACACACACACACACACACACACACACACACACACACACACACACACACACACACACACACACACACACACACACACACACACACACACACACACACACACACACACACACACACACACACACACACACGCGAAGCAATACAAGTGTGACAGACACGGCTGTTAAAAGTATTTAACATTACTTAACAGAAGTGAAAATTAGGGTGCAAAATGTAATCTAAGTTTTAAGCTTTAAAATTCATATATAACTTAAGGTAATAACAGTAAGTTCAGCTTCTCACCTTCCCAAAGACAAGATGCTCAAGCAGCAGGCCCGCATTGTCAATGAGTGACACAGGGTGACCCTCTTGCTCTTTCTTAGCGGTTTCCTCGCTGTAATACTGCAGTTTCTCAGGAGAGAAGGCACTCAGGAACCTCTTGGTCATCTGTTCTTTTGATGCTGAGATGATACTGTCTATGTCCTCCTGTGACCAGTTATCTTCCTGATACAGAGTAGATATGGCCCTGCTCACATGGGAGATAATAGTGTTTAAAGGGTTTCAATCATTTAAAAGCAATTCATATAACCAGGCAAACTATATAACCATATAACCACCAAAAAAGTTTATGGCCAGAGTGGAAAGGTGTTGTTGAAGCAGTAGCACCGACATTGCTAAGTGGCTAAAACGCGACCACACACATATATTTATAAATATATATAAATGTTGGGCAACACTAACCTGGCGTTTGTATGACATATTATTCACAACTTACCCTATAACATGCCATATATTTACAACTTGTTAAAATTACAACCTGTTTGCTATTATTGTCGAAGCAACTAGGATATACTCATTCACAGTATTTATGGGGAATATTAATGTCATACGTCTGTCTGATAAATGTTCCGTGACACGAAGTTTTATATATCTTATGACCGTACTTCCATTAAACACTCGAAAAATATTCTACATTTTATATAGTTATTTGGTTTCAAATCGTGTTACAGACTGGCTTCGTTGGCTATGCTAACATCATCCATGTAATACGAGTAAACTTCACTTTATTCATGGAGCTACGTTGACAAATATTGTCACCTAAAGGAAAAAACATTCATGGGGTTATATGCATCAAGGGATATTATTAAGACAGTACATTTGTACTTTAAAGCGTCCGCTGTCGTTAGCATCGCTAAACGCTGGTGAACAAGCAGTAAACCACTCCAGTTGGTAATTGCCACTGCACAATATTGGCATACTATTATCACGTCACAAACAGTTTAAAGTTGGAGAATTGTTGCATTTTAGGCATTTAAAATGTTCCATACATTCTCAACATCTCAGCTCTCAGTGACAGTGATAGTCCAATATGCCTAATATGTTGGATTTCCCATTTTATCCTGAATAGAAGGCCTACCTGTCTCTCTTGATGCATTTAAAATATTTGATAAAAATAAAGCAAATGAACCAATGTACCAATTAAATGACAAAATTAAGTCTTTGTGGGCCTCTGTTGAAGTCTTCTTCCTTTCTAAGCATTGGTTCAATCCCGTAAATAACCAGTTCATGCCCTTAACTCACAGCCCCACTGCCCTGTTTCCTGGTATTAAATTATATATTTTGTTTGGCACATCCCAAAATGTAGGACATTGCCTTTATTTGCCTGTCTTAGTAAATGAGAAGATTGATATTAGCATATTTTCACCTGAATGTAAAACGACACTTGTTCACTCACCATGTGGATCCAGAAATACCAGTGATGTAACTGACAGCATCCAGGACTCCTGTGTCTTTCAGACCTTTCAGACTACCCAGCATGCCCGTCATTGCTCTGGACCCCCCTCCGGAAGCCACCACTGCTATGGTTGGTACCTGAACAGAGAATAAAAAGAGTGAGGCTATATTTGGTGCTTTAAACCACATGCAAACTTCAGCATGCTAACATGCTCAAAATGGCAATATTAACATGCTCATATTAGGTAGCAAATGTAATTAAAGTCATTACATTATATCCTTTGTGTAAC
Source organism: Trematomus loennbergii (assembly GCA_012861695.1). Classification (NCBI taxonomy): domain Eukaryota; kingdom Metazoa; phylum Chordata; class Actinopteri; order Perciformes; family Nototheniidae; genus Trematomus; species Trematomus loennbergii. The sequence goes on from JAAOOA010000378.1 coordinate 47,655, forward strand.
ATTATTTACTGTACTTAATTGCATCCATATGATACTGCCATGTGTGAATATCTCATGACATGATCTGACTTGACTTCTGGCACACTTTCAATGTATCGTGTTTTATTCATTAGTGTTAAGCAGTAAAAGAAAGCCCAGATGGATCTGAGACTTTTAAAGCCAGATATGTAGCTAAAGGCTATGGTCAAGTAGAGGGAATTGATTACAAGGAAACTTTTTCACCGACAGCAAATATGACTTCTGTACGTACTGTGATGCAGGTGGCTATACAGGATGATCTTATCCTACACCAGTGGTTCTCAAACTTTTCTGTCATTCCCCACTTTGAACAGGTGGGCCTTTTCAAGCCCCACCTGTTCCTCATCGCTCCAATAAAATGGTAGGCCAAGCTTAAAATTGTCAAATGTATCGTTCTATAGCAGGGGTCTCCAACCTTTTTTAGGATGAGAGCTACTTAAAAAAAATAAAACAAGTCGTGAGCTACTTTTACTCCTTTTTTTTGTTTTTTGCTGTGTATATATTTAGCACATTTTAACATTATGATATGCTTACCTTTAACCTTCGTTTGCTATTTGGGTCTGTGGGACCCCTTTTCAGTGTTTACTAAAAGAAAATGTATGCAATTAAATTATTTTAACCTGTTTTATTTGGGGGTGGACCTCACCTCCCCTAGGGGGGTCCGGGGGCATGCACCCCCGGGAAGATGTTTTTTTAAATGTTGAAGTGAAATGCATCAATCTGGTGCACTTTGAGCACAGCATGAATTGATGGATACAGCTCTCAACACTCAGATGAAAGGGAGCTGTATACTTTTCAATGATCCAAACATCTTTAGAATATGATCACAACCAATAACAAATCATTTAAACTGGTTTATTCTTATCTTATGTTACCTAGTTAGCATTCTTTCTTATTTATGCATATTTTACTAATCACTCCCCTTTTAAACTGTTCTTTTTTTTTTTTTACTGTCCTACAGTCCACATTGGAATGATTTCTTACTTTATTTTTTACAACTAGGCTATATTAAATAGATAAACACATTGCTTTTCTTCCCGACTGCAACGCTGTTGTGTGTGTGTGTGAGAGATTTTTACACATGTCTGTAAATGATTTTGGTTTCAGATGTGTGTGTGAGAGCAGGCTCGGATTGGCCATCGGGAGATTCGGGACTTTTCCCGGTGGCCCGCTGCCGTTGGTGGGCTGCTGCTGCGTTGGCATAGGCGTGGACTTTCACAGCGCCGCTGCGCTGGTACCGCATCCGCCGCAAACACCCGCCGTTGCGAGGCTCCGGCGCTGTGAAAGTCCACCGCCGTTGCGAGTCTCCGGCTGTAACAGTCCACTACCGCCCGCAAGGACCCAGGTTCGATTCCGGCCTGAGGTCCAAAAAATGTATTTAAAAAAAAAAAAGTAAAAAATTTAAAAATCTCCCGTTCATTGCGTCCATTCGCGACCCACCTATCACATCTCTGCGCCCCACCAGTGGGGCGCGCCCCACACTTTGAGAAACACTGTCCTACACCAAATGGATGTGAAGACAGCTTACCTACATGCCAACCCAGTCTCACGGCATTTCGTGTTATAGTCACAACATTTAATCTATTGATTCGTGTTCACCAACACGATTTCCCCCTTGTTTTCGTGTCACACAGGACGATTTTAAAAGCAATGTATTTCTATTGGTAGTATGTTTCGTGCCTGCACCACGTCTTTTTGTCCGGTCGGGTCTTGGAAGACCGGAAGCTGTGTGGTTCATAAAAACATTTTCTTACTCAATATCAAGCCACGATTATTGTTTTTATTTTAAATTCTATAATGTTGGACTTTTTTTGCCGTCTGTGAGGAAAAGAAATGGGACTCAGAGCCTCAGAATACTGAAATCTGTATTTTTTCAATCTTTTTTCCTTCTAATTTGTTATTCTTTTCTAAATAACACACTGTTATTTACTCAACAATAACACACAATTATCCTTGTTTTTATTTATTTGTTTAATTCTATAGTCTTGGACTTTTTTGCCGTCTGTGAGGAACTGAATTTCCAAATAAAGTCACCGGTGTTTTAGCCGCAATGCACGTTGGGATATGGTGTATGCGATATGAAATCCAAAAACATTTAAAAAAAGAAAATAATACTTTATTCCGAGTGTACTTGCTTTTCTCTTTGAAAGTGATAACGGCATTGTAATACACAGTTCGGCTGCATTACATATTACACATCTGCCGTAGTTCTTTATTTATAGAGCCCTGATTAGAAGACTTCTAGACAAACTGGAAGAACTGCCGCCGAAACTGAATATGTGACGTGGATCATAAATATATCAGCAACCACCTAGTGGTTAAAGCACATTATTGAATTTAGTTGTTGAATATGTTATATTTGATGAAAAATATATAAAGAGTAGAAGGGAAAGTAGAAGGTCAATGATAGAAATATAGAATATAAAAAAGTCAAGAAGATACTGTAAGTGATCTCTACAATAAAACAGTTTAGTGCAGGATGTCCAAAGATATTAATATGAGGATGTGCAAAACAGAAAAACAAATTAACCTTTATTTAAACATTAAAGAATACTTTATGTTAAGGTCGTCTTTTAAATAAGAAAAAAGCTTTGGGGGTATCTACAAATAAATATTTAACCTGACAAAGTACTTAACGTCTAATATATTGCTTTCCTGCAATATTAACTATGTTGAAGCACTTCTTTTAACTGATATTATACATATTAATTATATTCTATGTATGTAGATAGTATAAGAAATGTGCAGAATAGGACAGTTTAATGGTGGAGGTATACACATGGAGCTCAGCGCAAGTTCAACCAGGAAGACCTTCTTTACTCATTCATTTACTATGCTACGTTACTACTCTCTCTCCTCTCAATAAGTGATCGGGGGCGTCACTCCCCAGCTTAACCAATCACTTCGCTCTATTCTCACAAGCCTATCATAGCGCTCCGCTAACCCCTTTAAATTTGCTCTCCCCTCTCTGTCAGCTGTCATTTCAGGTGACTCAACGCAACCCTCCTCCACCCCTTTTCACCTCCTGTCCTCCAAATCCAGGGTCAAGCTAAGCCACTCCCCTTCAGACCGAACCCAACTATCCATTCACCACCACCAGTGTCTAGACCCCGGGGGGGTTTCATCGGATCGGAGTTTTCCCCTCCCGAATGATACTCCTGCACTACGGGGCCTAATCGCCAAAACACCATTACATTCATTCGTATATTCCTGGCAATAAATATGTATTCTTACATCAAAACCGTCTCTCCTGATTGAAATATTGATAGATGTCTTGTAATGCACTGTTGAGGAACCTGCAACCCAAGTTTTTCATTCATGGCATAACTACACCGTTATGATGTACACACTGTGTATATGATATGTCAATAAACCTTAGAACATTTTGAAATCTTGAAAGGGATGTGCAAAATAGCCATTATATACAGTCTTTCATTAACTATTAGTAGAGTATAACGAGTAATGAATATACTTTATCTGCAGATAAATGTTTAGTCTTCTCAAGCAGCAACTATCAAATATCTCTCCTGATTGTTGGCACTTGACAATCACCTTCCCTGAATTTTACTCAGGTGTAACTAAAGTCTGATTTAAGGGTTGTTTATATTTCACATCATTAATCAGAATCTGCAAAGTAACTCAAATAAATGTAGTGGAGTAAAAATACCAGGTTAACCTCTGAATTGTAGTGGAGTAGAATTACAAAGTAACAATAAATTGCATGTTTTACATGCTGCTGTGTATTACTTGGGATCAATAAAGTTAATCTTATCTTATCTTATCTTATCTTAAGACGATCGATGACTACTGCCATATTTGCTAAATGTGCCTCTGAACCTTGACAAGTGCATGTTTCAGGCTTATCAATGAACAACAGGAGGGGTCACAGACATAAGACCAGCTATTAAATAAAGCTCTTCTGACCTGAGCTGTCATGTGGTTATATATTAATGCTGCCCATTATGGACACAAGCAATTTTCACCCATTTATTAAGTATATGTTTTAAATTTGATAACACCTATGTGTTTCCTAAACCTCCAGGGTGTACACAGTTTAATACTGGCAACTTATAATTATGGGAAATACGAAAACGTCTTTTAAAACTACAATTTCATGTAGAGATATGCCATAGAACATGTTGCGAAACACAATTAGCCAGCATGTGTAGTTCTGGGGGGGGGTTGGGCTGGACCCGTTCGAGGCCTATTTTGGATAGTCTGCCGTGGTTTCATTCCATTTCAAAGAGCTGTCTGACGCTCGGCGTAACATTGGCGCATTGGTTTGTCAAGCAAAGGGACTGTAGTCCCAAATGATAGTTGATGATTATGGGTAGTGGAGTGTCTTTGGCCATCCTAAACTCCGAAAAAACTATTTGTTTCTCCGAAGCGAAGGGGGAAAACACAAAAGCATTGTACACAATTTAAACCAATCAATGTTGTGTAATTAACAAGGATAAACTGATGTTTTTAGTTGACAGTGAGGGGAATACTTTCGGTTTTACTATGAAAACTTCGAGACCGGAAATACTGTTTCACCCGAAGCTGTTGTTTGGCAACGCAATTTTGTTGATAGTTTATTTTGAAATTCAGTTTCCTGACGGACGGCAAAAAACCCAGAGATTATAGAATTAAACAAATAAATAAAAACAAGGATAATTGTGTGTTATTGTTGAGTAAAAACAGTGTGTTATTTAGAAAAGAATAACAAATTAGAAAAAAAAAATTAAAAGATAAAAAATACATATTTCAGTATTCTGAGCCCCATTTCTTTTCCTCACGGACGGCAAAAAAAGTCAGAAATTATAGAATTAAAAATAAAAACAATAATCGTGGCTTGATATTGAGTAAGAAAATGTTTTTATGAACCACAAAGCTTCCGGTATTCCAAGACCCGACCGGACAAAAAGACGTGGTGCAGGCACGAAACACACTACCAATAGAAATACATTGCTTTTAAAATCGTTCTGTGTGACACGAAAAAAAGGGGACTATGTCGTGACTATAACACGAAATGCCATGAGACTGGGTTGTCCATGCACCAATAGACTGCGAGTTATATATGGAACAGCCCGAAGGTTTTGAGGCAAAATCAAAAACAGGGGAACACTTAGTGTGCAAACTCAACAAGTCATTGTATGGTTTTATAATACATAAATAAAACCTCACTTTGAACAAGTGGGCCTTTTCAAGCCCCACCTGTTCCTCATCGCTCCAATAAAATGGTAGGCCAAGCTTAAAATGGTCAAATGTATCATTCTATAACAGGGGTCTCCAACCTTTTTAGGATGAGGGCTACTTTAAAAAAATAAAATAAGTCGTGAGCAACTTTTTCTCCTCTTTTTTTTTTTTGCAGGTATATATTTAGCACATTTTAACATTATTATATGCTTACCTTTAACCTTTGTGTGCTGTTTGGGTCTGTGGGACCTGTTTTCAGTGTTTACTAAAAGAAAATGTATGCAATCTAATTATTTTAACCTGCTTTATTTGGGCGAGCCCACACTTTGAGAAACGCTGGTTTAAAGCAATCCGGGCGAAACTGGAACAACTTACTGCATGATCATCTTACAGAGAATGGGTTTGTGCAAAATGATGCTGATCATTGTGTCTACACTCTACAGCAAAGAGTCTGAGAACGAAAGAGTCATTCTGTTGATATGGGTAGATTACCTACTTATAGCGGCCAATAACAGCTAACAGTGGCGCTATCGACCTGTGAAGCCGAGTACATGGCATTAGCGGCTACTACTCAAGAGAGCATGTACCTTGTACAGTTATTAAAATGGTAGACCGTAATAGCCCACATGTACCAGTAAAGATATATGAGGACAACCAGGGAGCAATAGCTCAATCCAAAAACCCTGTATGCAGACAGAGAAGCAAGCATGTAGACATCAAATATAATTTGCACGATCTGCACATGCTGAGGGGAAGATATCTATTAAATATTGTCCTACTGCAGATATGGTAGCTCTTGTCCTAACCAAGCCGTTGACAAAGGCTACATTTGAAAAGTTCAAAGGGTATTTGTTTGGAGAGTAATGTGAATTGCAGATGTAAAATTGAACACTGCTAGAGACATTTTTTGTTTTGTTTATTGGATTCTGTGTACCACTGTAGAGAGTTATCAACATGTCTTTGAGTGGGAGTGTTAAGCATATTTGAATAAGAACAAAGTCATGTTTCCGTTCATGTGTATATGACATCATCAGAGCGTGCCTGAGTGTGAAAGAAGCGTGGTGATGCTAATGAGCATGCGCAGAAATAAACGGTCAGTTCTCCAGGCCAAACTCAGTGAAATGTGGTCGTGTGTTTTTTCTGTCCATTACAACTAGTTAAGATGATGCTTACAAACTACTTTGGTTGACTGCAAACGTAGGGACTTCTGCTGAATATAATGTCTCACGCAACAATTAGCAAAATTGTAAGCAAATTGACATTGGGTAGGAGACAACACAAAGGCATTAGTAATGATGTGAGAGAGTTGCACTCTACAGTACCTTGTTAGGTTGAGGTAAAGAGCCAAGGCCTAAAAGTTCTGCAAAGCCTGTGCCACCACATCTTTCCTCTTCTTCAGAAACTCTTTCTCTTGAGATGGAATGTCAAAGTCCAGACGAACTCCAAAAGTTTCCTCCGTGCTGTGGATTTACAAGGTAAAGTGTGTGTAACAAAACATGAAGCTAAAGTATTGTTTCACTGAGGTCTTGTGGTTGAGAATGTGTTGCACCCCGAGCACTCACTGCATCCATGTTGGCCAAGGTCAGCTGTCCATATACCTTTGGTCTGGGGCTGCTTTTATTGTTTTGTTGAGGCCCCTTAGTTCCAATAAGGGACATTTTACTGCTAACATTTACATTTTAGACAATAGTGTTCTAAAGATTTTCAAAAGTTTTGATGTGTCCCTTTCCTGTTTCAACATGACAATAAAACTGTGCAGATTGTCAGGTTCATAAACAAATAGTTTTCCAGTTTGTTGTTGAAAAATTTGACAGGCCTGCTACTTACTACCCCGATCCGTTAAGACTTATGATTGGGTCTAAAGAAAAGACTATTCACATTTATCATCATTGAGTGCACGTCAATAAAACATTTTTTATCAAATGTGCTGGATTACAGTAAGGAGGCTAAATGCCCATGGTTTTGGAATTAGGAGCTCAACATATTTGGGTGTCAACATACTTTTGGTTATACTTTATACTGAAAGTAAAAGGTCCTTACCCGTCATGTGTATGTAAGTGCAATTCGATCTCTTCCTGTGAATAGAAAATGTGACATTAATATAAAAACAAATAAAAATTAAACTAGCGAGCAATATTATGTACAGGTTTACTGTTATCTTAAACACCAGGGTAACTTGGCCAATGGCTGGTCAGTCAGAGGGTGTGAAGCGATCCACATACTGCAATAGCTTTATGGGGATTATTACATTCAAATTAAATCATATAAATGATTTGAAAGACATCTTTGCAGTAAATGGATTCAACAGTTCTCTATCTCAGTTTCAATTGTAAATGGTTTATGTTTGTTGCTACATAATTAGCATTTGTTACATATCAGCTCACCTTTTAACTTCAGCTATAGTGAAAATTCTTACCTGACCAATAACAAGGGACACTTTGCCTTTATGGTTAGGTTGTAGTGGCTGGAGATGTATAGAAGTTTCCATTGGATGTACAGTGTCCTCAGAGTGCTGACACACAGAGAAAAAAAACATGCCATGTTATACAGTCTTTGAGTTAGGCATGAGCTTGTGGCAGTTGTTGTGGAAGAAAGCTGCTATTAAGTATTAAAAGAAGAATAACATGTGGAAAGTGTTTTTTCACTTCTTTCCTTACTTAATTCCCTCCTCCCTCACTAGTTTGTTAATCTCTTCTGCATCCCTTTGGAAACATTTCTCTGATGTCGTTAGAGGACAAAAACATTCTGTAAAAATGTGAAATATTAATATTATTTTCCACTTTTACTGAGTCTGACTGGGTTGAACCGAACAGTCTGGAATATGTTAATGGTATGAAACTACATTGATTTTAATGCAGTGTCACATTTCCTAAAAAGTGCCTCTTGTATTTACAATACTAAATACCAGGATAACAATTATTTATATTTGTTCACACTGTGATGTTTAATAATTAGAAACACATTTGATTTTGAGGGGGGGGGGGTTGTTGTGCAATATTATATTAATAATCTCACCTGGTATTATATAGTCCATAGGTAAACTTCAACTTCAAGTCTTTAACCTTATTTTGCTATAAATCACAACAAGCTTGCGAGATCGCTTGGAGAAGCAAAGTCAACCACTGGCTCTCAGCACAACTCCACAAAGATACACTTTCAATGGACTTCATAAAGGAGCAGAGGATAACATTCCAAAAATAAGAACACACAACCTTACAAAGATGCAATGTAAGTAGAGTTGAAAAGAACACCTACACTAATGTCTAACATTTAAAACGTATTGACATTTAAATTACAATTCAAACTTACTGCGACTCCAAGTTCTGTCTCCAAGTCTCTGTTGATGTAGAAACGTTTGCAGGTTTCCTTTCCATTAATGTATGATTCTCCGGATAGGCACCCCTTAGTTTCAGGACCTTGTTCCTAAAAGCTGATACATTATATACATAACAATGTATATGAAGCTTGACAAGTCAAAAGTAATAGTTCTCATTATAGTAAAGTCATTAGTCAGTAAACTTAAAAAAGGCTGAATAGCTACACTAAGGCTGTATTGCTCACTTTCACTCACACTGGATTTATAGATGGATACAAGTTCAAATTCTTGGCAAGTACTGTAACATTCTGATTTGTTTTGAAATAAAACATTCTCCTGTTTGCTGCTGCTGCCTCCATGGCTCCAGTCGAACAGTCTTGTTGCTCAGGAAGGTTCCTAACAGAGTGAAATGACCCGGAAGAACCTGGCAGCCATGATAAGAGCTGTTTGAAGATGATAGAAAAGGAGGTTCATTCTTCCTTTGTTAACTCTTTTAGCAAAGTATACACTAGTCCAGGGGTCAGCTCATTTATTATCAATTATCTTTGCCTCCTCTGCCACCAAATATAGTTTATCTGGAGCCGCAAAAAATATTTGTTAACACAGCTTATAAAGCTTTATATTATATATGGTGTTATACTATACAAAAAGTAAAAGAATAAAGTAAAAGATGTTGAAAATCTATTGATATTTTTACTTGTTATAACAGAGGGAGCAGCTGATGCTGTCTGCTTTTTCTGGAAATGTCTTTCGAAATTAAATGTTTTTTGGTTGCTAATTTCTCACAATATATGCATGCATGAAAGCCAGCATTCTTGGCAGTAAAAGGAAAGGAATCCACACGCAGAATTTGATTATCTATTTAATTTGTGACTTTTTTGGATTTATCAATGTATACTCTATATGGGTCTCAAATGTAGGATTAGCCACCCCGTAAAGCGCCAGAATATAGGTGTAGAAGGACGTGACGCATATAGCTTATAAAATAATAATATTATTTCAGTGTCACAATATCACCTCATATTCCAAAATAAAAGATTATCCTTTTCATAAACAATGTGCAACCAAAATCTAAAATAGCTGTTCATTTTTGCCAAGTTATGTTTGGTCAAAGCTACAGGGAGCCACTGCAGAGGGGTTGAAGGGCCGCGGGTTGCCCCCCCTGCACAAGACCATTACCAGAGCATGGTAGGTAATGCTGTCCCACAATTCTTTGTGGCTTCAACAGAAGCAAAGTATTGTGACAAACGCAGATCCTGTAAACCAGGAGTGGGGAACCTCCGGCCTACGGGCCGTATACGGTCCGCGAGACCATTTGTTACGGCCCTCGAGGTAATTTATAAACACACGCAAAAAAAAAGAACGATCAACTGCAATACATTTTTTTAATAAATCTAGACCGCAATAGAATTAAACAAGCGACTGCCTGTTTTTCCTGGCCAATGTCAGGTTCCTTGAACACAAAACGACCGTAATGTGTCATCACGTGGTATATATCATGTTACGTCCAGGGGTGTAGTGCTGCCGAAACGCACCGGAACGCCGCTCCAGCACTTGAAAAATTGCAGTACACATAAGGAGCCGTACACATGCTGCGTTTTTAGCATGGCTGTGTCTTTAGTTGTAAGCCCAGTGGCGATCTGTTCATATATCATATGATCATACAATAACGCCATCGAAAATAATATGCTACATTACAGTACAAGTACTTCTGGGTCTCTGTGTGTCATTCAAGCTCGGCTCTGTTTGTGTGGCACGAGCGAGCAAGAGAGAGAGAGCGCGCCGGTACCGGGGGGATTGTTGTTGTTAGCATCTGGTTAGCTAGCTATGCTAACAAATATAAGGAGCTGTTTCTACAACCAGGTGGAAGAGAGCTCTCTCTCTCCTGACAGACTGAGAGGCTCTGATAACCTCAGCTCAGTGAGGTAAAGGCCACCTTTATATGATCAGTATAGTTAAAAATAAGAGAATAAATTAAAAACAGGTATAAAATACTATATGACAGTAGGGGTAGGGTGGGGTAGGTAAGTTTGAGAAACCGGCTCGAGATCGCTAGAATTTGAAAATACACAACCGGAGAAAATCTGCCACTTCCTTATAGAGCCCCTCCTCCAACACATAAGAACGCGCACATGACCAATGAGGGCACGAGATAAGTTAGTGCACAGATGGAAGGCTGACAGGCAGGTAGGCCATCCAGTTATTTTAGCCGGGCCGGCTAAAATGATTGGTCGTGCTTTTTACAGTATTACGGCTTCCACAGATGACATTTTTTCATGGATTTTTTGTCACAGCACTTCAGATATTCATTACTATCGGGATGTTAAGAGCATTCCATGGAATATAACAAAAAGTGTATCTCGAGCCGGTTTCTCAAACTTACCTACCCTACCTTTAATAAACAAGAACCGTTTAAAAGGGGAGTGATTTGTAAAATATCCATAAAGAAAAATAAATCTGTTTACCGTTCTGTTTCATATGGCTGTTGAGAGATGTATCCATAGATCACTTCATTTTGCTCTCAAAGTGCACCAGATTGATGCTTTAACTCATGTCCACATGGATAGGACACTAAATACATTTGCACACATATCTGTCCATATATTTCTGTTTTGGTGCCACAACCGTGCATGCATGCACGAGTCATAGTGAGTGTACACACAGAGCGGAGCTGAGCAGAGCACAAACAGACTCACATCATGCCCCCTGGTGACCATGTCCTTCATAAAACTAATAAAAGGGGAGTAAGGGAGTAATGGTGTGTGTGTGTGTGTGTGTGTGTGTGTGTGTAGAGGTATGTGTGGTTAAAACGTAGCAGCCTGCGGTCACTCTTTAGCTGTTCTAATGAAGGTAAACACAGTGTAGGCGGTGCGTAAAAGGCACAGCTCTTTGCCCGCTGGTGCTGCAGAGGCTGCTGGGTTACACGTCCCGCTGCCTCCTGGAGTTACCGCAGGCTGCTACATTTGAACCACACAACCCTGGCCGAAATATCCTTAAAATTAAGTCTGAGTTCGAAATATATCTCAAATAATGTATGCACTGTCATTCCCCCACGTAAACATAACAGTCTGCAATTAAATGGTTGTCTCCTGCGTGCTCACCTTCCTACATGGCACACCGGTAACTTTCTCAAAATAAAAAATAAAAAGGTCGGGATAACGGGTTAGTTTCTTTACTTTCTCATTATCCCGACTTTTTTTTTTTCTCTCTCTTTTTTTGTCCATGTCCCTTTAGGGGCTCCGTAGGGATTCTATAGTTATATCTCTCACATTAATGCTAATTAATGCTGATTATAATAATATTGATTAGAGCAGTTTAAATGGTAATGTTGGCCATCCATAAGATAATTTTCCCTTTCGCTACATACATTTCTTATATCTGTGAAGGTCATCTGAATCCGTCTTCCAATTGATGAAAAAACATTTTGCAAACAGGACTGTTACAGTGATAAATTCAATCTGAAGGATAGAACATTATTTTAGCCTACTTACAGTCATGCCTTTGTAGATTTTGAACGTCAACATCCAGTGCAGAGAACGGAGCCGCCTGAAAGACACAAAGAGATTATTAGTGCGAATGCTGTTTACAGCATTCCACTATAGTTCTTCTGTTTCTTTATTCTTCTGCTTCTTTTATTATTATTTCACCCAATATTTTGCCCTCGAATAACTTCAGCCTACTTTCAGCTACAGAAACCATTCAAATACCAAACTATTCAGCCTTTTCAGCACATGATGGGAAACCTTCAACTTCTTCAAAATATGTTATACTTTTTGAAATATTCAGCTTTTTAAACTCTTTTTTTAACATGGAGGAACCTTCAAATCCGCTTTTAGCCACACTGTTTGCAAAATGCTACTCCTTCCACATACTTTCAGCATTCCAACTCTAAAATTATCACAAGACATTCAGCTATTAAACTTGTATTCAGATTCTTGATCTTTTACAGTTTTTGAGATATTTAACTTAGTTTGGAGCTTGGTAAAGAGGCCTTCTTCAGATTTTAACATGAGTGTGTATTGCGCAGCTCGTTAAGGCTTAGAGTGCGTGATGTCACAGCTAGAGTGGAGGAGAGCTTAATCAAAGTTATAACAAATTATCTGAGTTTACTTCTAGTAGGAAACCAAACACATATACAAGTTATACAGAGTACTCGAGTACCCCGGGCTTCAGGTTCGTGATGCGGTTTTACAGGTAGACAGACCAGCTTTCAGAAAACGAGAAGTATGGACTCCAGGTTCATGATGCGGTTTACCGTCTTCTAGCACCAGCTTTCAACAAACCAGAAGCATTTTACACACACAAACATTAGTATTTCTATCTATTTTTGGGGCGGAGATTGCTCAACTCTTCCTTCCCATTTTTCTCCCAAGCGAATCAGAGAACCCTGGGGAGGGGCTGTTTAAACTGACCACCTCCCCCAAGTGCCCTGACTGGCTGGATTCGCTTCTGGTGAGGTCAATAGTTCTCCCCAGGACTTGAAATTCCAAAGTCCCCTAAGGTCAAAAGTCAATTCTTATCTCCGTCCCGATCTCCCCTCCCTACCTTTTCCAGGGGAGTTATCTCATAAACTTTTCTTTTTCAAACAATTAAACCTTTAGTGCCCCATAAAAAGAGACCCAAATCTACCTTAAAAACAGCATCTGGTGTGTTGAGGTAAAAGGGACAGGGTGTGTATGACCCAGGAGTGTGATTACTCAAACAGTTCAAACATGTTCACTAAAATACAATTCAAAATAATACATCTTTACTTCAATACAGTTTAGAATCATATCTTTTTACTTCAGTATAGCCCTATTATTTACACGAGGCCGATAGAAACTGACCCCACAAACGATAACGGGTCCCAAGGTGGATAGATTTGCAAACGAAACGCTCTGGGGGTCAACCGAGTCCGTGTAATCACCTCTATACGAATATTTCCTGAAAAAATAACGATAGCCCCGCCTCTCCCCACCTCTCCTGCTCACTGCTGTAGCAACTATCAAAAATAGTTGTGTTAATTAAACGCACAAGGGGTTCTTGAATGAAATAATATTATAAAAGGCAAACCAGAATTGTTAACGCCCAATATACTCCTTAAACAAAATAAACAGAGTCAGATTTCATGCATTGATCCATTATATTGACAAAGGAGCGATCTCACCCGGTGTTTGTAGAGAATATCTCTCTTTCTGAGCGCATCCTCTCCACGGAGACGTGCTTCTTGGTCGGTCGATGCAATATCCACAGATTCGGTTTCTTTCAGTTAACTTCCCCGTTGCATTTATCCATATATTTACATGCTGAGGAAATTACTATATCGCGCTGAATACCAGCAATCGCCACACACACACTTCCTCCTGTCAGTAGCTACTGCTAGTGCTACTGCTACTGACCATGCTACAGATATTAGTGCAAAAATATACAGCTCCTCTACCACAACAATCAGCAACAAGTGGACATGGAGAATTACATGAACTACATGTTGCTAAATACACCGCGGGGCATAAACAGAAGGGTAGCCATGGCAACATTGCTGCGGGGCTGCTCGGGCTGCTCTTCTTCGCTGCTTTTGGTGTATTTTGGCGGAAGTTACAGCGCCACTTACAGTCCCAGCATATGTACTACAGCGTTTCCAGCGGCCTCGTTTGAACAGACACGTTAAATGAAACGAATGCATGTGAACGGAAGACTTTTTTGAATACGCATACTGTGCATAAACGCAAACGTTCCCGTGTGAAGGAGGCCTTAGTGCCAAGTTGCTAAGCTGGGAAAACCTCAGTAAACATGCAAATGCTTGCCTTTTTTACAAGATTGTCAACGGCCTTACCTCACATCCTCTTAGACAGTTTATTAACATACGCACAACTGCAACTAGGGTAACAAGAGGTGCAGAGAGAGGAGATTGCATTATTCCACTCAGAAAAAGTTCTTTCAGTCAGTCTTCATTTTCTGTTAAAGCTGCTCAGCAATGGAACTCAATCCCATCTCCAATCAGAGACCAGTCCACATTCACTTTATTTAAATCAAAACTCAAAATATGGTTAGTGAGGAATCAGCTCTGCCAACACTGACCCAATCTTCTGCTCCTTACAACCCACTGCCTGTGTTTTAACATGTTTTAACATGTTCTTTTGTTATGTTTTATTTGTTTTGTTTTAATGTTCTGTATTTTAAATTGTTTTATTTAAGTATCCCAGTAATGTATGTTGCATGTTTTAAATGTATTGTATTTACTTGTTTAAAATGAAATGTGTTTTAGATTGACTTTTAAAATCTGTCCAGGGACTACAGATGAAAAATAGCCTCTTGGCTAACTCTGGCACATTTACAGAAATGTTCATTAATGTGCACTGTCCCTGTTAAATAAATAAATAAAAACACCATTGCCACCGAAAAGTTTAACCACAAGAATCAAGACTATATGAGCTACCACTAAACAACTCACAGTCTGAAAATTACCATTAATAAAAACCCTGAACATTTACTTTTCGTTTTAACACTAGAACCGCCAACGGGGTCAATTTGACCCCGAGCTGTTTTATATTTGATGTAACTTTTTTTCAATAAAATATTAATGTCTCCCAGTCCGTGACTTTTCCTGAAAGTGTGTTATGTACCACCCTCTGTTGTTAAAAATTGTCAATATGAAGTCAGATTGAATAAATCACCCAAAAAATTGCCATTTATACCTATTTCCGCCAAGCGGGTCATATTGACCCCACCCCTTTTCATATAAACATGACGCCTTTTGTCTACTGCGGTTCCTCCTTATAGATTGAGAGATAGATTGAGAGAGAGAGAGATAGATGGATAGATATATTGATAGATAGTTATAGATAGAGAGAGAGAGAGAGAGAGAGAGAGAGAGAGAGAGAGAGAGAGAGAGAGAGAGAGAGAGAGATAGAGACAGTCTGTAGTGAAGGAGTGTGCTCCCGCTCACGGGAGCCTGCTCGCACTGCGCTCCGCAGCAAACAGCTGTGGGGCGAGTTGAAAGTACGTTATGCTGGCCGCGGTGTCTAAATAATGCTTCTGGCCCAGCGGGCCATTTATTATGTCGAGCCCTGAGAGTCCACAGATTATATTGGTATACATTTCATCCCTGTGCGATTAAAACTCTCTGTTCAATAAAAGAACATTTTACCTTGAAAATCAATGCATTCTAATAGCGGGTCAATTTGACCCAGGTGGCGGTTTTAGGTATAAAAAATCTCTGGCGGTTCTAGTGTTAAACATCGTTTTAAGGTGTAAACGTGTCATTTAGGAACTACGACAGCATAAATATGCGAACACAAACCTACAGACTGCTGGAGAAGAGATATCACAGGGGGGGTTGGGACACACACATTCCGATGGCCAATTAGTTTTAAACAAAGAGTATACTCAACATAGCCTACAGTAAGCAGGGGGGTGGGGGCTGGTGAACGGTATGGTCAATGTTTGTAAACACTGTGACATTTTGACTTTATTTGATCATTTCAGTTCAAAACTAACGTTCATATTTCTCTTTTTGAGAAGAGCAATATGAATATGTTAGTGGCTGATGTTAGAAGTATTCGTTGTTCTCGCGCCCAGGAGAGAAGCTTAGAGTGAAGAGACTAATGGAGTCTCCGGAAAGGTTAAAATTGTTTGAGTTTAATTAAATGGCACGGTGATACAACAAGCAGAGGGTAAGAGGAGAGACAGAGCAGCTGTTGCCTCGCCGGGGTGAAGGGGTCAAGTCTTGTGGTGAAGAAAAAGAAGTGTCTTTAGAGCTCCGTCACCTCTCTCTATATCTCA
The DNA here is from genome assembly GCA_012861695.1 of Trematomus loennbergii. Classification (NCBI taxonomy): domain Eukaryota; kingdom Metazoa; phylum Chordata; class Actinopteri; order Perciformes; family Nototheniidae; genus Trematomus; species Trematomus loennbergii. Next base: position 63,928 of record JAAOOA010000378.1, read on the forward strand.
GTGGTGACTCCTCCTCATCAATGGCGGGCGGTGACGTAAGGAGGGAACTTCCCTCCTCTTTCTCATTGTCTTAGTTTCTCTGATTAGGTAATCTCTCTGAGAGTGAACCTTAAATGTATGTGTGATCAGCAGACACGTTTAGGGGGTGAGGTTTTGCATACTGTGTCTGTGTATATCTCACTGTCTTGAAGGGTGAGATGGTTTTGCATACAGTGCCAGAGGGGGTATCAGCTGGCCTCCCAGAATGTTGTTGTAATGCAAATCTGCTTTGATGTCCTCCCATAAAGAGAGCCTGTTTCACTCAGAACAGTACACCCTCCTTTGGAGGGGACGTCATACTTGCAAATAGAAAGATCCTTATTGCTTTCAATACGAACATTGTGTTGCTGTACGGTGGTCACCTAACTGATTATTCTCTCTAGACCCAGCTGATTTTAAAGCTGCTACGACAAAGCTTACTGTGCGTTTAAACTAAATTACGTTATTGAATATTGATTTTAATTTCTAACACTGACCCAGCCCCATGGTCTGTCACAGTAGTGCGGGAAAGAGAAGTGCACTGTTTTGCCTGGCTGGACCTGTAATTTACAGGAAAGGAGTGCGCGCTACTAAGAGGAGAGAGAAAGCTGTGGCTGATGGGCCATTAGGTGTGTAAACACACAGCATTCAGACTGTTTAAAAAACGGTAGCAACGGACTATTTTTCTTAGCGGATGCATGTCAATTTAAATCAATACATACAACTATTTTTTAAATCAATAGAAACATTTTCTAAATCCATAAAAGTTTTTCAATTAATATTGGGAGTCATGTCGTTACTTTGTTGAGAATGTGGCCATGTAATAAGCGAGATAATTTGCAGCGACTTGGTCATTGTGGGGAAAAATAACACCCAGGGATCAAGATCCTGATCTGCCTGACAAGGCTCCATTAAAATATAAATATTTTTAGTGAATTACTGAGTTTAGGCACGTTAATAACGTTTTAATGAAGTTGAATACAGAATATTCATATTTGTCAGTGATTTCATGTCAATTTGGCGAACATAAACATAAATGATCGTGGTGAAGATGATGATTAAATTAGGATTAAAAATCGAGAGCCGGCTGCATTTCCTCTCGTTCGTTTTTTCGACTAAACAACATTATTTTGTTAAATAACAACATGGTGATGTTTTGTAAATGACTACATGTCTTATTTAGCACAGACTATGATCCTATCCGTGACATATGGATCTTAACAAAGATCCGCTATACAGTAGTACCAGACATACTGTACATCCAGCTTACTGTATCGAAGTTGATTTCACATGAGCTCCAGTGTGGAACCCCACTGCACCCCCTGGTGGATCAATGATCCATTGCAGCTGGCTTCACAATAATTACATTTATTTATCATGGGGGCGGTCTCAAGTCAGACTGGGGGCAGGCTCTTCATCACGGGCCTTTCACGGGCCGTTCACGGGCCGTTCACGGGCCGACCACGACCCTCGCATTTCAAACTGTCCTAAATTAGCTGCTACATCTGTAGATGTACCCCTCGTAGTGCTGCCCAGGAGGTTGACACATTCCTGGTGGTGTGGCCCCTAACATTAAGAGGCAAAGGCGACATCTTGATCTACATGCCTCTTCAATCACCTCAACAATCCACCTAGAAAGCCTCTGTTTGGACAGTGCGTGCTCTGCCGAAGCAGCTTCCACGTTCTGCAAGCCTGAGGAGTCATAGGCTGCTAGCTCTATGATCTGATTTAAGTGGGCCGAAGGCAGCCTCTTTGGTAGAAAATATGGGTTAGGCCAAAGGGCCACCCCTGTGCCAAGTGAGTACCAGCGTATGCACGTTTCACTCACTGACAAGGCGTGAAGCTCACTCACACGCTTGGCTGATGCCATCGCTAAAATGAAAGCAACCTTTGCCGAAAGCCATTTAAGCTCTGCCTGCTCCAGGGGTTCAAAGGGTGGGGAAAGGAGGGCTTGTTCCTGAATGTATTAATGTAGGTGTTAATGCTGACATCATGTCAAAGGTCTTACCAGAAGGATGTCATTTGTGAAATAATCACAAGGGGGGTCCTCACTATAAAAAGACACACATTATTCATTTCAAACCCAAACAGACAATGTATTATAAGGACTCAAGAGAAAATGTAAATACTTTGTGAAATAACCAATTAGAAAATGCAATATACAGTTAGTTACCTCTGAAGTAGCTCAAATGTTATTAGAAGTTTGTCCTCTGTCTATAAAGAAAAGAGGACATGGAAATAACATTTAACCACATTGTAAATACTCACTACAAAAATAAGCAACAACTTGACATACAGAAAACTGTTTTCTACTTGGGATCAAGTTCAGATCAGTTCCATGTATTTTAAAATGCTACAGAAGAAGGGTTGAAGGGGAGTTTTCTGTGTTTCCTTGTTGCTTTTACCTCAGCGTGTACGACAAATTCCTTGGTCTCTTTCTGCCCTATTGTGAGGTTTTTTATATCAAACTGAAGTGTGGAGATCAGGTCATCTGGTGACCATGTATCCTCATCATACAGCATGAACTCTAAAATGTTCTGGAGAAACAGCAGAGGAGTTACTGACACGTTTGACTCTTCAAAATTAGCTAGTGGCAGTTAGAAATGCAACAAAAAAGCCAGGTTGTATTGTTATTAGGTTATTTAAGCTTGCTACATGAAAACGAGTGAGGAAAGATAGGGTGAACTTGTTCTTTCCAGGAGGGATGGATCACTGTGATGGTGTCAGATATCGACTCACTTTTACTTTTGTGGGGACCCTAAATGTAAAAGTTTCATTCCACTCTGGGTTGTTATTGTTCCTCACTGTTGCTGTGCGGTAGGTTGTTGCCGTTGCCGTAGGAAGAGTGAGAATAACATAGCAGTCAGATTTAGAAACTGTAACACAGAGACAGGAAACATTTCTGTTAATTCAATTAGAAAATACTACCTACTGTGTGTGTCAGTTTCATGAAAAATACTTAATAAGTCATAATGATGTAAAAAGCGATTAAACATAATTTACAAAGTCTTCACATCACATTTTTTTACTTAAAAATCATGTAATGGGAAAGTATAACTTACAGTAATCTAAGGAGCAAACGCTTTCTGCCCTCAGTATGGTGACATTCAAGGTCCAGTAGGATACAGCGACCTGTTGAATAAGTCCAATAATAGCAATTATTACACGGCTTAGTTGAGGACTTGATTCTGATTGGTCAATTTGGAAAATTCAGAGTTTGTTAATACTTAATAACCAGTGTTGGGTGTAACGCGTTACAAAAGTAACGGAGTTACAGTAATGTATTACTTTTTGCTGTAACGCAGTAATGTAACGCATTACTAATGAAATTTGGGTAATATAATACCCGTTACAATTCTCAGTAATGCACGTTGCAACACATTTTAACCGGAAATTAAGTGGTGTTTATGTTTTTAAGAATTCACCAACATCGCGAGACATTCCGACACCAGAGAAAAATTGTGCGGGTATATTAGTAAACCTGGTGTTCTTTTCCCCATAATGACCGCATCGCTGCACATTATCCCGCTTATTACACGGCCATATATATACTAAACAAACTAAAGAATCGACTCCCAATATTGATTGAAATTATTTTATTGACTTAAAAATTATCGTATTTCTTCGCTAAGAAAACAAAACTCAGTTCCACGGCGCACCAACAGCTGGAACTGTGACAACAACAACAACTTTACGGCAGCACTGTCTAACTCTGTTCACAGTTTCTGATCCACTAACAAGTCCTTAAACACTACAAAGCCCATTCCGTGTTCCTGTTATTGTTTACTTCCTGTCTGTCTTCTTCTGGTGATTTATCTGACATCCAGCGCTCCGTTTTAACCTCTTTTCCTTTCTCTTTCTTGATCCTCCTTAGCCACGTTCATTATAGTCCTTGAAGGTCTGTACTACTGTATTAAACAGATCTGTGATGTGCAGGAACGCACAATGCACACATTTAGCTGCTGGGGACTGGGCACAGCTAACTGTTCTGAGGGTAAACCCAATGATGTGTTAAAGGTCACCTATTATGCAAAATCCTCTTTTTCGTGTCTTTTCTTCATCAACATGTGTCCCCTCTGTGTAAAGAGATTCTGAAAGTTTCAGGAAAAAAGATTCGCTGACTTTTTGTCCTGATCCATTTATATAAAAACCTGTCTGAAAATGAGCTGATCAGATTTTGGCCACTTTATGATGTCATAACGATTTTTGGCTCGTGTAACCATTAGCCAATCAACAACCAAGGTAACGCCCCCCCACCTTATCACCTGAATATCCTCCTAGAGCACCATTGTGTTTTTTTAACCAAATATCTCTCATGCCCTTTTCACACCAACGCGGTTCCCGTTCTAGCTCCGTGCTTGCGCTCTTCTGGTTGGGAACCGGTTTTTATTTTCAGCCCCCGTTTTGTTCACACCGCCCAGAGCCCGACTGGTGCTGCCGCTGCTGCGTCATCATGACGTCACTGTTTACGTCGCTGATTTTCTCCCCACCGCACTCACAACAACAACAATGGGGGACTGCGCCGGGTCGATGATCGTGTTACTTTTAATCAAGCCAGATTAAATTAAATAACTACTTCTCCCAGGGCCGTATCCAGGATTTCCTAAATACCAAGGTCCAAACATGCTAGGGGGGTTCGGGGGTATACCCCCCCTGAGATTTTTGGGATTTTCATGATCTACAGTAGTTAGGTGCTTTTTAAGTCCTGTGGGGGGTCACAAATTGGATAATATATTGATTTCAAACCATGTCAGTGGGCTGCAGCATCAATTATTTTTGAAAGTGTAATGCATAAGAATCCGTTGATTGTTACTATTAATGATCTGGACATGCAGAAGAGGCTAAAATGATCCCAAAACATTGTCAACATTCATTTTCCATGTCTCTCTCCTTTCCAACCTGCACCCTCTCTTCCATCCTTTAGTCTCTCTGTCTTCTTCGTGTTCATTATCTCTCTGTCCTCTACTCTTTCTCTTTGTTCAATCTCTCCCTCGTTGTTCACTTTTTGCTCCTTCTCACTTGTCGCTCCTGCCAGTGAATTAAAAGCAATTCAGCAATTTAGTTCATTTCACTTGTTTGTTTGCATTATTTATTTTATTTAAATCTGTTTTGTTTGATTCTCAAAAGAGAACAAAGATGTAAGCAAATTGTGTGGTTTTATACAATTGTATGTTATTATGACATCATAACTGCAATAGATATATGTTGTTTTAAAATATGCCTATTGTCTATAGTGTAAATTAAGACTATTGTTATAGATAATAGATAGATAGATAGATAGATAGATAGACAGACAGATAGATAGATAGATAGAGAGAGATAGATAGATAGATAGATGGATGGGGTTAGTAAGCCTACATTCTTTTGTGTGACTGTACCTGCAGTTCCTCCCTGACTTCCATCACTTTCTCTCTCTCTCTTTCTCTCTGCCTGTCCTGTCTCTTCCTTACCAAAGCTGAGCTTCGTAGTCTTTTCATTATATCTGAGTCAGTGTACAAATAAAACAATACAATGTTATATTTAGCCGGGCCGGCTAAAATAATTGGTCGTGCTTTTTACAGTATTACGGCTTCCACAGATGATATTTTTTATGGATTTTTTGTCAAAGCACTTAAGATATTCATTGCTATCGGGATGTTAAGAGCATTCCATGGAATATAACAAAAAGTGTATCTCGAGCCGGTTTCTCAAACTTACCTACCCTACCTTTAAGACTTGTTCATGGAAAATAAACTGTAAACAGACTTGGACAGTTACAGAAAACCTCGATCAGTGCTGCTTTTATTTTAAATTATGTTGTTTCAATAAAAAAAAAGCGAAATGTTACGTTACGCTCCTGTCAGCCTCAATGCAAAGTTTGGAAAGATACAGTTCATCAGAAATGTTAATATTAATTACATATGTTGATAGTCACTAACGGGTACATTTGCACTGAAAAAAGTGAACCGTTGACTTTAATTATATGTATTATGTCAATAAATGTCCCATAACTTTATTAGGTTAGTTGCCAGTGTACTAAGTGCTGTACTCTGGAACCCTGTCATTGTCTCCTTTGTCCTCCATTAAATGTGCTTCTCTCATTTAATAACTGGCACCAGCATGGCACACCCCCTGGTAAAATTGATCTAGAACTGCCACTAGGCTAATATAAGTGATGTGAAACATTTTGTTTGCAGGATTTGATCAATGCGGATATATGAACCTCACATTATACATCTGTGTTTGGTCACTGCATTCACGTTACCTTTTTTATCTTTTTCCTGCTATTGTCTTCACCTGGGTTTGTTTGCTGGGTGGTTGATCTGGAGATGATATTTTTGAGGGGATTTAAAACTTTCTTCACACTTAAAAAACAGAACAAAACAGAAATGATTTCAATAAACTTAAATGCTAAAACTTTCAAACAGAGAAAAGCAAAAACCACTGGAGAAATAATGAAAAGCAGTTACCTCTCCTCCATGTCAAACGACGTCTAGAGTTTACCAAAGAGAAGATGGCAGGGAAAAAATAAGTGCTTAACAACTACTACCACACGAGATAATGATTTAAATTCAACAAGTTCATAACAATTCACATTTTTATTACATAAGAAACCTCTAACATATTCATATGTACATGAAGGTTGCCAAATATTGAATGAATCAGAATTCCTTGGATTCCCACAGTAAATTACAAGCTGAGACCGTCCCCTCTTTTTCTAATGCAAAACTAAAGTCCTGGTTTAACTCCTGTGTGCGCACACACACACACACACACACACACACCACACACACACACACACACACACACACACACCACACACACACACACACACACACACACACACACACACACACACACACACACACACACACACACACACACACACACACACACACACACACACACACGCAAGGCAAGGCAAGTTTATTTATATAGCACATTTCAACACAAGGCAATTCAAAGTGCTTTACAAAAATGAAAGACATTAATAGCATTAAGAAACATATTATGAAATGATATCTAAAAACACTCATTTAAAGCAAAGATACATGAATAAAATCATCATTGCTAACTAGCAGAAATAGTTTTCTATGACCTCCCTTTCTTTCTTTGTTTTCTTGTTTAACTTGTCCTTTAGTTATTTCAATTGTTTCATGCTAAACGAACCCCCCTTTGGAAAATTATAATCTGACCCCATGGTACCTTTTAGTTTTCGCCATAACTATTCCTCTTTTTATTTTTAAATGCACATAGTTAAGTTTACCTTGTCTTTCTAGGACTTTTTTGGTGTCCTCCGTGAACCAGGGTCTTGAAACCAAAACGGATTCCTGTACCCCATGGTACCTTTTTAGTTTTCGCCAAAGCTATTCCTCTTTTCTTTAAATGCACATTAGTTAAGTTTAAGTTGTCTTTTCTAGGACTTTTTTGGTGTCCTCCGCGAACCAGGGTCTTGAAACCAAAACGGCACACGTTGGGGACTTTAACCACCTACGAGGGGACTTTAACCCCAATAATGACTTTAACTACCTTTCAATAGGCAATTCAAAGTGCTTTACAAAAATGAAAGACATTCAGAAAATGGCATTAAAAAGCAAAGATAATAAAAGTTACAGTGCAGTTTAAGATATGAATGTATCAATTAAAAGCAGCGGCAAAAAAAAAGTCTTCAGCCTGGATTTAAAAGTAGTAAGAGTTGCAGCGGACCTGCAGGTTTCTGGGAGTTTGTTCCAGATATTTGGAGCATAATAACTGAACGCTGCTTCCATGTTTAGTTCTGACTCTGGGGACAGAAAGCTGACCAGTCCCAGAAGACCTGAGAGATCTGGATGGTTCATAATATAGCAGTAGGTCAGACATGTATTTTGGGCCTAAACCATTCAAAGCTTTATAAACCAGCAGCAGTATTTTGAAATCTATTATTTGACAGACAGGAAGCCAGTGTAAAGACTTCAGAACAGGAGTGATGTGATCCACTTTCTTAGTGTTAGTGAGGACTCGAGCAGCAGCGTTCTGAATCAGCTGCAGCTTTCTAATAGATGTTTTAGTGAGGCCTGTAAAGACACCATTACAGTAGTCGAGTCTACTGAAGATAAAAGCATGGACAAGTTTTTCCAAATCCTGCTGTGACATTAGTCTTTTAATCCTAGATATATTCTTAAGGTGATAGTAGGCTGATTTAGTAATTGTTTTAATGTGACTGTTGAAACTCAGGTCAGAGTCCATGACTACACCTAGATTTCTGGCTTTATCTGTTGTTTTGAACATTGCTGACTGAAGCTCAGCGCTAACTTTTATACGTTCTGCCTTGGCTCCAAAAACCATTAACTAAGTTTTATCTTTGTTTAATTGGAGAAAGTTCTGACACATCCAATCATTGATTTGTTCAATGCACTTACTCAGTGTTTGAATTGGAGCGTAGTCCCACCCAGTTTTCTAGTCGGTCTAGCAATATGTTGTGGTCAACAGTATCAAACGCAGCACTGAGATCTAATAATACTAACACTGAAGTTCTGCCACTGTCTGTGTTTAAGTGGATGTCATTGAAGACATTAACAAGAGCAGTCTCAGTGCTGTGGTTTGGTCGAAAGCCTGACTGGAACACATCGAAACAGTTATTTAAATGCAAGAAATTACTCAACTGTTGAAAAACAACCTTTTCAATGATTTTACCTAGAAATTGGAGGTTTGATATGGGCCTGTTATTGTTCATTACTGAAGCATCTAGATTATTCTTTTTTAAGAGCGGTTTAATGACTGCAGTTTTCAGGGTCTGTGGGAAAAAAAACACACACACACACATTTAAACCTTGCTGTTAACCCTCACTTTTTTCCGTTTCAGTAGCACGTCTGTTCTTATTTAAGCATACATTTAGAGGAGCATTACATCTTACCTGTGATGAAGTGATTCACTGCCTTCTCCGAGTTTCGTTAGCAAGGCAGGGATTGACGGGATGATGGCCAACAAATTAAGCAAAGGATCTGTCTGTGTCGACGCTCCCAGTGACTCTCCCTCTCTGCTCGGGTGGTGCAGTAGCTACTGGCTGCACAAGTCTGAGCTTTTATATAATGAGACAAACCGGCTTTACAGGTTCTTGGCAGAGGTGGGAGTAAGTCCTACATGTGCAAGTCATGAGCAAGTCTCAAGTCTTGACCTACAAGTATCAAGCAAGTCCCAAGTCACTGTGGTGAGAGTCAAGCAAGTCAAGTCAAGTCATTGCTCAGGTCAAGCAAGTCAAGTCAAGTCATACGAAATGTTGATGAATAAGCCCAGTTTCCGCATTTAAATCAGTTAAAAGACAGTGGTTATGAAAATGGATTCAACCCACACTATGATCTTCATTACATACACAGTTAATCATTTGAAATCTAATTTAGACCGATGACAATCATATTAGATTCATATTAACCCCAGAACTGCAGACAATATAGCTAGGACTCAGTCAAAAGTCTGTTCAAAAAGGCAGAATTCCAGGTAAGAAAATCGTATATGGCATTTGCCATTACACATATTTAATTTAATGTCTGTTAACACTAGAACCGCCAACTGCGTCAGCACCTACATAGATATCATTTTCAAATCATTTAATTTGTTCCTCTTCATCATTTCCTTATAAACTAAGTAGGACGATTTAAAACTCACTTAATTGGTTTAATTTAGAAATTGCTTCAGTTTATCATCATAACAGATCAAAAAGTTCAGATTCATTTTACAATAAATCAAGGAATGATGCACTTCTACAAACAAAACAACATAATTAAAACATTTAACCTCTTAAGCACGGCGGTCCCCCCATTGGACCCCTCCCACCGTTTTGTTTTCGAGATAATGTCTCAGGGCTTCTTAACATTTATGAAACTATTAATGTGTAGCACCAGATTAACGGGAAGAATCTCAGCTAACTGAAGATATGAACCATTTTTACCAAAACAAAACACAAGTCTCATAAGAAGGGTCTAAATGACCCCTGAGCGAAAAAATTCTAACGCACTGCGGCACACAATTCAAGATAAAGATACCCTTATTACTTATCGTAGCTGCACATACAATATATCCGATTAAAGCTGAGACTCCACTGATTATTTAGGTATAGTATCATCACTGAGCGATCCGAACTTGTGACAGGGGAAGCAAACACAGACATCACAACACGTACCTTTACGGAGCTTTTACGGCAGATCGTCTCACGTAGCTGTCAACTAGGTCAAAAGACGTGTTCAATGGCATTAAAACGAAAAAAAAAAATTCTACAACTGTTGATCCATAGGTTGATAATGTACCTGAGCCTTTTAAAAAATTATTTATAATCCATAATTCCATTTTTTATGTAAAAATCCGAGCGGAAAAAGTTAGCTGCTAATGGTAGCCACCAGAGTGTATGCAGCTTCCGGTTTTGGTAACGCGTCACTCTCACTCCTTATTTGTTAACGTTTTGGTGTGTATAGAACTTTCCCTCGATTCCATTGGCTCTAGCGGTTATAAAGAGATTTCATTCATCAAACCTTCGAGCAAGGGGGGCCAGAGATAGGTCAAATCCACCCAAATGACCCCAGAAGTTTTTTGGCTAAATCTCTCTAAAAAGGTCAAATTTCACTTGTTGTGCATCAATCTTGATACAGGGTACTTATTATATGTTGTACTTTGGATTCCTAAAGCTTTTAGTCTACTAACCCATCATCCAAGGGTAGTTTTCACTATAAGTAAAAAATAGTTTTTGGACGGACACTATAATTTACAGTTTTTTACTATGTAAAATCTGAATTTTCAAATAAAAAACATCTATATTGATTCTGACTCTTCTACATCCAACTCACAGGTTTATCATTACTTTGAGAATAAAGATTATTAATTTAACCCTTTTAGAAGGGAAGATATGGTCATTTGTTCTGGGAATGTCATTTTCGAACCTGAGACCTGAAAAACAGGCTCAGTGCTTAACAGGTTAAACAAACTACTAAAAGTAGATGAACTACATTATTCAACAGTTTACAGTAACTTCTGATAATAACACAGGGGAAATAAACGAGGCATCTATTTTCCTCTCTCTCTCTCTCTCTCTCTCTCTCTCTCCTCTCCTGACAGCCCGTCAGTATCAGGATTAGTCAAAATGAATCCCTTGGCGGTTCTAGTGTTCATTTACCGTTTTGTTCTCTTTGCAATGCTTAATCGATTTGAAACCAAGTCTAACGTAGCTTTAAACTCTAAACACAACACATTCACGCACCTTTCTCTGTGGGGTTTTTTGTAGTGACGAATGAAGTTGGATGTTTGGTGGTCGTGTCACTGATCTTTATGCTGCAGACCCTGCATCCTGCTGTTCTCTTCTTATTAGCGTCATCGACAACATAATCCTTGAATCCAAACTTCACTATTTGTGGAGTAACGCTAGCCGCTGCCAGGTTAACTGACACTCCTGCCGTCTAGTGGGTTGCCAGGTTTGCGCGCATGGCGCTATAATCACCCAATCACGTTTTTTCGAAAAAACTAAACGTAATATCTCACTACAAAAACAAATGCAAATATTCAATTTTAAACAGTCAAGTCCTTTCAAGTAATCTGTCTCAAGCTTAAGTCAAGTTTCAAGTCATGAATACCAAGTCAAAGTCAAGTCAAGTCTTTTATCAATGTTAGTCAAGCAAGTCTCAAGTCAAAAAATATGCGACTCGAGTCTGACTCGAGTCAAGTCATGTGACTCGAGTCCCCACCTCTGGTTCTTGGTTTCGTGCCAGGGTGGTTCCATAAATGGAAACAATGATTCACACAGTCCTGGGCTTTACACTATTGTAAATCAGTGATACTTGGATGTACTTAGTAAAGTAAAGAGCTTACTGCAGGGATTCTTTCAACCTCAAACTACATGGCCTGCGCTTCTTATCTGTAAAGTGTTTAGGGCACCACATCTGCAATCCTCCACCAGCAATATGAGCAGAAGATTCTCTGCTTTGTGGCCTTGGAGCTAATTTGAGATGAGAGTGAGTGTAGTGGATTAGAAAGGCAAAGTGTAGTGGAACAGGTAGATAATTAGAAAGACAAATGTAGAGTGAAATTCTGAGAAGGCCCTAAGTGTCATATGCATGCCACTGCTACAATGTATTATGCTAAGCAGCAAGGCGAGGCGAGGCGAGGGCAAGGCAGGGCAACGCAAGGCAAGTTTATTTATAAAGCACCTTTCAACACAAGGCCATTCAAAGTGATTTACAAAAATGAAAGACATTATGAAAATGGCATTTAAAATCAGTCATTAAAAAGCAAAGATAATAAAATAAACATTAAAATAAAAAATACATGAATAAAAGTTACAGTGCAGTTTAAGATGTGAATAGTTCAATTAAAAGCAGCGGCAAAAAGAAAAGTCTTCAGCCTGGATTTAAAAGTAGTAAGAGTTGCAGCGGACCTGCAGGTTTCTGGGAGTTTGTTCCAGATATTTGGAGCATAATAACTGAACGCTGCTTTCCATGTTTAGTTCTGACTCTGGGGACAGAAAGCTGACCAGTCCCTGAAGACCTGAGAGTTCTGGATGGTTCATAATTTAGCAGTAGGTCAGAAATGTATATTGGCCTAAACCATTCAATGCTTTATAAACCAGCAGCAGTATTTTGAAATCAATTATTTGACACACAGGAATAGGGTGGCCATTTCCATAACACCAAAAAGGAGGACACTTTGGGATTATCTTTTAGTTTTTATCCTGGCTTCACTGAATCCTTCACACTCAAAACACAATAAGACTAGTGTACTAACCACAAGTTGAATGTCTATTTTCGATACTTTTGCCCTTTCCTGGCTGCTTCCAAGAGTTTTTTGTTTGTAAGGAGTCTCTGGTACATGTCTGTGCACTCAAATGTGAAGTTGACACAAATTTGCAGCTCTGCCTTGACACTGTCCACATCCAGACGATTTCTCTAATTTCTCCATGCTGAGGTCATCATTGAGAACACACGTTCTGTATGGGCATTGCTACATGGGATGGAGAAGATGTAGGCGCTGACCTTCCTCAGATTCACAAGTGGGACTTCTGCTTTGGAAAACAGTTTGAGATACCGCTCCTCACTGTGGCATCCTTCCATTTCTGAAGAGCTGAGAATAGCTTCCACCATGCCATATTCCTCATAGAGTCCATCCATGTCAATGTCTTTCAGGCTGCAGGCTTGGACTGCATCACTGTATTCTCCATAGGACACAGCAGTTGTGAGGCCAAGCTTTGACACTTTACTATGAAAGCTGTTCTCAGAGAAGTCATACCTTTCACTCACGTATTTCTTGGCTCTTTCATAGAAAACAAGAAAATCAGCCTCACATTTCTTTGCCAGATCAGGGGTTAGCTGCTTGAGTTTGTTGTTCACAGCAAAGCCAACAAATGTGTCCTTTAACCTTCTCTCAAGTTTCCCTTTCAGTTCAGTCATTACCTTAAACACAGAGGTTATGCTGAATGATTTGGCCTCAAGTGCTTCAATGCAGTCTGAAAACACTTTCAGAATGTGACTGAGGAAGAGAAAATACATCTCAGATACTTCGTTGCCATCCTCTCCAAAGCATTTCCACAAAATCTTGGAGCATTCCTCCTCACCTAGACTCTGAAAGTAGCTGGTCAGGGGTCTCCAACACTTCAGGATTCTGTCAATAGATGGCAGCAGAGACAACCATCTCGTGACAACGTGCCGCAGCAGATTGCATTCCTCCACTTCCACAAACTCGCAGAATTCCTTCAACTGCGCCGTTCTGCTAGCTGAGATGCTAAAATGGCTATACACCTTAAGCACAACATTTTCAATGTCAATATCCAAGTTGCTTGCTGCATATCTTGTTGCATTGTGCAGAATATGGGCTAAACAGTTTGCAGCGAGCACGTCTTTTTGAGCCAGTTTCAGTTTCTGATAAACACTGTTGTGTTTTCCATAGTTAACACTGGCGTTGTCTGCTGCATATGCTGACATTTTTTTCACATCTAGTCCAGACATCTCCAGTTTAGATAGCAACTGATTTGTTATAGCTTCTGACTTTTCGTTGCTATCACTGTAAAAATCCAACAGTGCATGTTGCACGCCCTCCTCAAAGTGAAAATATCTCAGTACAATGGGGAAACACTTGATCGTACCTTTGTTTGATGCATCACTTGCCACTGAATAATGCAGTTCATTTTCTTTTATATAATCCACATGCGTCTGGACAGAGTAGGGTGCTAGGACATTTTCGCACAAAGCTTTGGCTTTTGTTTTTCCACAGGTCATCCCTTTTGCTATTGATGAGTCGTTGTAGATTGTGCGATCAACTTTTATTCCACAGTCTACACTCCTGTATGACTGGTGATGCTTGACGGCATGATAAACTTTACAAAGTTCTGCAGCGGAGATTTTGTCATCTTGAGGCGATGAAGCTTCACGGAAAAACGTTAAAAGTGAAGAGGCACCTGCGCTTTGATCGTTGCTTTTGTGCTTATCTGTGTTAGCATGTCTGTCGACAGCACCTTTTCCTTTGCTGCTTACGTCCACATCGCAACGACACAACGTGCAAAAAGCATGGAAGTCGTCCTTTCGACTTTTTGTGAGGAATCCATGCTCTTTCGACCATTCAGGATTAAATGAAGTCTTTCGTTTCGGCATTTCTGCGGTTTAACCCTACCGCTAACTAGGTGGAGTTGGCTCATGAGCTAGTCGGCTAGCGCTAACTTCACTCTGTGCCACAGTGCCCTGCCGTGAACGTGACGTCAAGAAGCACATGGCTAATTGTTTACGTTTATTAACCAATGAAATACAAGATATTTATTTGACATCGCATTCAGCCAATAATTTGTAAGACCACAAGTCTTACGGGGATATATACTTACACATAACTTATTTTTTGTATTTCTTTGTATAATTGTCTATTTTTTTTTATACCCTAAAAGTATAAAATAGGGATGACCTCAAAAGGAGGACAAATGAGCGTCCGGCTCAAGGCTGCGCCGGCAGACGGACACAGACATTGAAAACCGGACTGTCCGACCTAAAACCGGACGGATGGCCACCCTACAAGCCAGTGTAAAGACTTCAGAACTGGAGTGATGTGATCCACTTTCTTAGTGTTAGGTAGGGAAGTAACCAAACATGAGACAGGTAGAGCAGGAAATAGCACCCGAGGGTGGGGAAAGAGCCATGGCTAGCTATCAAGCTAAAGTAGCTACCGGGCGTTAGCAAACCCGAAAGGAGTGTAAGCAACTGTGGAGTTACAGTTGCTAAGATAAGGGAATGCTCTGGTTTTTGGACAAAATTAACATGGGATCACTCCCGTCACCGGACGTACTTCGTCTCACTGGAATATTAACGGTCATAGTGAATATAAAATCGTCCCCATGTATCCGGCCAATGACGGGAGAGTTTTGAAAGAGACAAAACACTGTTCCATACATTTAAAAACACTTAAACAATTAAACAATGTTTACCCCAGGATTCAGGCACCTTCCCTGGCTTTTAAAGTGCAGTTATGCGCCCTGGAGGTATTGCACTATTTACAAAATGTATACCCAGGATTCAGGCACTTTCCCTGGCTTATAAAGTGCAGTTATGCGCCCTGGAGGTATTGTACTATTTACAAAATGTATACCCAGGATTCAGGCACCTTCCCTGGCTTGTAAAGTGCAGTTATGCGCCATGGAGGTATTCTGCTATTTACAAAATGTAGCACTCTGTTTATTTCACACTTCAGCACCACGGACAGCGCTTGAAGGGAAGTGGGATGTTTAGGAAGTCATGCTGCTACCCATAGTTAGCCCCGAGATCCCTCTCCGCATATGTTATGCATTTATACATACATTTACTGTGGTAAGTTAAACAACCTTACTCGGGTTTCTAAAATAGGGGGACGCATCGGGGGTCTCGGGGGGGTTCCCGGGTCCGGTAAACAAGAGGTCTGGGGACTCTGTTTATTTCACACTTCCAGGAGAGAGTCCGGCAAAATCCCGTCTCTTTGCCGCCTACAGGCCCCCAAAGGACGGCCCAGAGACCTCCAAGAGGTCTCCCTGAAGTGGTGACTCTGTTTATTTCACACTTCCAGGAGAGGGTCCGGCAAAATCCCGTCTCTTTGCCGGCCTACAGGCCCCCAAAGGACGGCCCAGAGACCTCCAAGAGGTGTCCCTGAAATGGGGACTCTGTTTATTTCACACTTCCAGCAGAGACAACGGGAAAATCCCCTCTCTTTGCCCGCTCACAGACCCCCAAAGGACGGCCTAGAGACCTCCACACGAGTCCCTAACAGTGGCACTCTGTTTATTTCACACCTCCAGGACAGAGACCGGGAAAATCCCCTCTCTTTGCCACCTCTTGGAGGTCTCTAGGCCGTCCTTTGGGGGTCTGTGAGCGCACAGACCCCCAAAGGACGGCCTAGAGACCTCCAAGAGGTGTCCCTGAAATGGGGACTCTGTTTATTTCACACCTCCAGGACAGAGACCGGGAAAATCACCTCTCTTTGCCCGCTCACAGACCCCCAAAGGACGGACTAATGACCCCCAGCATGTCCCCATAACAGTGGCACCTCCATAACCTTGCACACCGTGAGTCCCCGGGCCCCCGCAGTTAAGCACTCCCCCACGGACTAAACCCAGGTATTCACACCCACCAGAACCTCGTGCCCCTGGCGACCCTAAAGGGTGGATTTTGTGGTGCTTTTATGTCCCCCATCAGCATCCAAATTCGGCCTTCTCATTGGCACCACCACCCCCCTTCTGGGCTGGAGGTTCAAACACTTTAACTTTTTTTCACCTCCTCTGGCTTACACCTCCTCCGCCAACACTTGAGCGCTCATCACAGGGTTCAGCACCAAGGAGAGTGCCTCCCCGGTGCTGATGGAAAGTGGCACTTTATCTGCCCCTGGGAACCATCAAGGTTATTGTTTTTTTTATTTATTTTTTTATTTAAACAAAAACCACAGTACACACAGCCTAAAACATCAACTATTTACACGTTGCAGTAACAAAAACCACAGTACACACAGACTAAAACATAAACTATTTACACGTTGCAGTAACAAAAACCACAGTACACACAGACTAAAACATAAACTATTTACACGTACTACTGCTGCTATAACAGTACTACTACATTTCTTAACCTACGTTGTGTAGCACCAGGCTGGGGGGTCTTGAGGCACAAAATAAGGCCCACTCAGAGTGCTTGGTGAGCGGATACATTCTTCCATGATTTGCAACAGCCGTTGCACTCAAAAACTGGGTTTCCGATTTCGTGCAGACGGTAGTCTGAAAAATATGGATGAATCTTTTTGACAGAGAAGGGGAAAAAGCGCCAAACAGTTGAGCCTCTTCTCCGTTGGCACTTTTTCAAAACTTCATTTTTGATTATTTTAAGATATAATTAACCGTTTTCTTCACTTTTTTTTGCTTTCCACGGGTGAGGGCGCATGGCAGGCCGCCTATGAGCACCCGAATTCGGCCTGGATCATCCAGGATTTGTGGGCTAAGCTCCATAAACTGACTAAATCACCCAGAGAGGTCACCTTTCTAGCCCAAAAATATATAATACAAATACATTTAAATAGTAAAAGGTGCAATTCTGCTCTGCGTTACCCGGAATTTGATTTTCATAGCCCCATGATAGTGATTAAAAATCATTTTCATGGGAAAAAGTGTTAAAACGCCTGATTAAAGCATATGCAGGACCCCAGTGAGCTCCAGACTATGTGCATTGTGTTGGGGAATCATATAAATGATAGAATAAATGCATTGAAATGCAAAAATAATGATTTAAAATCATTTTAGGGGGACAATTGTGGAGAGGAGCCTGAAAATGACTCTCCAGCACCCCGGATAACTACCAGTTCATCTGGTTTAAATGTGGTGGTGATAGTGGCATTAACTAGTACCCAGTACTTGGAGAGAACCAGGCTACAGCACATGTCTTTTCTACCCAGGAATAAGTGCTCAAAACATGGGTAAAAGTGTGTTAAAAGTCGGGGAACATGTTTCAAATGACAGCAGACTGCTGCTTGTTGGCAGGCTGATTCAGTTCACTTGTCTCACACACACCCAGGGGGGAAAAGAAACACATTTAGCCAGGAATAAGTGTCTGAATCATGGGCACATTAGTGCTTAAAGTCGGGGGAACTGTTTTAATTCAGGACCAGGGTGAAGAGATGACACATTGACCCAGGAATAAGTGCTCAAAATGTGGGTAAAAGTGTGTTAAAAGTCGGGGAACTGTTTAATTCAGGACCAGGGTGAAGAGATGACACATTGACCCAGGAATGAGTGCTCAAAACGTGGGTAAAAGTGTGTTAAAAAGTCGGGGGAACTGTTTAAAATGACAGCAGACTGCTGCTTGTTGGCAGGCTGACTCAGTTCACCTGTCTCTCACACACACCCAGGGGGGAAAAGATAACATTTGTACCAGGAATAAGTTTTTGAAAGGCAGGGAAAAGTTGTTTGAAATAGTATAATACCTTCAGGGCGCATAACTGCACTTTACAAGCCAGAAATAATGTTTAAATGGTCGGGGAAAGTATTTTTAATGTCTGGAAGAGAGTTTTAGCCAGTCATTTTGCACGATATCATTTAACATTGACGCTCTCCTGAAAATGCACTGAATATGTGCATTTTCAGGAGAGCGTCAATGTTAAATGATATCGTGCAAAATGACTGGCTAAAACCCAGGAATAAGTGTTTGAAAGGCGGGGAAAAGTTGTTTAAAATAGTCTGATACCTCCAGGGCATCACCAAAAATGTACAAGCCAGGGAAGGTGCCTGAATCCCGGATACTTTAGGTCTGTCACTTACAGCCCGTCCACACAGCAGCGTTAAAAAATCTTGGAGGTGGGCGTATCTGAAGCTTGGGGATTTTTTGCGAGCAAGGCCCCAACAACCAATCACATGAATCTCCCTCCCCCGACATACGAAGCAAAAAAGCCCGAAGTAAACTGGATATAAACTCCCCAAACAGGCGAAAACCTACCACTGTCTCTGCCACCTCCCTCCATGCCTGGCTCCTCCGGTTTGTATCCCGGTAGGTAAATAGGGACTGGTCATAAAGCACCGGGTGATTCCCTACCGCTAATTTCTCCTCCATTTTTTGGAATATGAGGAAATGACCTGCGGTATGTCTCTCCCAGCATACACGCGGTTTGATTGGCTAGCGCTTGAACTGTCAGATTTGCATACACAGGATTTGATTGGCTGATGCTTCCACCTAAGCTTCAAAAGTTGAACATTGCTCAACTTTTGAATCCTGAAAATCCTGAAAATCTCCGCTCTGCTTCCCACAATGCAGTTCGGCGAAAAGTGAGGCAAAGTGACCATTCAAAGTGAATGGGCAGAAGCGTTCCAAGATTTTTTAACGCTGCTGTGTGGACCGGCCGTTAGGGTAACCGCACCACTCCGACGCTCCCGAGAGCGGACGTCCATTATTTGTAAGGCACCTAATACGGATAATGTACTCACTAAACTTACAATTCATTTAACTTATTTTCTTCCAAAAGTTAATTATCCAAAGCCTCTAGTTTGTACACCCCCTTCTATTTACATGTAATGGTTTGGTCCTGCCTCCGCTTCCAAACGGCACTTTCTAGCAGAGAGTGAGAGCATGTGAGGAGCAGGGATGCTAGTACTTACATGTGTACCATGTCTCAACGACTAACAAAGTCAGGCTTTCAAAAAGAAAATAAAGAAGAGAAAGAAAAGAGAGAGGGACTAAAGGGCGACAGTATGTCACCCAGTTTTTCAAAAGAAAAGGTGGGTGTGGTCCATGAGTGGTGGAAATTAGTCTGTTAGCTAAGCGGAGTCCATTTTAAAGGGGACCTATCATGCAAAATGCACTTTTTGTACGTCTTTTATACATGAATATGTGTCCCCGGTGTTCCAGGGAACTCACCAAGTGTCAGAAAACACAACCCTCTCTATTTTCCTCCATACCCAAATCTCTAAAAAAGGGGCTGCAACGGATTTGATAAAAACTGATCCAGATTTGAACACTGTCCTGACGTCAGGACGGTGGCGCTACGGCTATTGGGCCAACTCCACCAATCAGGAGGAGACAGCCACGGCCATTGCCGTTCGAAAGCGCTGGAGACGCTGTAGTACATATGCCAGGCCTGTAGGTGGTGCTGTTCTCACAGAATCAGCCCTTGCAAACAGAGCTAAAAAATGTCTGCCACAAAAGCAGCGGAGAATAAACAGAAGGTAACCATGGTAACCAAGTCTTCTTCGCTGTGGCTTTCTTTCTCCCTCCCCGAGGCAAGCGTTTGCTCCCGCTGCAATGCAATCCCTCCCGTCGAGGCAAGCACTGTAATTCTCTCCGGTTAGTCCACCAGCAGATGACAAACACCCACCTCTCCGCCTCTTCCAAGGAACGAGGGGACCGTGCGGCAGAGTTTCAGTTTCAGTTTGTTTCGCCGGTCAAGATGTCCGTTAAAGTTTAAATCTTCCGGACAAAATTAGAAAAGTGCCGGTCAAAGGTCTTCTTTGTTATTTATTGAGCTTTAAAACAAATGAATAACGACTCTATATAATAAAATACGGAGGACGGAGATCTCTTTTTCTCCCCCTCTTCTGACAGCCCAGCAGCTGATCAGAGCACGTCTCCCCTCTCCTGCAGGGGGGCGTTGTCAGCAGAATCAGACCCGTAGACAGCAAACAGCACATAGAGCGAAATGAGGCATGGCTAAAATGCATGATCTGTTTGGTATTTTGAAAAGAAACGTATAAATATACCTTGTATAGGTATGGCCCTACAATATATCATTTAAATATAGCATGATAGGTTTCCTTTAAATAATAATTGTTATGTTTTTTTTTTACTAAGCTGACATTAACGTTCATATCTATACAGAAAATTCAGAGGTTTTTCATTTCAATGCTCTTTTAGCTGACATTTAATAAATGCAGGTACATTTTTAGCAGCTATTCATACTAAATCAGTTGTCCCTCCCCCTGGTGCCAGGACCAACAGATCCATCTCAGGCTCAGCAGCCCTGTCCCCCCATAAGGCTGAACCTGAACCAGCTTTTCTCCCAACTGAAGTCAAAGTCAAAGTCAAAGTCAGCTTTATTGTCAATAATTCTACATGTTGTACATCCAGAAATATCGAAATATCGTTT